>CM064504.1:15753799-15768799 GCA_032716605.1 Paralithodes platypus
CAACACCCCTCTACCTTTGGTTATGGTTAGTATTTCATCTCTATCTCTCTCTCTCTCTGAGTGTGTGTGTGTGTGTGTGTGTGTGTGTGTGTGTGTGTGTGTGTGTGTGTGTGTGTGTGTGTGTGTGTGTGTGTGTGTGTGTGTGTGTGATGTGTGTGTGTGTGTGTGTGTGTGTGTGTGTGTGTGTGTGTGTGTGTGTGTGTGTGTGTGTGTGTGTGTGTGTGTGTGTGTGTGTGTGTATTTGTGTGTGTGTTGCGTGGTTGTGACAAAGTGTAAAGGTCAGGGTCAGAATCAGATAATCATGCCTCTAATAACCCACCCCCGGAATAACGACCTGAGCAGCGTAATGGGCATGCACGGAGACGGAGTATTACACTGCACGACACACGGGGGAACCATTATTTGTACACAAACACGGCGTACCTTGTACATATACAGTACTAACAATAACACACATAATTGGTAACCTAAACTAAATCAACCGACCCAAACCCAATCTAAATTATTCACACACAACACACTTAACCATCACTCATACGTTTATTTATACTTCTATGTATTGAATATATATATATATATACTGTATATACATAAACAGTGAACACCGGACTTATTATGACCTGTGGTTCATAGTTTATACGTGGAAAATCCACCATCAGAGAAGCAGTGGTACTATAATGTAAGAAATACCCCAACTCGGTATAGTAAAAAAATATATATCTCCATGTGTGGGTGTAGGTGGAGGAGGATATAGTAGGTGGATTGTTATGACCAAGAAGTATGCAGATTACTGAACTCTAACACGGTACAGCGAAGGGACATGCTACCAGGTGTACAATAATCAAAGGTAGGATCACCAAATTGCACAGTAATGAAACGTAAAATACTTCATACAGTATGTCCGGATTCTCGCAATAAGATCCAGACTGATTTAGAATGTGACAACAAGGAATAACATCAGAAGGAGCGTACTTAGAACAAACTTATATACACTGATGTCATACTGTATTATCAGTAACTCGAGGGAGGAGTTTAACAAATGATGGAAAATCTGAACTTACAAAACCTTACAATAGGTCTTTAAATTAATAGAAGGAAACAGAAAGCGATGTTACCTTATATTGTGCAAATATATACTAGCTGAAGTACCAATACTATACCCTGTGTAATTGTCATCCCGATGCAGATTTATAGAGAGCAACAATACCGAGGGTGACAGGAAAACTTGACTAAAAACCTGTGTGACGAATCATTTTCCAATGACACTTTTTATTTGCATTTTGTTCAAAATTAGATAAATCGAAAAAAGAAAAAAAAGAAAAAAATTGGGACACCCTGAGTACCACAAATAGATTCTAGAACGTAAATCTTAGGCATCCTCTCTATTCTTAGGCATATCTCGGAGAGATACCATGCTCTTTTGGATAAGAAAATAGATAAAAGTAGAAAGTTATAATACAATACAAAATGCTCTTGAGATCGTCACACAATTCAAAAAATTATAAAGGATGGATTACCAGAGCGAAGTACATTCATAATTGACATCATGTATGATCAACAAGAGGGAACACACTACCGTAACACGATATAATTATAATTACAGCTGATGGACTATTAAGTTATTGATTGGGGGTTGTTATGACCATTTTAACGCACGCACACACACAAACACACACACATTACGGAAGGGCCATTAGATGATTACAGGTGATGAGGGTTCAACAAAGAACTGTGAAGGTAAACAAACAGTTACGAGGGCCAAAACAATTAACTCGGCAAACAATTGTCGATTAACGAGGCTCGGGGCAAGCACAATTATAAGAAGAGAATTGACCTTGATAACATTTTCCTAATCGTTCTGTTATTACACGATTATTTAGATTACGGCATCACAGATAATTAAATACTGACATAATCAACCCAATTTATGAAATTATTGCGATTGGTACTAAAATGCATTCACCTAAATATCAAAGCTTTCTTGAATATTGACATTGCTAAGAGATATACATTCACCTAATCAATATAGCACTATTGACATTGCAGTATCATCACACACTGATATGAGTATGAAAACATTACTGATAAAGCTACTAATAACAAAACCAACCCATTATTCATACATAATTAACAATACTAAAATAAAACTATATATACTAAACTAAAGCTGCATGTCTGTCTGCGGAAATCGGAGCCTTTCCGAGAGATCTGGGACCTGGGAATCTTATGCTGGGGACCCCAAATGGGCCTGGGTCTCTGGGTATTTTCTCTGGACGACCTAGATGTGTGCGATATTATCTATTTATATATTTATTTATTGTTTTGGCCCGGTTCGGGCTCTGTCTTGAGTCGGCGACCCCCAATTATATAAAAAAGGGTATGTGCCAGAGTATATAAATATATAGAAAGTAAAACAAAAATCCACTTCAAACAATAGCCATGATCTTCACTTAAGAAAAGTTTTAATTCATGTTTGAAAATATATATAGCAGGCAAACGAGCCACTATATAAAGTCTTAAAATATATATAGCAGGCAAACGAGCCACTATATAAACAGTCTTAAAATATATATAGCAGGCAAATGAGCCACTATGTAAACAGTCTTAAAATATATATAGCAGGCAAACGAGCCACTATGTAAACAGTCTTAAAATATATATAGCAGGCAAATGAGCCACTATATAAACAGTCTTAAAATATATATAGCAGGCAAACGAGCCACTATGTAAAGTCTTAAAATATATATAGCAGGCAAACGAGCCACTATATAAACAGTCTTAAAATATATATAGCAGGCAAACGAGCCACTATGTAAAGTCTTAAAATATATATAGCAGGCAAACGAGCCACTATATAAACAGTCTTAAAATATATATAGCAGGCAAACGAGCCACTATATAAACAGTCTTAAAATATATATAGCAGGCAAACGAGCCACTATATAAACAGTCTTAAAATATATATAGCAGGCAAACGAGCCACTATATAAACAGTCTTAAAATATATATAGCAGGCAAACGAGCCACTATATAAACAGTCTTAAAATATATATAGCAGGCAAACGAGCCACTATATAAACAGTCTTAAAATACATATAGCAGGCAAACGAGCCACTATGTAAACAGTCTTAAAATATATATAGCAGGCAAACGAGCCACTATGTAAACAGTCTTAAAATATATATAGCAGGCAAACGAGCCACTATATAAACAGTCTTAAAATATATATAGCAGGCAAACGAGCCACTATGTAAACAGTCTTAAAATATATATAGCAGGCAAACGAGCCACTATGTAAAGTCTTAAAATATATATAGCAGGCAAACGAGCCACTATATAAACAGTCTTAAAATATATATAGCAGGCAAACGAGCCACTATGTAAACAGTCTTAAAATATATATAGCAGGCAAACGAGCCACTATGTAAACAGTCTTAAAATATATATAGCAGGCAAACGAGCCACTATATAAACAGTCTTAAAATAGCGTCTCTTCTTGGTAGTCATTATTTTTACAACTTTAAGTAAAAGTTGTTTCATAATTTGTGTTCTGTGTTTGGAAGTGATAAAATGGCCACAATACAATTTCATTTAAATATTTCTGGATTCCTTTTCATAATCATTCTAGCCATCAAAGTCAATAGTCCTGGTTTGACACCCTGATATATTGTACAGATATTGGGGATTACAGAACCCACCACTAGATTATTACCAAGGGATTATTGTCATCTGACTGACAAATTTATTTTCGGTTTAGGAAGGACCTCTATGAATGAAAGGGGGACGAACTATTTCATTTAACTCCTGACTTCAATTAAATGAAATGAGCTAATGCTGGCTAACATAAAATCTATGAAAAGTATCATAGTACTGCAATACTTTGGGCGCTGATTGGCAAACACTCCCACCAGCATACTATACATACACTTTATTAAAACATATTATCAGCACTTAGTCAATGTTAAAAACAATTCCAGTCATATGTGTAATCCTCGCATGATCAATTTCCAAGTCAAGAGACTACCTTCCAAATTAACCAAGTGAGGAACATACGTCAGCTGCTAGCAGAAGATCTGCTCAAAATCCACAGGAAATATCAATAATGTATATTAAAATTCTTAGATACACGCGTACATGACAAGAGTTGCATACACGTGTGAGCCTTGGTCACCCAAAGGTGGTAGTGGAAACAGAGTGGAATCCCAAACTGTAACATTGAAAGAAAACCAAAAAAGTCAAAATTATAAATTTTGTGTCTAGAAAAGCAGCAAGCATAGTGTGGTATTAGATAATTTGAGGCCCCTAAGCAGCACGCGAGAACCCAAGCGGGAACCTACCAAAAGGAGAAAGCATTTTACCATTTTACTGTGTAACCCCTTTCTTACACTAACGACTTTGTAATAGTATTCTAGTCAACAGTACCGGGTATACGATTTTAATGAGAGATAATCTACTCGGTGCCTCGCTGGGTGATCCAAGCGAATATGCAAAGGGTGTGTCAGGTGGTCTAGGCGCTCTACTGAGAGGTGGTTTACTGGGTGCCTCACTGGGTGGTCCAAGGGAGTATGCAATGGAGTACGTTAGGTAATCTATTCACTCTACTGAGAGGTGGTTTACTGGGTGTCTCACTGGGTGGTCCAAGGGAGTATGCAATGGAGTACGTTAGGTAATCTATTCACTCTACTGAGAGGTGGTTTACTGGGTGCCTCACTGGGTGGTCCAAGGGAGTATGCAATGGAGTACGTTAGGTAATCTATTCACTCTACTGAGAGGTGGTTTACTGGGTGCCTCACTGGGTGGTCCAAGGGAGTATGCAATGGAGTACGTTAGGTAATCTATTCACTCTACTGAGAGGTGGTTTACTGGGTGTCTCACTGGGTGGTCCAAGGGAGTATGCAATGGAGTACGTTAGGTAATCTATTCACTCTACTGAGAGGTGGTTTACTGGGTGTCTCACTGGGTGGTCCAAGGGAGTATGCAATGGAGTACGTTAGGTAATCTATTCACTCTACTGAGAGGTGGTTTACTGGGTGTCTCACTGGGTGGTCCAAGGGAGTATGCAATGGAGTACGTTAGGTAATCTATTCACTCTACTGAGAGGTGGTTTACTGGGTGTCTCACTGGGTGGTCCAAGGGAGTATGCAATGGAGTACGTTAGGTAATCTATTCACTCTACTGAGAGGTGGTTTACTGGGTGTCTCACTGGGTGGTCCAAGGGAGTATGCAATGGAGTACGTTAGGTAATCTATTCACTCTACTGAGAGGTGGTTTACTGGGTGTCTCACTGGGTGGTCCAAGGGAGTATGCAATGGAGTACGTTAGGTAATCTATTCACTCTACTGAGAGGTGGTTTACTGGGTGTCTCACTGGGTGGTCCAAGGGAGTATGCAATGGAGTAAGTTAGGTAATCTATTCATTCTACAGAGAGGTGGTCTACTGGGTGCCTAGCTGGGTGGTCAATCCTTTAAGTCCTTGAATAAATTAGCGTGGGTTGTCCTCCTCACGGGGGGACAGGTCCGCTTGGGGGTGTTTTGTGTATGGCCACCCTAATAAGAGGGAGTAGGCGTCCGGCAATAGATAAACATATAATATGTAATTGCATTGCTACTACTACCAACAAAATATAATACTAAAAAATACTATAACAGATAAGAGCTTTAGAGTAGGATAATAGTAGTACACTGTCTGCCTGTGTACGCTAAAAGAGGAGTAATAAATAAACTTTAGCCCGACACAGATTACAAGCCAGGAAAGATTTATAATACCTTAATCTTCCCTCCTATATCCTCCTTCCCCTCAACTCCATCTATTGGGAGAAGCGCGCCAATGTTCTTTGAGTGGCCGCCACGCTGTATAGACAAACAATTGTAATG
Source organism: Paralithodes platypus (assembly GCA_032716605.1). Taxonomy (NCBI): domain Eukaryota; kingdom Metazoa; phylum Arthropoda; class Malacostraca; order Decapoda; family Lithodidae; genus Paralithodes; species Paralithodes platypus. Next base: position 15,759,673 of record CM064504.1, read on the forward strand.
AAAAGGATCGTTCACAGATGGGAAAACTTTGTTTGAATCTTGTGGAAAACGGTTTCAACTGAGGCTCAGGTGTTTTTTGAGCACATTCAAAGGCTTGCACCTGCTCAAAAGAGGCCATACATGATCAAGTAGAAACAGTAAGAATACTAAACCACATTGATGGGTGCTGGCAAGATATTGGATGGTCACTATCAACCATTATCTATCAATCAACTAAACCAATTGGAAAACAATGTTAGACGTGTGGCTTTTGTGAACGTGTCTGTTGTGTAGGCTTATAGTTGGCCAAAATAACTCAAGTCACACCGCCTACTGCCTATTGGTAAGGGATGGGCAGCCAATATATGTCATATGCCAAGCTTGATTTAGTTATTTACGGAGTGTTTTTTGTTTTTAAATTAATGTTCTACATTGACGTACATTATTCAACATCTGGCAGACATTGCCACAATTCAGAACAAGTGAAACAAATGAACATTGAGATTTGTCTTGATAGGCTAAAATATATATTTAAACTATATGATCGATACTTGCAATCTGGTATCGTTAGATATAGTAACCATAATACTATATATTCACAAGTTTCGAAAATCACAAGCCATTCCGATACCCACCTCTCGAACAAACCTGGGAAAGACCCTAGGAATTCGGGGTTATGACAGGTTACGTTCGGATAGGTTAGGTTTTTTTCCTTCTAGTCTTAAAACTATCATCGATGGATAGTCGAATTGAGATAACCAGCCGTTTTGGACCCAGCAGCAGGTTTGGGTCACAGATCCATATAGGCCTGGAGTTGGTTAGAGCCAATTTGACCGCTCCATGGGGCTGTTTTGGGCCACACCATGGGGACATTCTGGGCTAAGCGGCCGTTTGGGCTTTAGCCGATTTAGGCCAAGTAGTCGAACAGGCAAAGCGGTTGACTCTGAAATACCTCCAATTCCACCCTTTCCTCTCTCCCTCGTGTAACCCTATCATATATGTCTGTCGAATCCTGCCTGAGAAGTTTAATATTCCAACAACAACAACAAGAGTGAGACAAGGACCCGCATACCTTCCACTCACTTACAAAACATAAGTAACAAGGAATACACAAATTCTAACAACTGGTCATGCCGTGTAATTAGCTATTTTTACCCGCCTACATCCAATATAAACAATCACAAATCAGTGTACAGTATATTGTAGGATGTTTGTTGGACAATTGAATGTTTGTAATGTGAGTGGTCAGGTGGACAGCGTAAAGGTGGAGACACATGGACGTATTGTATAGCAATTTTGAACTGGTAACTTTAATCCGGAAATCATTTGTAATTATTATGCATTTTTATAGGTGGCTAAGCTGAAGGGGGATTATTACTTTAGGCAAGAATGTATTTAAACACTTAAGGGGAGATGGGACGTTTTTCTGGTCCCCCTTCTCCCTCATGTTAAGCCCCATTAGTTTTCAGATTTTAAGAAGTCTATCCCATTAGTTTGTCGATTTTAAGACCTTTCGCCCCCATTTATTTGTCAATATTAAGACCTTTTGTGCTATTTAGAGTCGATTTTGTTTCTTGGCGAACGATATTGAGCCTGTAATTTTGGAAGAACCGTTCTTCGGTCGGAACATGTTTTTACCGAAAAATGTACAAATTAAATTACAAGGGGGATCCAATGGATGTTGTTTTAAGTTTGATGGAGATCTAGGGTGGAAACTAGAAAAATAATGAATAAATAAAAAAAAAAAAAAAAAAATGGACCAAAAAGTGAACCATCCCCCCTTAATTCGGAAGGTACGTTAAATAATGAATAAATTAAAAAAAAAACATGGACCAAAAAGTGAACCATCCCCCTTAATTCGGAAGGTACGTTATATGAGTTACAGGAAGAAGCGCTTGTGTAAATCCGCCTTTAATGGGGGTGACCTGTTTTTGTTCTGTCCTTTTCTATCTTTCTCTGGCTTGTATCCATTTGGCCCCATTCAGCCTACTGTTTTAAGACGTTTATCCCCATTCAGGTGGCAATTTTTTACTGGTGAGCGGTAGCGAGCCAGCGTATTTTTTATTTTTGTTTGACAGCAGGCTAAATTTGTACATTTTTCGATAGAAAAATGTCTCCGGCGAAGCCGGATTTCTTCATATAATGCTGGCTCGCTATCGCTCGCCAGGAAGAAATCGACACCTAGATGGGGATAAACGTCTTAAAATAGTTGGCTGAATGGGGCCGAATGGATACAAGCCAGAGAAAGAGAGAAAAGGACAGAAATAACAAAAAGCAGGTCACCCCACTTAATGGGGGTGGCACACGAGATTTTCACTAATCTAATTTTGTGCCATTTTCTTTACAATATTTCTGAAATCTTTAACACTGTTATTGGGAACTACACTGCAGATGGATTAACTTAGGTGACACAATAATCTTAACCCCTTCTGTACCGGCGACATCTTTTCTTATATTATTCTAGCTATATTTAGACGATTGTGTGCAGTTTAAGAAGGAACTTTAGTAAATATACGGCTTCAAACTATCTCAATCAACCAATTTGACTGTGGTGATGGGCTGGTCTATCAGAGTGAGACCTGAGCGATCTCTGCCATACCCATAGCTTACTCTGACTGTTCCTTTTACTTATATATTTTCTAGATCTCAAGTGACGGCGTCTCTTCCGTGGATTGACCTCCCAATCTACCAAGATTGGAAGCTAAAGCGTCACATTATTCCTTTGCCTCTCAACTTTCTCTTCATAATTGCTGAGGGGCACAGGGCCCTGGGTGGGGCTTTGGTTTCCCGGGCGTTTACGCACCCTCTCAGCTCCCCGCCATGGAGTGGCTTCGGTCACCCAGGCTTTATTGTGGTCGGCAGGGAAGGTTCTGTGGGGGCGCTCGTTTATGGCCTTGGCCTTGCTGAGGGCCTTGGGGCTGTTCGGCCAGGCAGCTTGGGGAACGGGAACGGGAACGGGAACAACAACAACAACAACAACAACAACAACAACAACAACAACCAATTTGACTACCACAGATCCTTCTTAAACTGCACAAAATCGTCCAAATATAGCTAGACTAAAATGTATAAAACACGTTGTCGGTACGGAAGGGGTTAATAGTTAATAGGGGAGGCTTGGTTTTTCTGGACCCTCCCCCCCCCCCCCTCCTTCTCCCGCATATTTAGCCCCATTAGTTTGGCGATTTTAAGACCTATTGTGCCATTTAGGTATCGATTTTTTCCTAGCGAGCGATAACAAGCCTGTAATCTCGGAGGAACCGGCATTAGGCCGTAACATTATCCTACTGAAAAATGTACACATTTATCTAGAAGGGAATCTTGGGGGTATTTTTTTAAAGCTTGATGGAGGTCTTAGGAGAAAAACTATAAATATTAAATAAATAAATAAATAAATTCACAAATAAATACACCATTTTCCCTTTCAGTTGAAGCAGAAAGTGTTTGTGTAATACCGACTTTCTTGTGTATGTTCAAAGGTGTTCACCATTTAATCAGCCAAAATGACACCAACATTACCTGCACAGCACCTACGCATTCCTTCTCTTTGTTTGATTACAACTTGACCTTGGCCGGGACCCCAAACAAGGGCTTCCTCCTATACTAATACCTCTTCCTTATATATTACCACACACACATACACATACACACATACACACACACACACACACACACACACACACACACACACACACACACACACACACACACTCGCATATAATACCTCTTCCTTATATATTACTACACAAACATTGACACACACACACACACTCTTATATACCACCTCTTCCTTCTCTATTACTACACACCCACACACACACACACACACACACACACACACTCAATCTCACTCATACGCACACTTACACACAAACACACACTCTCTCTCTCTCTCTCTCCTGGGATAATCAATTTCTTGATCCCTTGTTGTGTCTTGACCTCTTTTATATATCTTCAGTCTGCGATTCTCAAAGGTCAATCCCATTCTTCTATATCAGTTATATTTCATAATATTAATTTGCTAAATCTTCAATACTTTATTTCCACATAATGATTTTTATAAGTTCCTTTGTATATTGTGCGGTTCGTATTCTGGTTTGTTTGTTTCGCAAGTTTTATATTTGAATCTTAATTAATAATACTAGATAAAGTTAAACAAGACTGGGGGGAGGGGGAGGGGGGGGGGGGGTCTGAGGCGATACAGTGGTCTCGGGAGAATTTAAGGGGGAGGTAGTGTGGCTTTTTAGGGTCTGTTGGACACCCTTCTCCCGTATGTTTACCTTCATTAGTTTTGAGATTTTGAGACATTCGCCCCACTTCTTTATCAAAATCAAGACCTTTCGTGTCATTTAGGTGTCCATTTGTTCATGGCGAGCAATAGCAAGCCTGTAATTTAAGGCCGGGACATTTTTCTACAAAAAAATGTACAAATGTATCTCGTAGGGGGATCTGGAGGATAATTTATTGAGCTTGATGGAGGTCTAGGGAGGAAACTAAAACAATAATACATAGATAAATAAATAAACCCTACCCCCTTAAATTGATCCGAGGCAGTCAAAATGGCTACGACAGTTGAATATAGCACACACGGTCAAATCTAACTGTGATGGAGTGGATCATACGGTTAACTTGGGCCCACCTGTCCAAATGTCCTCAATGAAAAAATTGGGCAAAACAGCTGGCTTAACCCAATCAGTGCGGGTGATTTTGCGCTATATTAGGGCTCACTCAGGCACTCCTGATTGCTTAAGCAAGTGCCTGAATTAAATTAAATTTTTACAGCAAAAAAAAAAAAAAAAAAAAAAAATCAAGTGACACCAGGAACAAGCTTCTTAGCTAGTGGGGTTCACCTGCAGCGTTACTACAGACATTGGCAATATCGATAATAAATAGTAATGCTCCGCTACATTTGCCTTTGGCAGCACTGAATATATCTCGCGAGACCACACCACAGAGCCTCAGAGCCGTGGCATGCCGGAGAGTGGACGGGGGCCTTCCGCGCTCCTGATCACTCGCACTCGTCTCCACAGGCTTTAATGGGCTAATAATTCCAGGATATTTCAAGGAAGTACCTGTATGTCAACCGCAGTGAAAGGGTTAAGGCACCCAGTCAAGTTGGGCTGAACATTCAAATTACAGTATGCTGAATGGACATGCTGGGCTGAGCGGTCAAATTGGCTCGAGTGCTCAAATTAGGTTGAGCGGTCAAATCAGGCCAAACAGTCAAACTGGGTTGAGAGGTTATATTAGGCCAGACAGTCGCATTGGGCCGAGAGTTCGAATGGGCCAATAATATCTTGGTATCGCCCGAATTAATTCATCCAATATAATTCCATTCCATTCATGCCTTTCAGAGATTATGGTATTCTATTTTTATTAATTTCACTCCAACACCAAACGCCACCCAATGATATTAATGACAGTATATCAAAATTGTGTAGAGGTTAAGTCACTTAAGTTCCAAAACCACCCATAGGGATAATGTAATTATCAATAATATGTGTGTGTGTGTCGTGTGACTATGCCTAAGGTCTATGTGAGTATATACAGTATGTATGTCTGTATGTATGTGGGTGTACTTCCCTCCTACCTTCCCTCACTTCTCATCAATCTTTAGTTCTTTGCCCTTACTGTAATATTCTCTCTCTCTCTCTCTCTCTCTCTCTCTCTCTCTCTCTCTCTCTCCATTAATGAAATAAACTACATGAACAAATATGAAATTTGACTGAACAAAATAGGATCGAGTGGTTAGTTACTCGTGTTTTAAAGTACTGAATGTTATTTGACAAAACAGTAAAAACGAATACTGTAAAATATTTTACTTTGAAAAGTGGTTAAGAGCAAGTAACATCGTCAGTTGAATGTTTTTCCATTCTCTTCGACATGTGTTTCAGGATAACAATAAAGTAGGAGGGAGTGGTGGGTGGGGAGAGATTCTTCTGATTTACAGTTAGCTTCAAATTATAACTCCACCGCAGCTGTTATATTATTTTTCCCTATTTTTCTCCAATTCAAATCTCCTCAAACACTCACTGCCACTCTCTCTCTCACTCTTTAATTTCCCCTCATACTAGCAATTGAAAGAGTAGTTTTCACCACAGCTCCATCACACATGGTGATGCTAGAGGTGCTGTGGTGGTGGTGGTGGTGGTGATGGTGTAGTATGGTGGTGGTGGTAGATAATAATGGTGTAGATGGTGAATAGGAGTGGAGGAGAGGTGTGGTGGTGAGTGAAGGAGAGGTAGGGTGGTGGTGATGAGTGGAGGAGAGGCAGGGTGGTGGTGGTGGTGGTGGTGGAAAATGGGAGTGGAGGAGAGTTGTGGTGGTGGTGGTGGAGAGGAGTGGTAGTGGTAGAGAATAAGAGTGGAGGAGAGGTAGGGTGGTGGTGGTGGTAGAGAATAAGAGTGGGGGAGAGGTAGGGTGGTGGTGGTGGTGGATGATAGGAGTGGAGGAGAGGTATGGTGGTGGAGGTGCTAGTGGGGGGTGGGGTGGAGGAGAGGTATGGTGGTGGTAGAGAATAGGAGTGGAGGAGAGGTATGGTGGTGGTGGTGGTGGAGGAGAGGTATGGGGGTGGTGGTGCTAGTGGGGGTGGAGGGTGGAGGAGAGGTATGGTGGTGGTGGAGAATAGGAGTGGAGGAGAGGTATGGTGGTGGTGGTGGTGGATGATAGGAGTGAAGGAGAGGTATGGTGGTGGAGGAGGATATGAGTGGAGAGGTATGGTGGTGGTGGTGGAGAATAGGAGTGGAGGAGAGGTATGGTGGTGGTGGTGGTGGTGGTGGATGATAGGAGTGAAGGAGAGGTATGGTGGTGGAGGATAGGAGTGGAGAGGTATGGTGGTGGTGGTGGATAATAGGAGTGGAGGAGAGGTATGGTGGTGGTGGTGGTGGATGATAGGAGTGAAGGAGAGGTATGGTGGTGGAGGATAGGAGTGGAGAGGTATGGTGGTGGTGGTGGTGGATAATAGGAGTGTAGGAGAGGTATGGTGGTGGTGGTGGTGGATGATAGGAGTGAAGGAGAGGTATGGTGGTGGAGGAGGATAGGAGTGGAGAGGTATGGTGGTGGTGGTGGATAATAGGAGTGGGGGAGAGGTATGGTGGTGGTGGTGGTGGATGATAGGAGTGAAGGAGAGGTATGGTGGTGGAGGCGGATATGAGTGGAGAGGTATGGAGGTGGTGGTGGAGAATAGGAGTGGAGGAGAGGTATGGTGGTGGTGGTGGTGGTGGTGGTGGTGGTGGTGGTGGTGGTGGTGGTGGTGGTGGTGATGGTGGATGATAGGAGTGAAGGAGAGGTATGGTGGTGGAGGCGGATAATAGGAGTGGAGAGGTATGGTGGTGGATAATAGGAGTGGAGGAGAGGTATGGTGGTGGTGGTGGAGGAGAGGTATGGTGGTGGTGGTGGAGGAGAGGTATGGTGGTGGTGGTGGTGCAGTGGGGAGGGAGGAGGGGTACTAGGGTATAGTCACGAGAGAACAGTCAGTAGCCTGTGAGACATCAAACTCACGACAGTGGTACCCGTCACTAACAACAACCACCACCACCACCAGTTACCACAATTACCTCGCACACAACTATAATTACTACAACAACTACCTCACATACAGCTATCATCACTATACATACATACATATATACATACATACACACTACCAAAACCATCATCTCTTCATAACTTGGCCTACCTACTACACAATTACAGTAACACTCTCACTAGTTCGTTCTCTACCTCACCTTTACAACAATTATATCACACACATACATACAACACACATTACAACCACACACACACACACACACAAATACTACCATTCCCTACCACAACTAACAGCATCTACCGCAGTAACCGCACACACAATTACTACAACTACCTCCCATACATCTACCACAACTACACAGACGCACACATACACACACACACACATAATTACTAATACAGCTTGACATACTTCTACCATAAGTACTGGAACCATCAATCCAATACTAGTAATTATCCTTACTGTCCGTACCATCACACTATCTAGAACACAACCCTAAAATATATTTCCAAACTCTTATTAACAAATCATTCATATATACAATGGTAATAAACATAATTATAAAAACACAACATTTGAATAACATTATAACACAAAAACCATATATACAAAAACAATAACGAGATATGAAAATATTACCCCATTATTAATATAAAAACGAAATATGAGTGAAAGATATATCCAATGAAACAGAAAATTGAAACATTACAATGGTTATAAGACAACCAAGAGACTGGATACATAATACAAAGCAGAAATACCGTATCTTAATTTAATAAATAAACCAAGTTATTAGTTCAAATATTGATAACACTATAAAGCGCCAACATTGTACTTCCAAAGAAATACCGAACACATATAACAGAAAAGGAAAATCGATTGATACCATTTGGAGATAATAATTACTGCTGCAAGTTATGGTAAATACCGAGTGAACACAAGTGATAATTATTCAGTGTAAGATATTGTCATCCGTCTCCTATTTTAAAGTACTAAAGTATTATTATTATTAATATTATTATATATTGATTTGTTTATTATTACTATTATTATTTATATACTGTATTTATATTTTCTAGTCAATTTTGTATTAGTGCTCATACAGTACATATATTGCTCAATAATGAAACGCAAACACTTGGTTTGGGGTATAAATATGGTGCACTAAAATAGTACCGTAATAGAATGTGTAAACTACCAATTTAAATATATTCTGGGTAAAATACGTTATGAAAAGAGGATAGGCATTGCTACCTCTACGATTGTGTGTGTGTGTGTGTGTGTTTTAAATCTCTTAAGAGCTGTAACTTTGAATATGTAATAAGTTTTCAAACCATATTAATTAGAAGGCTAATCATCATCAAGCTCCCCCTCTCTCTCTCTCTCACACACACAAATCTGAACAAAACTACCTGTACTTGCATAAGACTGGTGAGGCTGAAATCAATGGTGTGTAAAGAGCAGAGGTTAACGTGTGTGTCCGCCCCACAGTAGTGTACCATCCACACACAACCCACTCATAATAGTATGTAGTACACTATTGGAATTTGGGTACAGTCAATATAAGCATGTCTGGCCTTACTAACAATGCCACAACACTACTACTACCACCATCAC
>CM064504.1:15773799-15778799 GCA_032716605.1 Paralithodes platypus
CTGGCGAGCGAAAGCGAGCCAGCATTGTATGAAGAAATCCACGGAGACATTTTTCTACCGAAAAATGTACAAATTTAGCCTGCTGTCAATTTTTTTTTTTTTTTTTTAGGCCTATATATGCTGGCTCGCGAAAAAAATCGACACCTGGATAAACGTCTTAAAATAGTAGGCTGAATGGGGCCGAATGGATACAACCCAGTGAGAGAGGGAGAGCGAAAAAATAAATAAAAAACGAGGTGGGCCCCCTTAATAGTGCAAGGTATAGTCATCGGCAAAGGAGTGGATACATACCAATGTGCTATGACTGTTTATAATAGATGAGGCGCATTACGCATCATCATTTTTCCTATTCAATTTCATGCACACATTGCTATATTGGTTGATGCACTTGAAACTGTACACACACACACACACACACACACACAAGAAAGTACACATTCTCACAATGCTGACAGGAACACATTAAGATATAACGTATTGTTGACCAGGCATATTTAATTGGTCTTGAACGTTGGTGTGCGTGTTAAGGTGTTCGTGGTGTTCGTGTGGAGGGGAGGGGAGGGGAGGGGCTAGGAAAGTACAACACGGAACACCTAGGCTATTAATTTTATAACGCTTGCACAACAATATTTTGGTAAAAATGAATGTACAAATCTTCCCTTTGAGTTCTTATGATTTATACAATACGAAACATAAATAAAAGCAAATCGCGGTTATTCAGTTATTCAGAATCAGAATGCATTCTCTTGATCACCACATTTACTTTTACAAAAATGTGTTCTGTGTTCGTAGTCTATAACAAATGTGTTCTGTGTTCGTAGTCTATAACAAATGTGTTCTGTGTTCGTAGTCTATAACAAATGTAGAAAAAACGTGTTTGCACTCCTTCAATACAAAAGATCCTTCCTAAGTCGAGTAAAATCGCATAATGTTAGACAAAGCAATATTTAAGACCTAAATCAAATAAAATTGATCAACATGGGGATTCAACTCCCTGAAGAGTGGTAATTGCGTATTCTGTATTTCCTAAGAGTGATATTTTTAAGTTAAATAAACTCAACCACAATTGTCCAGCATGGTATCAAATTTTTAATAGGTATTGAAATACTGGGTGCGAAGGGAATTTAACCCTCCCGAAAATACCTAGGCCTGCCCAGTGGCCTGGCGCGGGTTCGAACCCTGGTTAGGGACCTCAGTAGGTTTGGCCAGACTCACGCGTTAACCCACTGTACTACCACGGACGTACAATAGGATAGCAACCTTAGTTCTCCTTGAATGAACGCAGGTGATAGTCTCGTGGTGATGCACGTGGTGGGTTTCTAGACTTCGCCACCAACGACTATTTTACGCTATCCCAGACGTCAACTCGGGTAGTTTTGTGGTTGCGGGATTTTTGCGGGTACAGGGTATTAGAGTATTAATCCTTATTCGTAGTAGCAAGTATAAACATATATTCCAACATTGATTCAACACCGTAAACACGAGTGAAATGCGACCAATAAGTAATTTAGGCCATTTTTGAAGGATCAATAAACACAATACAATTACTGGCTACACACACCATAAGCAATATACAGTATACAGGTATGTCAGTAATATGAGAGTAAGATTACCTTTATATTGACAGTGCCACGCATTTGTTACCCATAGTAAATACGAAGACTATAATACGCAGCATCAATAATACATCAAAGACAATAAAGGAGTCACCACAATTACCCCATAACAAAATAATGGTTATATATTTTGAACGATAATAGCTTTCCATATTCTAAAAATAATAACAATTTAATGTTAAATAAATTCATTTTACTATAACTTTGCGTATCATTCAAATCAAACATATCACTTCAAACTCCTCAAAAACTCAAACTGTCGGTTGATTATGACATATATAAATCTTCTAGCATAGCTAATTGATCAAAATATGTTATCTAGGTAAAGACAGGCCTTCCGAATTCAATGGATAACAACGATAGAGCAAATGATGAAGGAAAATGTTGTATAATTTAATGTATTATCCGTTAAGGGGGGTCACCCGCCTTTTTTTCTCTCCTTTTCTCTCTTTCTCTGGCTTGTATCCATTCGGCACCATTCAGCCTACTGTTTTAAGACGTTGACCCTCATCCAGGTGTCAATATTTTCCTGGCGAGCGGTAGCGAGCCAATATATATATATTTTGTTTCGACAGCAAGCTAAATTTGTAAATTTTTCGATAGAAACATTTCTCCGGCGAAGCCGGATTTCTCCATACAATGCTGGCTCACTATCGCTCGCCAGTAAAAAATCGACACCTAGATTTTTTGTTTGTTTTTTTTTTTAATGTGATTGAGGGAGGCAAAAGGCAGAACTGCCTATAGCGAGTGCCTCCCCCATAGTTGAAAGAGTGACAGGGCCAAAATCAAGGGACGTTCGAGCCAAAATGCCTGGACACACGGAGTTTGAAGCAATTTAAGTCATAGGAAGAGGGAAAGACTGATTCTGGGGGAGAGTTCCAGAGCTCAGCTGTTGAGTAGAAGAAAGTTTGAGAGTAACGTTTCACTCTTGGGTTGGAGAGTTGCACAGAGTAGGGGTGGGATTGAGTTGCAAGACGGGTACCACGTGCCCTACGTAAAGGAGGTGGTATGCACTGGGGATGCAGATGGGGATAAACGTCTTAAAACAGTTGGCTGAATGGGGCTAAAATGGATACACGCCGGGGAAAGAGAGAAAAGGAGAGAAAGATAATAAAAGCCGGTGACCCCCGTTAACTGATTTACGAGTACCAATGATGTAGTAATAGACTATTGGGGAGGTGTGGTGGAGTGGTCTTGCCACTGGCCTGGTAATCCAAAGGTCCCGGGTTCAAATCCCGATGTATCAATGGGAAGATATTATTGGGATGGAATTTGTGCTGTACCTGGTATCAGTGCATTACCACAAGCCCACCGAAACGTCAATAAAATACCCTCATTGTTCCCTGATTAAATAGCACTGTATGAATATTCCCATATTCAAAATATGCTATAGGGGTGCAATGCCTGGTGAGTTATCTGCTCAACAGGTGGCGTTGTGTGTGTGTAAGTGTGAGAGTCCGAGTGTAGGAGGTGAGACAGTGAAGCACGGGAACGAGATGGCTTCAGAGATGGGGTCGTTTCGGGCCATGAGTGAGCACCGTGCCTCATGTGAAGGCAAGATGGCAGGTGCTCGTTGTACTCTACGTGCTTCACATGTCTCACTCCCTAGACTGGAACAAGACCTCACGGGCTTCACTGTTCATTGTAAAGCGGTGAATGTTAAGGCTCTCAGCCTATGCCCGAGAGGAAGTAAGTTGGAATATAGAAAAAAAACAAAAAACAAACAAAAAACTACATTATCCGATGTGAGCACCTCCCCTACCGTGTTTACCCCTTGGCTATGGGAAACATAGCAACAGTATTTTCACCTACACTCTATGGGTATCACAGTGTCCATAATAATTTTGATGGTGTAATGGTTAGAGCGTGTAAGTTATGTTTGAGATCTCCTAGGTTCGAATCCTGGGAGAATCACAAGCTTTCATTGACTTAATTTGGGGGTTATTGGTGTTAAGAATGATGTTAATAAATAAATAAATAAATATATAATAATAATAATAATAATAATAATAATAATAATAATAATAATAATATATCGGAGGTAAAAACCCATCGTATACCAAATATACAAAGGCATACCACGATCAATATGTCACATTTTTTTTGATACCCTTTGCATACCATGTTATTGCCAGTGCATGTTGGAATGGCATTAAGGGAGACCACCTCACTTCTTTCTTATCTTTCTCTCCCTCTCTCTTTGGCTTGTATCCATTCGGCCCCATTCAGCCTACTGTTTTAAGACGTTTACCCCCATCCAGGTGTCAATATTTTCCTAGGGAGCGGTAGCGAGCCAGCATATATATATTTTTGTTTTGATAACAAGCTAAATTTGAAATTTTTTCGATAGAAAAATTATCTCCGGCAAAGCCGGATTTCTCTATACAATGCTGGCTCGCTATCGCTCGCCATGAAGAAATCGACACCTGGATGGGACTAAACGTTTTAAAAAAGTTGGCTGAATGAGGTCGAATGGATACAAGCCATGGAAAGAGAGAAACTGAGAGAAAGATAGAACAATCCTGTGACCCCCCCATAACCATACAGTATGGTCCCGTTCTTTATAGGCCAGGATGAGGATACTCGAACCATTTACCACATGACATCTCTCTCCCATCATCCTAGCCAGAATGCTATATTGTTATTATAGCGCAATTAATACTGGCAAAGGTTATAGCGGGGTGTCATAACTTATGATAATCTAGGTTTACATATTATGATGAAGTTATAATAAGCTGTTAATTCATTGTTTTATTTTATTTATTTATATATTTTTGTTATAATTGGGAGGTGATTGGTGGTGTGGGAGTGAAATATATACATTATAATATATATATATATATATATATATATATATATATATATATATATATATATATACTGTATATTTTAAATGTATTATTATTATATTTGTTATTTTATTTTGGTGCATGTGTGTGTGTGTGTGTGTGTGTGTGTGTGTGTGTGTGTGTGTGTGTGTGTGTGTGTGTGTCGCCGTAATTGATGGAACATTAGAATAACCGAGCAAAATTTAGGTTGGCGAATGTTATAATGGGAGAGGAGAGGATTGGGTTATCAGATTACTATAGCAAAGTTAAGTAAGCTTAAGATAGGTGGTTATATTAAGTTATAATTATGTGCTAGGTTGCATCGTTTAGGCTAGTCTTGAATTAAGGTGAGGTTAGAGTGCTAGAAAATAAAAATAAAAATAGGAAAAGTGGGGATAGGGCCTGATAGATAGATAGATAGATAGATAGATAGATAGATAGATAGATAGATAGATAGATAGATAGATAGATAGATAGATAGATAGACAGACAGATAGATAGATAGATAGATAGATATAGATTGATTGCTAGATTATATTAGATTAGGCAATTTCGA
>CM064504.1:15783799-15786299 GCA_032716605.1 Paralithodes platypus
CAGCTGATCCATACCACGCTACCGGCAACACAGGTAGATACAGGAATAATACGATCCATACAAGTTAATATTACAGTTACCCGTGGTAGGAAACATACAAGGAATATTATGTGAATGTAACATAACAACAAATAGGCATGGCAAGATACAGTAGGTTATATACAGGAATATACGCTATTTTAACAACACCAGCAATAACAATATACGCTATTTTAACAACACCAGCAATAACAATATACGCTATTGTAACAACACCAGCAATAACAATATACGCTATTTTAACAACACCAGCAATAACAATAATAATAATTAAATTAATAGTGATAACAAAAATAGTAATTAAGAGAAACAGAATACCGGCAAACAGGAAGGCAGATTAGGAATAAAGGCGGGAAAATAGGCAAATAAAAGTCAAAGGTAGAGCCAGATATACACCAGAAATGAAGGATATCCGGTGATCTATATATACCATGCTGGCCACACACGGGCAGACTAAGGGGTAAATCAATACAGGGTTATATCATAGTTAAGTAAGAGCTCTGACAGGGAATAGTATGACTGCATAGTCAAATATATAATTACGCCTTTACAAAATACGGAATAGTTTTTGTAGTCACAGCATAGGAACTAATAGGACAGTTACGACGGAGTAGTACACTAATGTATCTATATTTAAAATGGCCAAAAACGGCAAAAGAAAAGCAAGATAAAAATAATATTAGGAGAGATATATATATATATATATATATATATATATATATATATATATATATATATATATATATATATATATGCAGGAGACAGACAAACACAGATTGTAGGTACGAGCCACTGTAAAAAGTATAAACACTGGCTTGACCAATAGTTCAGAACACTTTACCCGTTTTGCCCTTGGAGATCTGCTAACTTATTCAACCCGGTCTATAAAGATGTTCCACGTGACATTGAAGACAGAAATAAGATTTACTTTTGAGTGACATGATGCAGGCAATGTCGTCAAAGTTTGGTTTTAAAAGGAAAGGACAAAATTACAGTGGAACTCTAAACTTACATATCTAAACATTATAATAGAGAAAACAGTTACGGACCATCTTGTGTCCTCTTCTGGGATAGATTTGTACTTTAGTTGGTCCGTTTATAATACACTTTTTCCTAGGTACACACATACTGTCACAGTAAATATTGTGTCCCATTTTCATAACTTGACATAACGTTTCTCTCTGTTGGATTTTTTTTGTTATGTCTCATCAAACCTAAACAAAGCTTCAATACACTGTACATTCATGCATATTAAGAACTTGTAATTTTTATTTTTTAATAGCAAAAACAGATAAGTTAATTTAGTCAGAATATGCTACTTGTATGTGACTGAACTGTATAAACAAAGGCCTCCATGACTCACGAGATATTCCCAGGCTTTGCCACATTATCCCTCAACTCTTTTCTTTGCCATCCCTCCACCTCTAGCTTGGTCGTTCCCTGTAACATTTTCCATCTATATGAGGGTCCAGACAGTTGGTTGATTATTCCATATATTGCAATCTTCTTAAAGTATCCTGTCTACCTTTAAGCCACTGTAAAGGAACCAAGAGTATCGAAAAAGGTCAAACTGATTGGATATGTTGATGGGGATTTATATGTCTATCCTTCTATTAGATCGGTTTATAACTGCCAATGTACTACTAATGTACTAATGTACAATGTACTAAGAGTATATAATCATAGGCACTTTACAAAAATGGTTGCCTAATTTAAAC
Source organism: Paralithodes platypus (assembly GCA_032716605.1). Lineage (NCBI taxonomy): Eukaryota > Metazoa > Arthropoda > Malacostraca > Decapoda > Lithodidae > Paralithodes > Paralithodes platypus. The sequence goes on from CM064504.1 coordinate 15,785,557, forward strand.
ACATATTTTTGTTTAACATTGTAAGCTCTTTTTATCACTTTTACAATACCTCTCATTTTGATCTGTTTCCTTATCCATGATGGTCCCCCAATCCATCAAGAGTTACTGTTAACATTGATCTGTGTGTAGGCCTACTGTTTAAGCTTCTTAAAATTACTAAAAATATATTCTAGCACACCATGTAAGCCAGCCAGTCACAATCGGAATTAGTCAATAACCAAGTCAGACAATAGTCAAGTCAGTCATTAACCAAGTGAGTCAATAGTCAAGTCAGTCGTTAACCAAGTGGGTCAATAGTCAAGTCAGACAATAGTCAAGTCAGTCGTTAACCAAGTGAGTCAATAGTCAAGTCAGACAATAGTCAAGTCAGTCGTTAACCAAGTGGGTCAATAGTCAAGTCAGACAATAGTCAAGTCAGTCGTTAACCAAGTGAGTCAATAGTCAAGTCAGACAATAGTCAAGTCAGTCGTTAACCAAGTGGGTCAATAGTCAAGTCAGACAATAGTCAAGTCAGTCGTTAACCAAGTGGGTCAATAGTCAAGTCAGTCGTTAACCAAGTGGGTCAATAGTCAAGTCAGACAATAGTCAAGTCAGTCGTTAACCAAGTGAGTCAATAGTCAAGTCAGACAATAGTCAAGTCAGTCGTTAACCAAGTGGGTCAATAGTCAAGTCAGACAATAGTCAAGTCAGTCGTTAACCAAGTGGGTCAATAGTCAAGTCAGTCGTTAACCAAGTGGGTCAAT
>CM064504.1:15791299-16161299 GCA_032716605.1 Paralithodes platypus
ATTAAGGTGTCAATTTTTTCCTGGCGAGCGATAGCGAGCCTGTAATTTAAGAGCAACCGGCCTGCGGCCGGGACATTTTTCTACCGAAAAATGTAAAAATTTATCTTGAAAGGGGGTCTAGGGGGTGTAATTTTAAGCTTGATGAAAACGTAGGAAACAAACTAAATACCTCCCCTTAATCCTATATGTATCTGTCATTTTCTCTCTCCCACTTTTATCATCGTATATTCTCTCTCTTCTACTGTGTATTTCTTTACCACACTGCTCCTGTCAATATCTCTCAAGTTCCTTATTCAGTCCTTACACAATAATTCCCCAAACTCTCTCTCTCTCACACACACACACAAACATACTCTCTTTCTCACACACACATATACACTCACTTTCTTTCATGTGCATGTATGTACGGTTGCCCACACATCCAGCTGTTACATATATTATAATTGTGCTATTATAGCTAGATGGTTGCATAAACATAGAAGTTCAAAGTAGACAGACTTACGTAATTAAACGAATAGGCTAAGGTTACATATTCAATAGCATAAACAAAAGTAATTATGTAATAGCTGGATGTGTATACAACTATACATATATCAAACTATATACTTACGTCTGTCTGTCTCTCTCTAACATACACAAACTCCGACCCCCCCCCCCTCTCTCTCTCTCTCTCCAACATACACAAAGCCCGACCTTCACCCTGTCAAGCCATCGTATAGCTCGTCCATAAGTAATACGAGTCTTACCGGAGACAGGCATTACTAATACGGTTATTCCAACACGGGGTACAAGTATGCATAACACAGGAAGGGAGGGAGGGAGGGAGGGAGGGAGGGAGGGAGGGAGGGAGGGAGGGAGGGAGGGAGGGAGGGAGGGAGGGAGGGAGGGAGGGAGGGAGGGAGGGAGGGAGAGAGAGAGAGAGAATGAGAGAGAGAGAGTGGGATTGATAGAAAATAGAAAGATGAATAACAAAGACGGCTAGAGAGGTCATATGCTTATTTATAGTGTTTAATCAGATATATTATATAAAGAACTCCCGCCAACATTATTTGGTTGAAATAAGATGGTCATTATTGTCTCTTTATCTAATCTGTTAGCTTGCTTGTTAGCTTATAAGTAAAATCTCCAAATTTTATGAACGTATGCTGATGAAATTTAGCTGACTTGTAGTTTGCTTTTACATAAAATGCTATATTTTTTTAATTAGAAGTTGATTACTATTTTCCGTTTAAAAAATAAAGCATTAACATTAATTTTGGCGATAACCTTCAAAAGGTTCATTATTGGTAATAATTTGAATCAAATTGGCAATTAGGAAGCAAGGATAATGTAAATAAACTAAATGAAGAGCTTAAAACGTATCATACATTCCAGAAATACAACAACAAAAAACATTTGTATGGGCGATTACTACATATGTATAGAGTAAACATTAAGACATTTTACATCCCCAGGTCAAGGTGTCCAGAATCAACACTATCAAACCCCAAGAGAAGAGAAGCCAACAAGAGCGGGGACATTGAAGAACACCAACTACAACCCCATCACCACCACCACCACCAGCCAACAACAACAACAACAACAACAACAACGCAGCCGGACAAATGATGGACTTTATTAGCAAGGGCATCATGACGGGCCGAGCCAAGCTGTCGCGCGTCATCCAGGTCAAGCCATACACACCGGATTTTTCGGAAGAGGAAGATGGCGAAGAAGCGGATGAGAAGGAGAAGGAAAACATTGACACCATCATGAACACACCACCCTCTCCTTCGGCTGATTCACTCAACATTGACATGAGGGAGGATTCAATGGGGAAGGTTAAACCCAGACCGATCCGTTCACGGTCGTTGGAACGGATCCCGGCCAACCTGTCAGTGGTCGGGAAACTAACTACCAACACACACTTCGACCTTGCACGAACGCACTCACTAGGTTCCCCGGATCTGGCCCCGGTGTTCACTACAACCAATGCCAATGTCTTCACCAGTAAGAACATTGGTATTAATAACAATCTCTTTGACCACAATAATAAAGACATCTCTATGAACAATAACAATGATACTGATGCACTCACGGTCGCGATACAGAAATCGCCAGTTAAAAGACGAGCAAATTGGTGACATAAAAACTATGACTTTATGTGTGAATAATATTTTTCAAATTAGTCTAATAAATTTAAATATAAATAGCATAGCTATCCAACAAAACTCCTGAAGACTCAAGAGAAATATTGACATCAAATTTCCTGTCACCATGTGTATAAAAAACATAAGTGCTTAAACCAGTGAATGATTAATGTGTATATATTAATATTAATACTCGATTGTAAACTATTGCACTATTACCAATTAATAATTAAGTACCTGTAGCAGTTGCCATATTAGTTAGTATACTGTATATCTACATAATTATGTTACAAATATTTATGAATAGAATAGTCTTTATTGATAGTTCACGCCAATGAGGAAGGTGGAAGGCTTAGGAAAAAAATAAAAATAAATTAAATGTAAGATCATTGAAGTGGATGTTTCATAATGCTATCAATATAAATCCTCGTATAGACTTATACTATATACAGAGGCATCTAACCACCTTCCAACAACTATATTTATAGATACAGTAATAGTAGTTAACCCCTTCTGTACCGGCCACTTATTTTTAATTACAGTATACTCTAGCTATATTTAGCGGATTGTATGCAGCTTAAAAAGTATCTGTGGTAGTAAAAAGGGATAAATGAGATAATTCGAAGCCTGTAAATTCCTGGAGGCTCGTATAGACTTATACTATATACAGAGGCATCTAACCATATTAAATTAAACGAAATAGTCTAATAGTAGCCAAAATATAGTTACAAGGATGACACCGGTACTGTAGGGGTTAATAAATGGAAAAGGATTCGGACCCAACACGATTCCAAGTGAAGCAACATTTAAATGAGGATTATGCTCACATTTGGTTTGGCGTTTTAGTGAATAAGAGAACATTAATATTAATAGTATTTGGAGTAAAACTAAATAAAGCAACACTCAAGTCGGTATATGTTCTGAATATCACCTGTACATATTAATAAGTCGGTATATGTTCTGAATATCACCTGTACATATTAATAAGTCGGTATATGTTCTGAATATCACCTGTACATATTAATAAGTCGGTATCTGTTCTGAATATCACCTGTACATATTAATAAGTCGGTATATGTTCTGAATATCACCTGTACATATTAATAAGTCGGTATATGTTCTGAATATCACCTGTACATATTAATAAGTCGGTATCTGTTCTGAATATCACCTGTACATATTAATAAGTCGGTATCTGTTCTGAATATCACCTGTACATATTAATAAGTCGGTATATGTTCTGAATATCACCTGTACATATTAATAAGTCGGTATATGTTCTGAATATCACCTGTACATATTAATAAGTCGGTATCTGTTCTGAATATCACCTGTACATATTAATAAGTCGGTATATGTTCTGAATATCACCTGTACATATTAATAAGTCGGTATCTGTTCTGAATATCACCTGTACATATTAATAAGTCGGTATATGTTCTGAATATCACCTGTACATATTAATAAGTCGGTATCTGTTCTGAATATCACCTGTACATATTAATAAGCAACACTAATCAATATGTTCAAACCTGGCAGACAATTCATATTAATAAGCAACACTAATCAATATGTTCAAACCTGGCAGACAATTCATTCATACCCTTAGCAGCTGATTCTTTATAATTAATGGGAAAATATTTCTACTAACGGTCTTGATGGTATAATGCTTAGAGTGCTTAAGATCTGTATGTGGTTACTAAGGTTCGAATCCCGGCAGGAGCACATGCTTTCATTAATTTCATTGGGAAGTGCTTGGTGTTGGGAGTTAAATTAATAAATTAGATTATGTCTTTCATCATATAAATACTGTACCTACTTTGACTTATTAACAACATATTTTACTACACAATCAAAGTAGTAGCTGTATAATCAACAGGGCAACTTGCAAACTTCCTGTCTGCTAGGAACCTCCAATTATGTTTTATTTTGAGATTTCAAGACATTCGCTCCATTACTTTGGTGATTTTTAGATCTTTCGACCCATCTCTTTGTCAATGTTAGGACCGTTCGAGCCATTTAGGTGTAAAAAAAATCCTGGCGAGAGCGAACCTACAATCTAGGAGGAACTGGCCTTTGGCCGGAACACTTTCCTACCTTAAAATGTACACATTTATCTGGGGGGGGGGGTACTTTTAAGTTTGATATAGGTTTAGGGAGCAAATAACAAACCTCCCCTTAATGAAAATATTAAGTGTCCAAGTTTTAATACTTCCAACTGCTGTAATTTACCTTCACCGGACTTTACAAAACTTAATGTATGCTAAGGAAATATATCTTGGGTTTAACTTATGTATGGTATGTGGTGTCCCGAGTTCAAATCCTGGGATGATCACATGCTTTTATTGATTTCAATTGGGGGGGGGATTGATGTTAATGAAAATTAATATAACTTATTAATGAACCATGTGCCTCAGGTATGGTACAGGAAGGATAAGGATTGTTTCAACTTCAATACGGCTTTCCTAACCCGCTTAGGAAATACGGGGCTTCTTGAGGCTCTGTTTATCAAGTAATATTATAATAATAACAACTTCACCCACAGTCCAACACACACACACACACACACAAATATACACACACACACAAATACACACACACACACACACAAATACATACACACACTCACAACACACACACAACACACATACACACACGTGTCACCAGTTATGCCAGTGTAGCAATATCCTTCTCCCTATAATTGACACATTCCAAGGTTAGCACCATTAACAATTTACTCACATTCACAGGTAAAGGTGTCTGGATTATCATTACAAGTACAATCAATAATGGACTACATAAATGGGAAACGAGGAACTATAACCCAAGAACAAGTCGAATGTATTTGAGCATGTCATATAAGGGAAGTAAAAACATAAACAGAATGTAAATAGCCTTCTTCCCCAAGTTTGGATAAGTTCATACTCTCGTGCTACTGTTATTAAGGGGGCCCACCTCGTTTGTTGTTTTATCTCTCCCTCTCTCTCTCTGGGTTGTATCCATTCAGGCCCATTCAGCCTATTGTTTTAAGACGTTTATCCCCATTATGGTGTCGATTTTGTTTTCTTAGCGAGCGGTAGCAAGCCAGCATATTTAAAAAAAACAAAAAATACAGCAGGCTAAATTTGTAAAAAATTTCTATAAAAAAAATCCGGCGAAGCCGGATTTCTCCATACAATGCTGGCTCGCTATCGCTCGCCAAGAATAAATCGACACCTGGATAGGGATAAGCGTCTTAAAACTGTAGGATGAATGGGGTCGAATGGATACAAGCCAGAGAAAGAGAGAAAAGGAGAGAAAGATAAAACAAAAAGCAGGTGACTCCCCTTAAGCCAAGGCGGTCCTTGTGACTCATCCTAACCTAATTCAATCAAGACAAACATAATCAAACTTAACCTAACCATTAATTTTGGTTTTGTTAGGTAGAGTGGGTTTAGTTCAAATTAGATGAAGGTAAGGAATGTCAGATTGCAATTCAAAACCGGCCACAACCCCAAAATAATTACTCTTACTCAAAGCTTACCTAACCCTAACGTAGCTTATCCAAACTAATCTAACCTCTAGGCCGTTTTGGTGTACGGTGGCGCTAATAAGTCATGTCCCAACTGTCATTACGTTTGGCTTGCTCTGTGCTGTATTAATATCTGTCTGATGTTGAATAGGGTAGGTAAGTGTAGGAACACGTTTGTATATTTCACTCGACATGAAGAAATGAAGCTTAGATAATGCTGATACCAATTATTGATCAAAACATACTTGGTGACGAGACATCACTTATTAGGCCGACTGTACAATAGCCTTGGCGGTAGTCGTTTAGATATCATTTCAATCGGCATAGCTTCATACAAACATGACAAAATAAACCGGTGTTAAACTCTACGGCCATGAACACCCACATTTCATTAGTCAACTTTTGAGGCGTTTCTGTAACGCCTTCAATACGAGGACGACCATGTTCATACTATTCTGGTTAACACTAGACCATTATATTCAACTTAAGACTTACCTTTAGAAATTAAAAAGGCACAAACTACCCCCACTAAACTTTAAAATGCACAAACTGCCCCAACTTAACTTTAAAAGAACACCATCAATCATACTGAAAGGGTTAAGGGGGCACGAGGGGCTGGTGTGAAGGAGAAATGTCGTGACAATATACCGAAAGGACCAAATTTGTGTGAAAAAAAAAAAAAAAATCCTTTTCTAGTATTCATAAATGAGACAAACACTAACAAGCGCATAATTAAATAATGCTTGTTGTTGTTCAGTTCAAACCGCGCTAACCAACACTAGACACTCCAAACGTACGGTCAGCGTTTAGCTATTACTGCAGGCAATTTACCCTATTAAATAGCCATGGAATTTTTGTCAAGGTGTATATAGGTAATGCGCGTCACATTTCAGGTCGGTATTTATCCTATTATATATTCTCCGTTTCAGTATAAGGCACCTTGGGGAACGTTGTTATTAAAGGGATGTATACTTGTAAGTGTAAATGTGTGTCTCACAGTATTTGCATATGTGTGTGTGTGTGTGGGGGGGGGGGGGGGGGGGGGAAAGCATGTCCTGTGTGGGGTTTTTTTATTTAATTTTTTTTGGGGGGAGAGGGACTACACATAATATTTACATATGTATGTAGGTATGGGTGTGTATGTATATAAATATATATATTTTTTTTTATATATGTGAGTGAGGGAGGCAAAAGGCAGAACTGCCTATAGCGAGTGCCTCCCCCGTAGTTGAAAGAGTGACAGGGCCAAAATCAAGGGACGTTCGAGCCAAAATGCCTGGACACACGGAGTTTGAAGCAATTTAAGTCATAGGAGGAGGGAAAGACTAATTCTGGGAGAGAGTTCCAGAGCTCAGCTGTTGAATTGAAGACTGAGAGTAATGTTTCACTTTTGGGTGAATATATATATACTGTATATATATATATATATAGTGTGTGTGTGTGTGTGTGTGTGTGCGTGTTGTGCGTCGGTGTTCGTACGACATGCACTTTTAGCTCAAAAGTGGCACAGGAAATTTGATGGATAATATACAGTATATCTGTATGACAAATTAAAGATAAGTATCTCAAAAAATACAGCTACAAATCAATTACATCTTATCCACAACAAATCTCTGTCCCCCCCTGGGAAAGGCGGGGGAATGAGGGGGAAGCAGGGAAAAGAAGAGAAGTGAAAGATAAATTAAATGAACATGCATTGGAGGGAAAGGGGCAGGGAGAGTAAAACAGAGAAGAGAAAGAAAAGGGGGAAGATAATGGGATGGGTGGAAAGAAAGGCCAGGATATGAATGGAAATATTAGAGAAGATGAAAGTATGTTTACCTTTAGAAGATACAATACGCATTTATGTTTGTTATCTGGCTATTATTAGACGATTTTATTCAGATTAGGAAAGGTATATGGAAGTCAAAGGGTTAATTGAGAACAGTCTTTACACTTATAATTCCCAGTTCCTTCCTATACTGTATAAAATCGTCTAATGAGAGCCAGAATACACTGGCAAAATGCGTCACGATCATCAAAGGTAAAAAATAAAAATAAATAAAAAATAAATGTGTTGAATGTGAGGTATCAATGCCACAGTGACAGGTATGTGAAGGACAGGTGAGGGAGAGCCCGTCTGATATATCCAAATGTGCCATGCAAACACCACTCACCCGGTTGACAAGTGTGATAATGTACTGTACTCAGGGACCAGAAAATCATTGTTGGGTACAGAGACAAGGTGTGACAGTGGACGCCATGTTGTTACCTAATACTGTATACTCCTGACAAAGTGGCCGCCATAGTGTATACTTTTTACTGTACGCCTTTTGTAATAATTCAAGTAGTGATTTTACTGTATTAATAACCATATTATTACACCTTTTCACAGTCAAAGGTACTACATGATATAGGATATATATATATATATATATATATATATATATATATATATATATAGATATATTATATATAGGATATATATATATATATATATATATATATATATATATATATATATATATATATATATACAGTATATATATATATATATATATATATATATATATATATATATATATATATATATATATATATATATATATATATATATATACTGTATATATATATATATATATATATATATATATATATATATATATATATATATATATATATATATATATATATATATATATATATATATATATATATATATATATATATATATATATATATATATATATATAAAAATATACTGTATATATTATCGTAAGAACAATTGGATATATCCTACCCAACTACTTAAGGGCTTCATAGGCTCTTGTAGCTTTTGCAGTATGATATTATCAGGTACTGTATTGTAGATTTATGCGAGCATGTAGGCTATGTACAGTACTTGATGACTTGTGAATTACGTCCTATGAAAAATTTAGAACACAGGGAATAACAAATAAATTTTTCAGAAATAAAATTATGAATATGAATTTAATGAAAACTAAATTGAAGCACCTAATGACGTTGTATATCCATGCAACAATACTGTACAATAAGCCCCTGGGTGGGGCTTTGGTTTCCCAGGCGTTTCCGCACCCTCCTCAGCTCCCCGCCATGGAGTGGCTTCGGTCACCCAGGCTTTATTTTGGTCGGCAGGGAGGGTTCTGTGGGGGCGCTAGGTTATGGCCTTGGCCATATGAGAATGCTATGAAAAGTGTATTGTGTAAATCATATCCTAATGTCACCCATCTACTGTATGATACAAAAATAATAGCCAAAACCAGTATGTGAATTTGATCAAGTGTAAATTAAGTAAATTTACACTATGACAAAATAATGATTTATACAGTAATAACTAAAGAAATTAATTAGAAAAGAATGTGTAAAATATATATATTTTACTGAATATCTATATTTTACTAAATATATTTCTGTTTTCCTCTTGGTTAGCTTTAGGAAAACTGCTATATTGACTATATTTTCGCCAACATTAATTCACATCTACTTTTACATTTAAGATTCCTCAGCCTCTTTTAGTAGTGAAGGATATGAATAATGCAGAATATGATGAACATAAAATAAATAATAATAAAAGCAGATATATTATGTGGGGTAAAGCAGAGAACTACGGCATATTGGTTAAAATAAGCAGGGCTATTTTTAGAGGGCAGATATCTTTACGAGTGTGTGCAATATACATATTGAATGGGACATTATATATGTAAGTGGCATTCTGACTGAGGTTTAGTCTCTCACATGTGGATGGATTAGTATGGGAGAGAGAGGGGGGGGGGGGGTGAAGGAGGGGTGAGACAAGGAAAAGGAAGGGAAGGGAACACCCTGTAAGGGAACAGAACAGGACAGCAAAGAAGGCGAAAATCAGGGATGTGAAGAAAAAACTAAAATGGGAAAGGGGAGAAGAGGGTGAGACGGGAGAGAAAAGGAGGATGAGAGAGGGGAAGAGAAAAGAAAGAAACTAAAGGAGAGGGGAGAGGAAAAGGAGGGAGGTAGAAGATATGAGATTGGAAATGGAAGGGAAAGAGAGGGATAAAAGGGGAGGGGACGGGAAGGTATATAATGGAAGCAAATAGGTCGGTAATCTCAGTAAAGAATGGAGGGGAGGGAAGTGCATGCGTGCAGGTTGGTGAAATATTCTTATTTTCATTAATTAGTAATTTGGTAATTGGGTAATACTTTCGCATTTGTATTATTCATTTAGGTATTAAATTGTCATGTGGATGATGTAGGTGGATTAATATGGACATTAATTGATCACATGGGTGTTATTCCAGTAGAGGTGGTGGAGTATTGTTTTTACCCTGTCTGTCTCTCTGTCTGTGCACCGTTCTGTGTGTCATCACAGTAGTGATGATGGTGATTGTGATAGTGACTGCTATATTAATTGCCAAATGAATAATTTTGAAGAGGCCCAATCATTTTGTGGGTGACATTGCTGAATGTGTGCGTGCATGAGTAAGATTGCGAGGACACGACACATTTACCAATATACCTCTCTATATGTATTACTTCTCTAGCTACCCCTTCATTCTGTACTACCCATTTGTCTCTACATTACGTGTCTCTGTATACTGTATACTTGAAATACCGCATTTTCATCCCTGTGTTTTTCTTTATTCTACCCCCTTCCCCTCCCTCTCAACAAACATAATGCCTACACGTACAAACCATAACCCCCCCCCCCCCCAAGCATGCACACGCACACGCACAGCACACACAAACGGCGACAAACCATCCCCCCTAACACAAACCATAACACTTTCCCACACAAACTATACACCCCACACAAACTATAACCCACCCCTTCCCCCCACACACACAAACTATAACCCCCACACCAACACAAACCATAACACTCTCCCACACAAACTATAACCCCCCCTCCCCCACACAAACCATAACATTCCCCCAGACAAACAATAACCCCCCCACATAAACTATAACCCCCCACACACACACATACACCCTATAACTCCCCCCCCCCCCCCACACACAAATATAACCCCCACACCCACACAACTATAACCCCCACACCAACACAAACCATAACCCACCCCCACAAACTATAACCCCCCTCCCACACACACAAAAAACCAAAACCCCCCCACACAAACTATAACCCCCTCACACACAACCTATAACTCCCCCACCCCACACACACACACTATAACACTCCCCCACACACAAACTATAAACCCCCCCCACACACACAAACTATAACACTCCCCCACACACACAAACTATAACCCCCCCCCCACACACACAAACTATAACCCCCCACACACAAACTATAACCCCCACACCACAACTATAACCCCCACACACAAACTATAACCCCCCCCACACACAAACTATAACACTCCCCCACACACAAACTATAACCCCCACACACACAAACTATAACTCCCCACACAAACTATAACCCCCCACACACAAACTATAACCCCCCGCCCCACACCCACAAACTATAACACTCCCCCACACACACAAACTATAAACCTCCCCACACACAAACTATAACCCCCCCCACACACAAACTATACCCCCCCACACACAAACTATAACCCCCACACACAAACTATAACCCCCCCACACACAACTATAACCCCCACACACACAAACTATAATCCCCACACAAACTATAACCCCCCCACACACAAACTATAACACTCCCCCACACACAAACTATAACACTCCCCCACACACAAACTATAACACTCCCTCACACACAAACTATAATCCCCACACACAAACTATAACCCCCCGACACACAAACTATAACACTCCCCCACACACAAACTATAACCCCCACACACAAACTATAACCCCCCCACACACAAACTATAACCCCCACACACAAACTATAACCCCCCCACACACAAACTATAATCCCCACACACAAACTATAACACCCCCCCACAAACTATAACACTCCCCCACACACAAACTGTAACCCCCACACCCAAACTATAACTCCCCACACACAAACTATAACCCCCACACACAAACTATAACCCCCCACACACAAACTATAACACTCCCCACACAAACTATAACCCCCCCACACACAAACTATAACACTCCCCCACACACAAACTGTAACCCCCACACACAAACTATAACTCCCCACACACAAAATATAACCCCCACACACAAACTATAATCCCCACACACAACTATAACCCCCCCACACACAAACTATAACACTCCCCCACACACAAACTATAATCCCCACACACAAACTATAACCCCCCCACACACAAACTATAACACTCCCCCACACACAAACTATAACCCCCACACACACAAACTATAACCCCCCACACACAAAATATAACCCCCACACACAAACTATAATCCCCACACACAAACTATAACCCCCCCCCCACACACAAACTATAACACTCCCCCACACACAAACTATAACCCCCCCACACACAAACTATAACTCCCCCACACACAACTATAATCCCCACACACAAACTATAACCCCCCCACACACAAACTATAACACTCCCCCACACACAAACTATAACCCCCACACACAAACTATAACCCCCACACACAAACTATAACCCCCCACACACAAAATATAACCCCCACACACAAACTATAATCCCCACACACAACTATAACCCCCCCACACACAAACTATAACTCCCCCACACACAAATTATAACCCCCCCACACACAAACTATAACACTCCCCACACAAACTATAACCCCCCACACACAAACTATAACCCCCCCCACACAAACTATAACCCCCCCACACACAACACAAACTATAACCCCCCCACACACAAACGATACACTCCCCACACAAATTAACCCCCCCACACACAAACTATAAAACCCCCCCCCACACACACACCACACAAACTATAACCCCCACACACACAACTATAACACTCCCCCCACAAACTATAACCCCTCACAACACAAACTATAACACTCCCCACACACAAACTATAACACTCCCACACACACAAACTATAACCCCCCACACACAAACTATAACACTCCCCACACAAACTATAACCCTCACACACACAAACTATAACACTCCCCCACACACAAACTATAACCCCCCCCCCACACACAAACTATAACACTCCCCACACCAACTATAACCCCCCCACAGACAAACTATAACACTCCCCCACACACAAACTATAACCCCCACACACAAACTATAACCCCCCCACACACAAACTATAATCCCCACACACAAACTATAACCCCCCACACACAAACTATAACCCCCCCCCACACACAAACTATAACCCCCCCCCCCCCCACACACAAACTATAAACACTCCCCACACAAACTATAACCCCCCACACACAAACTATAACCGCCCCCCCCCCACGCAAACTATAAACCCCCCCCACACACACACACAAACTATAACCCCCACACACACAAACTATAACACTCCCCACACAAACTATAACCCTCACAAACACAAACTATAACCCCCCACACACAAACTATAACACTCCCACTCCCCCCCACACACAAACTATAACACTCTCCCCACACACAAACTATAACCCCCCCACACACAAACTATAAACACTCCCCACACAAACTATAACCCCCCCCACAACAAACTATAACCCCCCCCCCCCACACACACAAACTATAACCCCCCCACACACAAACTATAACCCCCCCCACCCCTACACACAAACTATAACCCCCCCACACACAAACTATAACACTCCCCCACACACAAACTATAACCCCCCCACACACAAACTATAACACTGCCCACACAAACTATAACCCTCACACACACAAACTAAAACCCCCCCCCACACACACACAAACTATAACCCACGCACGCACACAAACCATAACATTCCCCCCCACAAACTATAACACTCCCCCACACAAACTATAACCCACACACACACACACACTATAACACTCCCCCACACAAACTATAACCTTTCGTCCCACACACAAACTATACCCCCCCCCCCCCACACACACACACAAACCATAACCCCCCACCACACAAACTATAACCCCCCCCCCCCCACACACACAAACCATAACACTCCCACACAAAACTATAACCCCCCCCCCCCCCCCAACACACACAAACTATAACCTTTCCCTACACACAAAATCATAACCCCCCCCACACAGACACACAAACTATAACACTCCCACACACAAACTATACCCCCCCCCCCCACACACACAAACTATAACACTCCCCACACAAACTATACCCCCCCCCCCCCCCCCCCCCACACACACAAACTATAACACTCCCCCACACAAATTATAACCTCTCCTCACACACACCCACACCAAACTATAACCCCCCCCCCCCCACACACAACAAACTATAACACTCCCACACACAAATTATAACCTCTCCTCACACACACAAACTATACCCCCCCCCCCCCCCCCACACACAAACTATAACACTCCCCACACAAATTATAACCTCTCCTCACACACACAAACTATACCCCCCCCCCCCCACACACACAAACTATAACACTCCCACACACAAATTATAACCTCTCCTCACACACACAAACTATACCCCCCCCCCACCCCACACACACAAAATATAAAAATCCCACACACAAATTATTTACTCTCCTCACACACACAAACTATATACCCCCCCCACACACACACAAACTATAACCCTCCCACACACAAATTATACCCTCTCCTCCAACACACAAACTATACCCCCCCCCCCCCCCCACACACACAAACTATAACACTCCCACACACAAATTATAACCTCTCCTCACACACACAAACTATACCCCCCCCCCCCCCACACACACAAACTATAACACTCCTCCCACACAAATTATAACCTCTCCTCACACACACAAACTAAACACAAACTATACCCCCCCACACCATCACACACACAAACTATAACACTCCCACACACAAATTATAACCTCCTCACACACACAAACTATAAAACCCCCCCCCCCCCCCCACACACACACACACAAACTATAACACTCCCACACACAAATTATAACCTCTGCTCACACACACAAACTTTCCCCCCCCCACACACACACAAACTATAACACTCGCACACACAAATTATAACCTCTCCTCACACACACAAACTATCCCCCCCCCCCACCACACACACACAAACTATAACACTCCCACACACAAATTATGACCTCTCCTCACACACACAAACTATACCCCCCCCCCCCCCCCCCCACCACACACACACAAACTATAACACTCCCACACACAAATTATAACCTCTTCTCACACACACCAAACTATACCCCCCCCCCCCCCACCACCACACACACACACACACACAAACTATAACACTTTCCAACAAACTATAACCTCTTCTCACACACACAAACTATACCCCCCCCCCCCCCCACCACACACACACAAACTATAACACTTTCCACACACAAATATAACCTCTCACACACACAAACTATACCCCCCCCCCCCCCCCCACCCCCCCACACACACACACACAAACTATAACACTCCCACACACAAATTATAACCTCTTCTCACACACACAAACTATACCCCCCCCCCCCCCCCCCCCACACACCCACACACAAACTATAACACTTTCCACACAACTATAACCTCTTCTCACACACACAAACTATACCCCCCCCCCCCCCACCACACCACCCACAAACTATAACACACACAAACTATACCCGTTTCCACCAAACTTTAACCTCTTCTCCCACAAACAAACTATACCCCCCCCCCCCCCCACCACACACACACACACACAAACTATAACACTTTCCAACAAACTATAACCTCTTCTCACACACACAAACTATACCCCCCCCCCCCCACACACACACAAACTATAACACTTTCCAACAAACTATAACCTCTTCTCACACACACAAACTATAACACTTTCCAACAAACTATAACCTCTTCTCACACACACAAACCATAACCTTCCCCCACAAAAACTCCCCTCTCCACTCACAAACTCCTTTTCTCCTTCCACCACCACCAAAATTCCCCAGCCCCCCAGCAGTGTAACCCTGCACCCCCTCATAACCCTGCTACTAACTCTGACCCGACTCTGTAATAAGGGATACGTTCCCTGCATGTCACTGGGGACTGGTGTGATATAAAGGTAAATTACTAGGACAAAAATAAAACATTAGTTATTAACAGAAACCAAACAATACACGAATGTAGTTATTCATAGAAATAGCAGACACTGATCGTTTGACTAAAATCCATGTAACAAAATGTATGATAATAAAAATAGTCAAAAGAAAAGAAAAAACTTATTTTCCGATAGGTAATTGTTGTATCGCCTGCTGACGTCAGATGTTACTCCTGTTACACAGCAAATATGACACGAGCAAGAGGTCTCCCTCTATTCTCGATGGAAAAAAAGGGAAACAAATTATGATTTTGAAGTGCTGGTTTCTGGTGTATCATTTACACAGTACAGTACAGTACAGTATATTGCATTAATCCCCTTATGAGTCTGTATTTAATAGGAAATCCTTAGCCGACGAAAATAGATTCGTGATTCCCAGTGGACAAAGGAAATTTTTCTACTTTCCTCCTTCAACCATCAATGAATTGACAAAATATTATGGAGTTGAGGAGTAACCATGGGGTTCTGGGTTGAATTTCCTCCGATAGGTTGATTTTAAGAGGGTTTGTTATTAATATCAGGCAAGGTTTACCATAATGATCAAGATTAGCCTAGCCTAGCCTAGACTTTCTGTCATTCATATCTTAGTATGAGGTGTTTAAATTGGAAATTTAGAAGAAAGTTATATCTTAAAAATACAGTATAGTAATCATCTTGGTGTAGTGACTTAACTATTGAAACTACTGAATACAGGGTAAACCTAAAGGAAGAGGTAACCACCTTTGGGAAGTTAGGATAGGATGAGGTAGGTAGGAGAGGATGGTTAGTTTAGATTAGGATTCTTTAATTAGTAGGGTTCAATTAGCTTAAGGGGAGGCACTTGGTTTTCTGGGACCTCCTTCTCCCTCATGTTTAGCCCCATCAGTTATGAGATTTTAAGACAATCGCCTTCGGCAGAGACATTTTTCTACCAAAAAATATACAAATACATATCAAAGTGGGGTTTATGGGGTGTTTTTTTGTTAAGCTTGATAGAGGTTTAGAGAGCAAACTAAACCCCCTCCTTAAACCATTGAGCCGAACCAGTAAATTATGCTGCACAATACCGCCTAGGCTCCCTCAATCTAATCCTACTAATTTAATAAACCTAATCTATAATAAACAATCTCCTCCTAACATCTATAGTGCTATCCTTAAGCTATTAACCCAAGAATGGCAACGTTCCTTCCAGTATGTGACACTTCAAAAGAATAACAAAAATGCACCAGTGCTGGGAAAATGGATGCAATACATGATTAACCCCTACTGTACCATAGGGTACAGTAATAAAAGTTCCCCCCCCCCAGTCCCAAGCAATGTGGCACACCTCAAAAGATGGAGGAATACTGGCTCTCCCAGCCTGCAGAGGCTTGGATATAAGCTGAGAAGTGTTGCCAACTCTAGAGCAATGCTCAAACGGTCGTGGTACCAGGCATTACCTGATACTGGCAGTTACAAGGAAAGTATATTACTGACGGTTCCCTGCCGTCGCTGGTACTGAACGGGTTAAGGGGTATGTCTCTTAACCACCACCTCTTCTCTTCCCCTCACATGTGTGAGGGGATATTTGCTCTTCACACCTATTTCTTGGTTCTTCAATGTTGACATGTTCATATACAGAAGAAAAATATGCACATATGGTACAGTAATATTGCCTTAGAATATAACAAATTTTGTTCGAATTGAAGCTAAATCTCTACCTTTCTGCCAAAACAAGCCCAGGGAAATTGTGAGGACCTAATAAACAGAAAAATATGAGGCACTCTACCTTTTTGCCGAGACAAGGAGGAAGAAGAGGTGCATGTGTGAGCCTACCTGTGTCGGACCATGGAATCCCAGAGGTCCTCCTTCTCAGGCGAGGGGGATCGGGAGTGTGAGGAGAGTGGTGGGGTAACACGAGTTGGGGTGGCCGGCATGGAGATCTCGAAGCAAGGTAGGTCGGAGGGGGAGATGACAGTGGACTCACGACGAGAGGCGGATGGTGGTGCTTCTGTATCGGGGGTCAAGGGTGGGGAGAAAGAGAGGGAGGGGAGAGATGGACGAGAGAGACGGGGATGAAGAGAGAGCAGAAAAAGAGAGGGAAACAGTGGGGAGAGGAGGAAGGAGTGAAAAAATACGGGAAAGTGGGAAGGAGAAAAAATGGAAGGAAGAATGAGAGGGTGGAAGTAAGAATGGGGCGAATGAGGAGTGGCAGAAAGGGAGAGGAAAACAGGAAGAGTGAAAAGAAATAGAGAAGCAAAACAAAAAGGAAAGGAAGAAAGAAGGAAAATAGAAGATGGAGATAGAGAGTGAAGGAATCGAGGAAAGAAGGAAGAGAGGAAAGAAGGAAGAGAGGAAAGAAGGAAGAGAGGATGTAGATAGAGAGGGAAAATGGAATGAAAAGGGGAAAAGATATCGAAGAAAAAGAAAGGATGGAGGAGAGAACAGGAAAAATTTGTTAAAAGTGCACTTAATGTAAAATTCCTTAAACATTAAATAGTAAAGATGTAATTTGTTTTCTTTATAATACTATCTGAATTTAAATTAAGTTCACGCATGTGTATAAAGCAATATTAGGCAAAAGCTATTTAAATAATATTATAAATTAATGTCTTTACTGATAGTCTAATTGATATATTAAGATAAAACAAGCAGATACTAGTAAACATAAATTCCAAACCAGGGTAATATCTAGACACACTGAGCATATACGGCTCATTTAGTTTCCTCTACAGGCATTGTGTTAAAAGCATCACCCAAACAGCGGACACATTGCTATCTATGTCCTTTAAAATATTATTGTATGTACAAACGTCGTTAACCGATCAATAAAGCACACTCCGTAGGCATGAGAATCAGCTGGCACATAACTGCAGGGTAAAACTTCAATACAATAAATCCCATGTCACTCAGAATTCCTTACAACTTGAGATGTTAGATAAGCTTTCCTAATGTATAACTGCCTGGTATGTACAAGGCTTCTGAAATGTGGCAAATATAGGTGACTATTATATTAGGCATTACTAAGATATTATTTAAATTTTCCAGATCGGAATCACTGATGACCTATTATATATATACAGTACTGAATACTGTACAGTATTACATTACAACCTAGTCGGAAAGGTGTACGCTTCATGCGTTAAAAGCGTAATGACTTATGAAACTTGGTCTGTCAAAGCAGATGATATTAACAGAATGGAACATAATGAGATGAAAATTATGAGATGGATGTGTAGTGCCAAACTGCAAGATAGGATATCTAGTGAAAAGCTGAGGAGGCGGTTAGGTATCAAGAGTATCAGTGATGAGATGCGTATTAGCAGGCTTGGATGGTTTAGACACGTGGAGAAGACGGATGAATTAAGTTGGGTGAAAAGGTGCAAGTCCATGAACGTGGAGGGAGCTGCACCAAGGAGCAGATCAAGAAAGACGTGGGATCAGACCTTGCAGTCTGATCTTGAATTGAAGAACCTTACTAGTGAGGCAGTTCTGAACAGGGCTGCCTGGAGCGCCGCCATTAGGATATGATACCGAAACCGTACTTCGTGTGGAGCACTCGGTCTTTAAAGTTGCATATTACATAATAAACTAATAACTTTGATAATTATTTTAGTCATGATACCAATTTATATATATCCTGACTTATGATGCCTTTGTTGGAGTTTTACCTCCAAATTGTCACTAGTTAAATACTCAGCCATTTTTACAGAGGTAACTATTGGAATGTAAAGTGCCTGTTATTTAATAGGTATACTGTATATGCTTATCACAGTGTACCAAATTGATTTATGAAAGAAGATAAGGGACTAAATCTGATGTCAGTGAGCTTTTAAAGTCAGATTAAGTGATGCATTATATAATAGCCACTTGTTACCAAAGCAAAAACACTTCAATTTGCTATTCATTAAAGACAAACAATTATTGGTGTGTTAACTCGCATCCCTGTAAAAAAGTTTATGTCAAACCATACACAATATTATTTATGGTAAATCAGTAAGCAACTCTGACTCACAAGCTTATTCTATACCCTACATTATCATAATTAATTATGGGTTTAATTAGGCATAACTACTGCTATTATTTATAAATCATCAAGGTTATTTTCTCAAAATATAGGCAAGCAAGTTTCAATATAACAAATAAGTCACACAACCAATATTATCGTGGATATACCAGTCACTGTAACAAATATTCTGTAGTTGAGTCTTTGATTCGATATTTACTACCATATTGTGTATGTTTATAATCTGGTAGCCTAACATATTGTGTGATCTCATTACCATAACCTGATAATTATTATGTACCTTTTGTAGTCTAAATCAATATACTGTACAGTATACTATCTATTTATTTTTAGCATGGGATTGGCAGGAGTTTTCCTGTAGTAGCAATTTACTGTACAAGTTAAATAATAATAATAATAAAAACTATTTGTCAACAGCCTACTGGGCAGAAGCCCTCATAAGGCTGGGGATGTACAAGTTAAACCACAATTCAATACAAAAATATGTAAATACTAGAAAACAAGTTTAAGAAATTCAAACCTTTAAAAAACCTGCACTTTAAAAACAAGTGATCCTGACATAGTAGTTTGTCTCATGTCCTAATGACTGCCTGGATTTCCAGTATTAGGACAGGAGACTGACAACATACTTCTTATGGGTCATTCTGTCTTTAAAATGTAAGTGTGTAAAGTACTAGACACTGGTAACATCCACAAACACTGACTGTTGTGACACCCTTACACCACACAAACTATCACTCCAGCCCTCTCTCATCACCAAAGCCAACACACTAAGAGACCTTTCAGAAAACAAAGATAGGACAACTGGTCACAGCTTGTAGCTTAATTTGTCTTCGATGTGGTAAGCCTTCAAAGCGATTTATCCAATATATACTGTATATCCAAACTCTTTATTCTACATGCATCTCTACACTACAAATGTTATTAGAGGATTTTCAATCATTCTTTGGACGTACTTTTCTGTAGAAAGTTGAAATTTTAAAAAATATATTATGATACAGTAGAAAAGATTCCAAAGACATGTTAACTTACACTATTATAAATTTCCCAATACAAATTAATTGCCTAAATACTGTACAAGGAAACCTACTCCTTTCCCTAATCAAAATCATTTGAAATCATTAAAATAAAGCAATAGTCACAATGCAAAATTACATACTACTGTAGGCCTACAGTCCAACATCTACTGTATAACCTACAACAAAATGCCACTGCCCTAATGTTACCTATCATCTGTCTTATTAAATTATCAGTATGTGTTCATAAGCCAATCTACCCAGGTTGTCTCTGTTAGGCTTCATGACAGCTTCAGAAATGTTGATTTGTCACATAGACATTTTAGGATAGGTGGTGAGTGGTGACATTATTACAGTGGCAACTACTGTTGTTTACATTACTGTCTACTACAATATCAACATAATTCTCCCTTTGCCTACACTACAACACTAACAAATTAATAAATATTTTACTAAACTAGCACAATAAAAATACAAACTACTACACAACATTTACCCTAGCTTGTCAACATTAAATTCCTAAAGAATCTTTCTTTTCATTTGTTTACCCTTTCAGTGCAGGGAATTTTCTACTAAATTAGGGCTCATTCAGGCACTCATGATTGCCTAAACAAGTTATTGAATGAAATTAAATGTTTGCAGCAAAAAAATATAAGAAAAGAGCTTTCAAATGACACCAGAACGGCCTCTCTATCTTAACGTGGTGCACCCACAGTGTTGCTGCAGACATCAGCAATATTCTCTAAAAATTAGTAATGTTCCGCTACATTTGCCTTTGCCAACATTGATTATGTCTCGCCCGAAATATGGGGTGAGAGTCTGTGCCGCGGAGGGCTCGCTTCAGAGTCAAGTCAAGTCAAGTCAAGAGTGGACTGGGGGTCAGCCACGCTCCTGCACACTCGCACTCATCCTCACAGACTCTAATGCACAAGTAATTCCAGGATATTTCCAGGACATTCCAGTATGGTTGATGCAGCGTAAGGGTTAATGAAAGAATTGAACCAAAGTTGCCTGTTTAATGTGTCCTTTTTGTAGACTTGTAAAGTCAGTCGTGTAAGGGAGTGTGATCCAAGCCTTACCAGTTGTGGAAAAGGAGGACTGAAATAAGTTGGACCGAATAGGGCTAAGAATGTGTTAAAAAATTTGCCATAAACCCTCTGTAAGGAGACGGATATACACTGAAACCGTTTTGAAGAACATTTTTGGTTATAATAGTAACATAAAAGTGAGATAGTGTAAAAGCAACTCTGTAGTGAACGACGAATGATTGGAGTCAGAGGAAAGTTAATATGAAGAAGAGCTTTGTTTTAAACCACCCTTTACAGTACAGTATATGTGAACAATACTCCTAATACGGCCACACCAAATCCTTATACAATAGAGCCTCGCCCACCCGGAAACCCAAGATTTCCAGACAACCATTTCAATTCGGACTCCATGCATAAGATTTCCAGACAAGTCTGGAAGTCTGAGTAATATACAGTAGTCCAGATATGTGAAATCTTGCCCAGACTATAATACTCAGACATCTGGACTTTACCGAAAGTCTGAGTATTATAGTTCGGAAATGTAAGATCCTGTCCGGACTTCATCACTCAGACTCCCAGACTTTTCTGGAAATCAGAGTACTGTACGAAGTTTGGGCTTTTGGCAAATCCAAAATTTTCAGACTTCCAGAAGAGGGTTTCCCCTGATTAATCTGGATGGGTGAGGTTCTACTGGTATATACTGTACTGTATATAAAAATAAATATATATATATATATAAATAAATAAATGCATGGGGAAGAAGAACCCATGCAGTATAATCAGCACCCCCAACTACAGGAAAGTTGATTTAGCAAGAGAAGATATGTGATCTTTGCTGCTTCCCAGCAAACAACAAAACACCAAAGTCGTCACTGCAATAATGTCATCACCTGCCCTAAAAATCACCTACTGTACTGTACCGTATATATTTTCATAATTGACAATAAGTCAGATTATATTTCCATTAGCTTTCGGCATGAGAGAGTATTTGCAGTGTTTTTTTAAACAGGTGGCTACATTGATTCAGAAGAATGTTATTTTTCAATTGCAACTTTACTTTTTTTTTTATCAGCATATAGAAAGAAATTAGGAGAAATACTGCACAGTATATATACAGTATACTGTATGAGACACTCCACTTTAGCTTTCTTCCTTAATTAATAAACCATCCTCCAATTATATAACCTACAACTATAAAATCTTGTGAACTATACAATACAGTACAGTACTCACTGTTAGTAACTATAATCTATTCATTATGATGGGTCTACATATCTCAACCCCAACCTCTCATAACTCATAAAGAAACTGAGTGCTCCAACTGATATTTCTACCATTTGGGAATAGTCAACCAATAAAGAGGTCTGGAAAATTGCAGCCCATTTTCCCAAGTTCTCCAAGAGTTATATAGGTCTAGGGGTCACAATTTCTAGACTCGTCATAATAAACTATTGGCAAGCTCTCTCTTTCAATTTGAAGGGACACTTAATAAAAGCAGATTTGCCTTGTCTCCATTAATTCATACACATAGAAAAAGTTACTCAAAACAAAAAGGTGTAAAGTAGTGTACCAAGAGGACAGAAACTCCAAAGAAGAAGACCAACTCGACAATCTGACAAAAGTTTCAAATGTAATCTTTCTTTGCCGGCTAACTTACAAACTACCTCACAGAATCGAGCGATTAACAATATCAAAGATTTATTTACAGCCTAACAACCTTCACTTCTACATTCTACTTCCAACTAGCAGAACATTTATATCGGAAATAATACTATCTACTCTACATATAAATCATTAAGTTCGCCCGTCGAAATATGCATAACAACTCATAGAATCATTAATTAAATTAATACCCCAAAAAGTGGACAAGCTAAGCAAAACGCTACACAGTAAGCGATATACTTGAACTTATAAAGGGGCCATTTCTCCTTTTCTCTTATTGAAAATGCCTCAGGGAAGGGAAGAGTAAACGCCTTCCTAATATTAAAGACTACTGTATGTACCATAGTACCAAGCATCCCTCTCCATTAATGTGACTTTTCTCTTTGACTATAGTCTTTTATGCCATAAACATACAACCTATCTTCAGGTATGGAATTAAAGGCAAAGTCAAGTCAAGGCCGTACATCTAGATTCACCCTACGAGCACCTCTATTACATACCATCACTTTACTTTTATTAACGTTCACCTTCAGCTTCCTCCTCCCACATACCATACCAATCTCTTTGACTACTCGCTGAAGTCTCTCCTCAGAATCCGCCACCAACACTGTGTCATCAGCGAACAGCAACTGGTTCAACTCCCAATATCTACCATTCTTTCCTACTAAACCCAATCCTCTACCCATAGTTCTCATTTTCACCTCCCTCACCACACCATCCATATATACATTAAACAACCAACCGTGGTGATGGGCTGGTCTATCAGAGTGAGAAATGAGCGATCTCTGCCATACCCATAGCTTACTCTGACTGTTCCTTTTACTTATATATTTTCTAGATCTCAAGTGACGGCGTCTCTTCCGTGGATTGACCTCCCAATCTACCAAGATTGGAAGCCAAAGCATCACATTTTTCCTTTGCCCCTCAACTTTCTCTTCATAATTGCTGAGGGGCACAGGGCCCTGGGTGGGACTTTGGTTTCCCGGGCATTTCCGCACCCTCCTCAGCTCCCCGCCATGGAGTGGCTTCGGTCACCCAGGCTTTATTGTGGTTGGCAGAGAGGGTTCTGTGGGGGTGCTCAGTTATGGCCTTGGCCTTGCTCAGGGCCTTGGGACTGTTCAGCCAGGCAGCTTGGGGAACAACAACAACAACATTAAACAACCACGCTGACATTACACAACCCTGTCGCAGACCAATATTTACCTCAAACCATTCATTTAACTCATTATTTCCTACTCTAACACACGCTCTGCTCTCTTCATAAAAACTCCTAACTGCTCTTAACAAATTTCCTCTAATTTCATAAATCCTTAACACCTTCCACATTGCTTCACAATCCACACGATCATACTCTTTTTCCAAATCAATAAAAGCCCAAAATATCTCCTTATGCTTCTCTATATACAGTACTTCTCGCATAGCTGTCTTACTGCAAAAATGTAATCCACACACCCTCTTCCCCTCCTAAAACCGCACTGTTCTTCTCCTATTGCAGGGATCTTTACTTTGTGTTTGTAGACCTGGAAAAAGTCTTTGATAGGGTGCCTAGAGATGTTGTGCAGTGGGCTATGAGGAAACTTGGTGTGGAAGAGTGGCTGGTGCGTGTGATAATGAAGATGTATGAGGATTCGCGAAGTTCGGTGAGGGTGAAGGGTGTACTGAGTGATGAGTTCGCAGTCCGTGTTGGAGTCCATCAGGGTTCAGTGTTAAGCACCCTCCTCTTTATTATGGTCTTGGAGGCGCTGTCTAGAGTTTTTAGAAGCGGAGTTTTATGCAGACGATTTAGTCCTAATAGCTGACAGTATGCAGGATGCCGAGGCCAAATTCAGAGAGTGGAGAGAGGGCATGGCGAGCAAGGGTTTAAGAGTCAATATTAACAAAACCAAGGTTATGCATTGTAGATTGAGACGAGGCAATGTGGAAAAGAGCGGTGCATACCCATGTGCAGTGTGTGGAAAGGGAGTGGGCGTTAACTCAATTGAATGTAGCATCTGTCGATGTTGGGTACACCATGGGAGTAAGCGCTGTAGTAGAATAAAGGGGCCCCTGCCGAAGGATAAGTCAGAAATAGAGAAATTTGAGTGCGTAGTGTGCAAAGGCGAGCTAGTGTTAAGTGATGATCCTGTGGCTGTGAATTTTGGAAATGAGTCTTTGGAGCTGGTGAACAAGTTTTGTTACCTTGGAGATACCATCTCTGCCGGTGGTGGGGCCGATGCCACTGTTGCTAGAATTAGGTGTGGCTGGGGGAAGTTCAGAGAATTGATGCCAATCCTGACCATGAAAAGAATGCCTCTCCCCCTGAAGGGAAAGGTGTATGCCTCATGTGTTAGAAGTGCAATGACGTATGCCTCAGAAACATGGGCCGTTAAAGTAGAGGATGTCAACAGAATGGAGCGTAATGAGATGAGAATGGTGAGATGGATGTGTGGGGCCAGGCTACAGGATAGAATAACAAATGTTGAGCTGAGGAGACGTTTAGGTATAAAGAGTATTAGCGAGGTGATGCGTACAAGTGGACTGGGATGGTATGGACATGTGGAGAGAATGGATGAACAAAATTGGGTGAAAAAATGCAGGTCTGTGATTGTGGAGGGAGCTGCACCAAGGGGTGGACCGAGGAAGACCTGGGATCGGACTATACGCGCCGATCTCAAATCCAAGAACTTGACCAGTGAAGCAGCCCTTAACAGGGTTGCCTGGAACACCGCCATTAGGACAAGAGACTGAAACTGCACTTATGTGTGGAACACTCAGTCTTAAAATTTTATGTATGTATGTATGTATTGCCTTCTGTACCCTTTATTACCCTCTCTATCAACACCCTGCCATACAGCTTTCCAACGACTGATAAAAAACTAATACCTTTATAACTTGAACACTCCTGCCGGTCTCCCTTCCCCTTGTTCAACGGCACAATACATGCACTCTTCCAGTCTATTGGTACCATTGACACAACAAAGCACACATTGAATTGTCTCACCAGCCAATCTATTATCACATCACCACCCTTCTTAACCCTCATCTAGCGGGGGGTTTTGGGCTATTTTGGGCATATTCAGGCCCTCCTGAATGATCAATCAAGTATCTGCATGAAAAGAAATGTATTCAGCAAAAAAATAGGCACTACAAGCTTCAAAATGAGACCAGAACGAGCTACGTAGCACTCGTCGTTTTGATGCAGTGGTACCACCAACATGGGAGTTTAGCGTATAGCGGCATATTTTTTCCAGCTACACTGCCGGCCTCTCGAGAACAGAGGGAGCGTGAGTCAGTGGGCGGCGGTAAGCCCTGGGTGTCGGCCGTGTGGCCTGCTGCTCTCCCGGCCATTTGCACTCGATTTTAACCCTTTAAAAACCTTAATAATGCTCCTAACTTGCTGCTTTTTAGATATGGACTTAAGTCGGGCCCCACTCTTTAAGTGTTAATACACTCCACAGCAATACCATCCATACCATCTGCTTTTCCAGCTCTCAAGTGTCTCACTGCTTCTTTCACCTGATTTTCCTCAATCCTCTCATTCATTCCCTGCCACCTGGGTGGCCTGGGTAACATATCTCCATCAACCACTGCTTCCCTTCCATCTCTTACATTTAGCAAACATTAAAAATACTCAGCATATAATTTCCTCACTCTCACTCCTTCCACTAGTAACTCTCCATTTGCATCTTTCACCTACTCTTCCCTCTTTTGTTCTCCTTTCCTTATTCTATTTGCCTCCTTCCAGAACATCTGCTTTTGTTCCTAAAAATTCTCACTCAATCTTTGACCCTACCTTACTTACCTACTTACTAAAAGGTAGCTACTTAAAACTATGACATTATATATTTGGTTAACTGTACAGAATAAAGACAAGAATCACACTACAGTAGCAGCTTTCTCTTTTTTAATATATCTGGTTCTGAATTTAAATTTTTTTAAGATTCAAACACTTCTAATATTACCCATCATCTGAGTGGTTAATATTAAAAGTTGCCAATCTAAAGCTTGCAAAGAAAGTTCTCATGTGACTCGGCCTTAAGGTTAGCAAATATCTAGAAATGATACTGTACAGTACAGGAAAGTTGCCGCTGGTTAAATATAATTATGTTATACTTTTTACACACAGGATCATTATTATTCATATTATTCTCAGGAGAATAGTCATACATTGTGAAACTTGCATAATTGGTACTGACAGACTGTGTGCATGGATTTTTTTTCCACCCTTAATATTAGATACTGGTCACCAAAGCACCTTGAAAAATACATATACTGTAATACAATAAATAATGGAAATGAAACCAAATGTGCAAGAAAATAAAACTTACAATGAAGATTATGTGATTATATTTATCCAAACATTTTTGATCATTGATTCATTGACGCCATACATGTGTGCATCATGACACAGTGATGATGTGCGTGACGAAAATAATGTGAAAGAGAGAGCGAGAACGGAGAAATGGGTAGGTGGCGAGCAGGGTGGGTTTAGGAAGGGAAGAGGATGTGTAGACCAGATATTTGCCTTGAAATGTGTTGTGGAGAAATATCTGGGGAAGGGACAAAAGTTGTATGCTGCCATTATGGACTTTGAGAGGGCCTATGGCAGAGTTGATAGAGAAGGTCTGTGGAAAGTACAGTACTGAGAATATACGGAGTAGATGGCAAGTTGCTGAAAGCAGTAAAAAAATGAGGGTGCAAAGGGGTCAGTACGTGTGGAGATTGAACAGAACAAGTTCTTTGATCTGAATGTTGGGTTAAAGCAAGGGTGTGTGATGTCCCCATGGTTGTTCAATTTATATATGGATGGAGTCATGAAAGAAGTACAAGGAAGAGCAATGGATGTTGGTGTACCGCTGATAAGGGAAGGAAATGAGTGGAAGTTGCCTGTACTGTACTGTTGTTTGATGACGATACAGTTCTGATGAGCGATAGTGAATGGGAGTTGCAGGGTCTGGTAAATATGTTTGGAACAGTGGAATCTGAAAGTAAATGCGGGGAAGAGTAAGGTTATGGTCTTTGAAAGGGGTGCAGTCACAGAGTGTGAGGCGAGGTTGAATGGTTAGGCTATGGAGAATGTCAGCTCATATAAGTAGTTGGACAGTGTGTTGAGTAAAGATGGGAGTATGGAGGAAGAAGTGCAGGAGAGGATGCAGCAGGGGAAGAGGGTTGTAGGAACGCTGAAAGCAGTAAGAAAAAATAGGCTGGTCAGCATGGAAGTAAAGAAGTCCTTGCATGATAGTGTGGTGACATTGACGTACGGGAGTGAAGCATGGATGTTGGTGGAGAGACACAAACCAAGAGGTAGAGGGGTGGAAATTAGTTACTTGAGAAGTGCATGCGGAGTTACTTAGAGGGATAGACAGATGAATGAGGAAGTACGAGAGCGGTGTGTGTGGATGTAGATGTGCTGGATAGTGTGAAAAGGAATACTTTGAGATGGTTCGGCCATGTGGAACGTATGGGAAGCAAAAGAATGTACGAGACAAAGAGGAAGAGGTAAACCGAGAGTGAGGTGGAAGGATGGAGTTAAGAAGTACTGTATATGCGTGAAAGAGGTGCTGGATGGGAATAGGGGCGTCAACTTGATGTTGTTGTTGATGATGCTTTTATTTTATACTAGCCCACTGGGCCTAGGCCCTCTCAAGGCTAGTGTTGGAGGAGGTGGTACAGAGTTTTAAGTCACGTATATGTCAGTAGTTATATGTCATTGTATAAATTTATAGTTCTCAGGAAGTGACAAATAGGGGTGAAATTGAAAGAGTCTGAATCGGAGAGGATGTCATGTAATGAGGTGTTCAGCAAGAATCGACGTCTTTCAGATGCATAGACGGGACAAATACAAAGAAAGTGAAAACAGTCAATGATGTATGGCAATGTTGGTGAAAGTGGTGCTGGATGGGAAGAGGGGCGTCAACTGACTAGGGACAGAGGTGCATGGGGGCGATTCATTCGTGGCCCCCCCTTCAGGAATCACGGCGTCCGACGATAGATAGGAAGGATTGCCCACATTTGAATGGTGCATGTACAGGAAAACGTATTCACCAAGTGCTTGTTTTACGAGGTATGACTAAACAAATCACTCCAAATGCATAACCATGTTGTTCACACACTAGATCATTAATATTAACATGATTTTACAAGATACAGTAAGTAGATCACTCCATGCCTCACAAAACTTGCATAAGTACTGTACTATCACTATCAGCCAATCATTGTCAGCTACATTACCATCCAAGTCATAAATTAAAAGGCTAAAAATAAAAAATTAGCTACATGAATTTCCCAAAATATTTTCCTAGTATGCTATAATGTCTGCAGCTAAAAAAAAAAATATACAAGCCATGGATAGTTATAAAAACAAGTTAACCCTCGGAATACGGCGGGGTTTGAATTTTTGTGGGCTTGAGATTCGGCTGTTTTTCAGGAAATTTGTGTAATTTGCGTATTCATATCTCCCTAATCAAATTACAGTGATCACTCCCATAACCGGCCTATATGGGCCATGGCCAGTTCGTTACCAGGAAGTTTCCGGATACAAGATATTTATGCATTAGGACTATATATACTGTATTAGTCAGTTAACTATATATTTGGCAATATTAATATTAGGTTACTAATCATTTAACAAGTTATTTGTCGCTATTATTATGTTACTGTATTATGAAGGCAAAAAAATTAGTGATTGACAACATCGCCTAATGCCCGTGCTGTTTGAGGGATAACAATAGACTGGGCCTTGGCAGTTTGTTTACTCAAAAGTTTAAATAGAAGTGTTTCCTAATTTCGGATCATATTTCATATTGCTTAGTTTATGTAAGATTCTATTTTATTACGTAAACGAAAGCGGCAGAAATGTTTCGGGTTTAGACTGCCGCTCGAGTCTTGACTCAGCTCAAGAAAATTCAATAATATTGGCACATTAGTATACTGGTGGTGAACAAAACAACACGCGTACCGGTTTGGCCAAGAAGACTCTGTTATATAAGTTTATTACAAAATATAATTTAGTATTATGGTAAGTAGGCTACCTGCTGTTATGTTTATAAGATACTGAGTAATGATAAGTAAATTATTTCTTACAGTTTCTTACAGTAGATCCTCTGGAAAAAGGCAAACTAGGCCTGTGTATCCAGCTCAGTGCCAGTACTTGCACTACTGCGGTCGTTCACTGTGTTGGCGGCGGCGGCAGCAGACGCAACATTTTTACTATTCTGAATTTTTGCTTTATAATCAAATTTCAAATCTTATCTTCCCCATGCTTTATCAAGATTACTTTCAAACTTCCTTATTGATTCGGAATCGACTACATACTGGGGCAGTGCGTTCCACTCCCAAAAAACTCATCACAAAATGAGTTCTTTGCCTTTTCAAGCCTATTTCGTTCTTTGTCAATTTTCTTAGAGTGTCCTCTCGTTCTTGTTCCCTCCCGTATCAAGAAGATACCTTCACACACATCCTTATCATACTTTCCTGACACTATCTTAAAAGTCTCTATCATATCCCCTCTCTTTCTCCTATATGCCAGTGTCGGAAGTCCCAGTGTCCTCAACCTCTGCTCATAGCCCGCGTTCTTCAACGTTGATACTAGCTTGCTACCTCTCCTCTGCACTTTCTCCACTGCTTCTATATCCTTTACCATATATGGAGCCCACACCTGGTTCGCATATTCCAGGTGCGGCCTAACCAGCGCTGTAGAGATTCCTGAAGATTTCTTCGTCAAGTGACACAAATGTCCTCCTTATCAGCCCTACAATTCTATTGGCTTTGTTTATCTTTTCCGCTAAATGTTCTGAGAAATTTAACTTATTGTCTATCACTACTCCTATATCCTTTTCTGCATTCACTTCCTCCATCGCTTCATACATACTGTATCCTACCTTGTCTATCTTGCTTGTCCCAATCCGCATGTACTTGCATTTTTTTGGATGAAAAGGCATTAACCAATGTTCAGACCATCCCTTCATGCCCTCCACATCTCCATTTCAGTCACTCAGAACCTTGGCGCTTCAAATTGAAAAGCTTTGAAAATCATAAACAACAACTGTACCTTATCTATTTATATCTCCAATGACCTGTCCGGGAATTGGCGAGGTTCGTATAATGGCAGGCCAGTTAAGGGGGTGATTACTGTATCTAACCTAGGTTATATATATTAAAATGTAAAACTTGCAAAACAAACAGGAACCGTACAATATAAAGACAAAGGGAGACAGCACTCGCTGTTATCTTGCTACAGGTTAAAACTAGAACTCTCTACACCAAGTGTTTCAGTTATGATGGTGAAAACAATAGGGTAAGTTTTCCCGCATTTCTGAGGTAAACACAGGAATTTCATGTACAGGTACTGTATTTCGTTTTCGGATATTCTTATTTCCGCACATAAATGGCCTAACCTTAGTTATATATTATATATATACATATACAATAGATATAGTAAATATATATATACCGGTATATATATATATATATATACTGTATATATATTTAAGGAAAAGCAGGACCAGGGATAACCCTGGTCCTGCTTTTCCTTATTCGACTGCGCTTTCCACGCAATAAGCCCTTACTGATATATATATATATATATAGTAAACTCTACATATCAGGAGACGGCACTTGCTGTTATCTTGTAATAACAGCCAAGGTGAAAAATAAAAAGTGGGGGTTTTGGTCTCGAGACCTAACTTGCTCGATTGCTCAACTGCCAGTGAGGTAGCTAGGGCTTCAGCTTGTTTACTCTTGTTCAACTATTGATTACTGATTATGGTATATTATTATTGATTATATCGATTATTGATTAATTTCACCATGTAACCATTTTTAACTCCCAACCAGCAGGGGGGGGGGTCCCTAAGCCTCCTGGCCGAACAGCCCCGAGTCCCTAAGGAAGGCCATGGCCATGGTCGGGCTTTCCCACAGAGCTCTCAAGGAGTGTAGATTGTGTTGTTGGCGTAAGTGGTTGTGTGAAATGCAGTCTTCTATGATGTGTTTAATAGTATGGGGTTCTGTGTTACAACCTGGGCAGGAGTCGACGACGGAGTCATGCAGTCTCTTCTGATAGCTCAGAAGGGGGAGGGGGGTTTATCATAGTAGCACCTGGCAGGTATACTTACAGAAAATTAGCTTCATTCTATGCATATCGGTAAGCAAGAGGCCCCACGATGATAACTGGATATGGCCTACATGAAGGCCATCCAGGACCCACGGCGATAACTGGATATGGCCTACATGAAGGCTATCGGGACCCACAATGATAACTGGATATGGCCTACATGAAGGCCATCCGGGACCCATGATGATAACTGGATATGGCCTACATGAAGGCCATCCGGGCTCCGAGGGTTAAACTTGTATTTGTTACACAACACAATTTAATCTACAGATTAATATAAAGATGTAACTTATGATTGTAACCAATTATCATAAAAGTCAGAACAAGAATATTGGATGGTAAGTTACTAACAAACAAATCATGTAAACATTTTGTTGAGAAGCATTGTTTGTGGGACATAAGTGGAAAAGTGCCAAAGACATACACACCATATATTGCATAAGGATATTAATGACTTAAATAATATTCATATGCTACAATATTCAATGGGTGGTGAGCTTGTTATATAAGAAAGGGTCTTGTCCCCTAAAGAGTGGCTGATATCCATAGACGTGCACAATACTCTTGCCTTGAGAAGCATTTGGTGGGGCTCTAAGAGACTCACCCACACAGAAATAGTGTGGCTGAATCCATGATCAAGAAGTCATCTGTAACATATTCTCATACCTCTCAACCTCACCATGCCCTTCTTTGGCCATTTTGGATTGACCACAAGGCCAAAACCACCAATATTTAAGTTTGTCACAACAGGAAGATGAAGAAGCTTCCTAGGATTTCTTGGTGTTATATACAGCCAAATTAATGGCCTTGTTTGTGAGCTACTTAGGTAAAAATAACTGACAAGAATGAAATGACATTGTGATAATGGCTACTGACCAAATGACACTATTAACATTGTCAATACAGTGCTTCTCTGTATACAGTATTCTGCTCACATGTATCATCGAAAAACTGTAAAATATTAGCATATTTTTCCACTCCAATTTCCACAAACATGCTTTCCCTCCAAAAAGTGTTAGTGTAGCAACAAGAAAAAGCTTTCAAACTCCTTAAAGCTAGAGTACCATAGGAAAATCCAAGGGACGATCCAACTCCTTCAAGAAAGAGAAATAAAAGTTAATATTACTACTCTATTACCAATCTAACTTATCAATAGGTCTATAATTTATGATAATTTAAATTAATGACTAAAATGCTAAAGTAAAAGCATTACCTAGTAACTTAAAGCAATAAAGTAGGTTCCTAAAATAACTAAGAGATTTTATAAACATTATTTAGCATACAGAAACTTACAAAATAATCTTCTAAAAACTGTAAGATATTAGCATATTTTTCCACTCCACCTGGGTCACTTGACAAGTGTTTGTAATCTGTATATAGATTACAATAATGATTATGACTGACATCTGGTTCTTTTCAGCGATATGTTTTACTACTGTAGTACAGTATATGAGAGTAAGTACTGTGGAGAGCTATTGTTATAAAGTGTAATGTTAAAAAGTATGAGCAATTCTCAATTAAAAATAACAAATTGAAGGCTAAGAGATTATATAATTATTGTACTACAGTAAACTTCCGTTAATCCGAAGGGCAGCGGACCGGCTCTCGTTCGGATTAGTGGATTTTTCGGATTATCGGACTTTACCCCTATGAACCTGTGTATGACGAAAACATTGAGACATTAGGCCACCCAAATGACACAATGGTGCACACACACATATCATATGTTCATGAAATCACTTCAAAAGTTTACCATTGTCATTGTAGCCTATTAACTACTTCAAAACATTCAGATTAATGGTCAAAGGAATCTGCTGATATAAACGTCTTCTTCTTCTTCCGTCTACTAGCGAGTTTGTCTTGCTCTTGAAGATCAGATGTGGTTCGGGAAGTAATGCCTTAACAACGGCACTTCCCTGAGAGGTTCTTGTAATT
Organism: Paralithodes platypus; assembly: GCA_032716605.1. Classification (NCBI taxonomy): domain Eukaryota; kingdom Metazoa; phylum Arthropoda; class Malacostraca; order Decapoda; family Lithodidae; genus Paralithodes; species Paralithodes platypus. The sequence goes on from CM064504.1 coordinate 15,825,847, forward strand.
TTCCTTTTGTGATTTTCCTTTTGTGACGTGCTCTGTTATATTATATTGTATTGAAAGCACCCTTGTCTTGTTGTCTTGAAAGCACCCTTGGGATGCTCCGATCACTGAACTATAAATAGTAGCGTATCGGAACATCCAAAGGTGCGTTTTCAAGCTCAAGACTAATACGTCCAAAGGTGCGTTTTCAAGCTCAAGACTGAATGCGCTTGCAGAAAATGCGGTGCAAGCCAGTAGCGCATCGGAGCGTCCCAAGGATGCGTTCAAGAGCAAAACAAACTCTCTAGCAGACGATGTGGAAGAAGAAGAAGACGAAGGTGTTTACGATTATATCAGTAGCTTCCTTTGACCATTAATCTGAATGTTTTGAAGTAGATAATAGGCTACAATGACAATGGTAAACTTTTAAAGTGAATTCATGAACATATGATATGTGTGTGCTCCATTATGTGTCATTTGAGTGGCCTAATGCCTCAAAAAGGGGACTTTGGGACTTCTTGAAAGGTGCGTTTTCAAGCTCAAGACTGAATGCGCTTGCAGAAAATGCGGTGCAAGCCAGTAGCGCATCGGAGCGTCCCAAGGATGCGTTCAAGAGCAAAACAAACTCTCTAGCAGACGATGTGGAAGAAGAAGAAGACGAAGGTGTTTACGATTATATCAGTAGCTTCCTTTGACCATTAATCTGAATGTTTTGAAGTAGATAATAGGCTACAATGACAATGGTAAACTTTTAAAGTGAATTCATGAACATATGATATGTGTGTGCTCCATTATGTGTCATTTGAGTGGCCTAATGCCTCAAAAAGGGGACTTTGGGACTTCTTGAAATTCGGACCATCGGGTGAATTCGGATTTGGCCTCAAATTGAAAAATTCGGACTATTGGGAGATTCGAATCATCGGTCGTCGGATTAACGGACTTTTACTGTATTATGATTATTACTTTATTTAATTACTGTAGTGAACTGTAAACAGATAGGATATTACAGATTTTTCTGCAAAATTTATGTGCTAAATAAATGTAAACAATATTGAAATTAGTAGAAAAAAATATTATGCATTTATTGTAGTAACCAAATCAAGTTGTATAACACATTACAGTATGTCTATAGGTATACTGCATTGAATTTCAAAAAATTGTAAAAAATGCTTTAAAGTTACAAATTAATATAACCCTATTGATAATGAGCTAATATAAATACTGTAATGTGATTATTAGCATATCAGCTTTAATTACTGTGGGCAAGTTGATGACATACACTGTACAACATAAAGTACAACATATACATAACAGTGTACTGTACAATCATTCTTCCTTCCTGTTGTACAATTGCTTGCTGTAATAAGTGGTATAAATTTCATTAACTCATTTTGATTCACTGATAATTATTTTGAAACTCTTCCTCAAACCACATACCCCAAGTCGGTATTATCCCTCAATCAATGTTCGCTTACTTAAATTTATCATATTGTATTGTTGTGTACCAGCTACTAGGGCAGGCATCTGTACATACTGTCATCCAAGTCAGTCTGTAGCAAATCCTAAAATTCTTAAAAGAGGTGGGAAGGGATAACAAATCTATAGGATAAAGGACAGAAGACAAAAACAAAAATTATGCCATCCAAAAAAATGTATCTCATAAATGAGACTTTCAAATCTCAACCCCTTTAGTACAATGATGCATTTCTTTACTTTTTTCTGGCTACCATTAGAAAAACCTTATACAGTTTAAGAAGGTCTAATGTTATTCCAATGGTTTATTGGGACAGTACTTATCCCATCGAGTCCCAGAAGTAGTTTATAACCTAAAGAAAATTGTATATTGTAAAGGTAAACAGAATAAGACAAAAATTACGTCATCGTGCTGAAAGGGTTAAACTACCAGCTGTCACCACCAGATGTCTGCGTTGAGGATGAAGACCTATGAATGATTGACTACATTTATGCTCTTGTTCTTGTATTTGTTCTTGAGGGAATCAGAAGTGGAATACGGATAATGAAACTGTTATGCCCAAATCTTCTATAAGACTGGCTTCCCTCAGAGTGGTTCCTGAGTAAAAATAATATAGCAATCCCCCAGTAACACCTCAACTCTGTTTTCCCTCCACCCCACTAACCCTAAACACAATGTCAGTCACCCAATACGCCCTATTAAACCCCTAACCCTGCCTACCCGTATCCAAACCACCCACCGGCCTTAAAGGGTAGACCCAGCTCCTCACCCCTACCTGCCCAAACCACAGAACCAGAAGAACAAAATAACCCTACCACAAACCCAGGTAAAGGCGACTTTCTTACCAGTACCCCCAAGACCAGCAGGAAGAGCAAGAAATGCAAGGAATACCAAATGATGAAATTGTTTGACAGCTCACCCTCAGTTCCGAGGTCTGTATCCCAACCTCGCCGGTCTGTATTCCAACCGGGATGGGTCTGTATTCCAATCCAATTTAACTCGGCCAGTATTCCTGCTGAGGTAGTGACTAGTATTTCTGTCACAGTGGCCAGTATTCCTGTTGCAACACTGATCTGTATTCCAACCCTACTTAAGTCGGCCAGTATTCCTGCTGAGGTAGTGACCAATATTCCTGCCGCACCGCTGAGACAACTAACCGCCCTGGCGCGAAACAGAGACAATTAGCTGCCCTGGCAACGTGAATTGCCCGGGCCGTGACGGAAGAAAAATTAAAAAGAAGCAGACGATCCCGGACCTATCTCTGTCCCTTTCCTTTCCTCTCTAGTAAAACTAAAGAGATGTACCTGTACTATAAAGTTTTGAACCAGAGTTACCATACTATAGTATTTATCTGTTCCCTTAGTGGGATCCCTACTAACGTAAATTAAACAATTCACTCGTCTCTACTGTCCTTAACCCAAGGACTGTGAGGATACTTCTGGAATGTTTTACTGGCAAATGCGACGTTCCTTCCGGAATCCGACACTTAGAAAAAAAGAAAAAAACACCAGTGCCGTGGAAATAGATGCAATATGCGATTAGGTGTTAGGTCTCCTTACCACCACCTCCTATCTTCCCCTTACACATGTCTCACCTCCCCCCCCCCTTTCTCCCTCAACTTCACCCCTCCTCCATTATTCTACCTTTTCCCTCCCCCACTCCCTATACAGTACTTCCTCCCTACCGCCTCAAATACGTTCAGTCACCCTCCTATACACCTCCCCTACCTACCCCCTCCCTCATAGTGCGAGAGGGCCGCGCGATCGATTCAGTGGCGAAAGCCTCCAGAGAGGGAGGGTCTATGTTGCTCTACCTCCTATGCACTCTTTACACTCCCGTCACAATAATCTGATTTTTTTTTCACTGGCTATTTGCTCTTTATACCTATTTTCTGGTTCTTCAATGATCACATGTTCATTACAGTATACAAGTAAAATACAGGTGGTATGTGCATATGGTGCTGTAATATTTATTTATATGGTAAATATAACAACTTTCGTCCAAATTGAAGCAAAATCTTTCGCACTGGTGGACCTGTCGGAATCGTCTATCACATTCCTCAGGTTAATACTAGTCTCCTATATTTATACCTTAGTACGCTTTTGTCAACTCCGCCGATGTTGGGCTTAAGCGACCCTCCCCTGTGAACAGGTACAAGCTAGATAATCAAGCGAGTTGTTTTGGTATGTGGAAGCTTATTAAGGCAATTCATTTGTCTAACCCCTCGGGGAATACGGCGTCTGGCAATAGATAGATAGATGGTTACCGTAAATGCCTCCGCCCCTACCGCTCATTATATAAACAATGTTTTATTAATTTCATCACAACACCAAACACCTCCAATAAAATTAATGGAAACATATATGTGATCCACCGGGATTCGAACCTGGGTTATCACACACAGATTTTTAAGAATTCTAACCTTTACACCATAACTCCCCACCCTCCAAGACTTTGCTATCTCTTACAGGTTCTATTATATACAGTACAGTCTGTACCTAACATACACAATTTCTTCGTTCCGGGATATCACTCACATGTCACATATTGCGATTCACGTACAGTATGTAGATACACTGTACAGTACACACTGTACAGTACGTAAATACTATGTTTGGTTCCGAGCCAAACCCTAAAGTCCCGTTTTGTTTACCATTTTTGCCAATTTTCGCCCCCATTATGCAATTAGTATTGTGTAATTAGTATTCTATGACTTCCTACCTCCCTTATCTATGAACATAAATAATCATTCTTTGAGCTCTTTTTAATCTGTGGATAATTTCTAATGCAATGGAATTGAAAAAACAAATAACTAAGTAAATTGACAAAAAGGGGGAATAAAATCCCAGGTAAGTGGGGTGAGGGGGAATTTTGTCCCATGGTAGTGGACTGGGTTCATTACATTAGATAAAGAAGAGGGATAATGTACACTAACCGACAACTATATTCCTTAATCTTAAAACAGTGAAACCTATGCCTTGATAAATGAAATAGTTGTTGTTGTTGTTGCTGTTGCTGTTCCCCAAGCTGCCTGGCCGAACAGCCCCAAGGCCCCGAGCAAGGCCAAGGCCATAACCGAGCGCCCCCACAGAACCCTCCCCGCCGACCACAATAAAGCCTGGGTGACCGAAGCCACTCCATGGCGGGGAGCTGGGGAGGGTGAGGAAACGCCCGGGAAACCAAAGCCCCACCCAGGGCCCTGTGCCCCTCAGCAATTATGAAGAGAAAGTTGAGGGGCAAAGGAAAAATGTGACGCTTTGGCTTCCAATCTTGGTAGATTGGGAGGTCAATCCATGGAAGAGATGCCGTCACTTGAGATCTAGAAAATATATAAGTAAAAGAAACAGTCAGAGTAAGCTATGGGTATGGCAGAGATTGCTCAGTTCTCACTCTGATAGACCAGCCCATCACCACTAAATGAAATAGTAAAGTTAGAAGGCATACACTAAGCTGGGCTTAGCTATGACCCTTTATCTCCAAACCACTGCCTTTAAAAGCCTGTAATGGTTAACTCAGGTAAGTTATCCAGTCTGAAACACAGAGGCTACTGCATATTATCCAAGTTACCATTGTTTACCTCCCTCAATTGGAGGTCACAAGTCTCCACTTACTCCAGTTTCCTATTTACTGCTAGGTGAACATAGGTATCAGGTATTAGGAAAATCACCCAAATAATCTTGTCTTGCCCAGGAATCAAATTTTGGTCCGCTCAACTGTGAACCAGATACGCTAATCAATATGCCACAGGAATGTTATCATTCAGAAACTAAGTAAAAATACCATATTTTATGCCATATGAAGCACTTTTTTTGTCTTAATAATATTATGAAAATTAGCCCTGGTCCTGTGTCTTTCATGACAAAGGCTCAAGCCATGCCATAACTGGATTGAAATTAGGCACAGGTGTTTATTGAAGCTATCTAAAAGCTTATTATTGCTCAATAAGGCCATCCAAGATCAACAGGTAGAAATAGTACCGTACTCATTATAAATGACAGGTCAAGATTTTGAAAGGTTAAGATGACTCATAGTTTATGAGGATCCATATGCATGATGGCATCAGATCCTCATTAACACAACGGTTGTGAATATATGTAACATTGTAAAAGTTCTCCTTGTACTACAATATCATCCTCCACCCCATCCCCAGATAACATCAGATGATAATAGTCAATTAAAAAATCCTCTAGGCACCAAAAGGATATACTGTACTTTTAAAATATGGATAGTAAATAACAAACACAATCAACCAACAAAGTTCAGCAAAAACAACATCATACAGTATATTATATTTCAACAGTCATAGATTGCAACTAAAATATATCATAGCCACTGCGAACATATTTGTAATCAAGATAGCTCCAATTGTATGTATGTATATACTCAAGCACATACCCCACTGCTGGGGGTGGCCGACTCAAGACAGAGCCCGAACAGAAACCTTTAAGTTCCAATTTTTAGGGTCCGGGACCACTTTCGCGTTCCCTCGCCCCTTTCTGTCTCGTTGAGCAGGAGAATTTTACAATGAGAGGAGGATTCCTAGCCTCCTCCAATACCCAATTAAATTCTACTGATTAGTATTACAGTGCTGTGAATTTCAACTTTCTAAACACAAAATTTAACTGAAGTTTTCAAAGTGCAACTGTATATATTTAATGTGCCTATGAACAAAATATGAAAACAATGTACAATTGGCCACAGGCCAGATTGTAACAAAGGTATTTTTTTAATGAAAATTTATCTATTTGCAGAACAATAATGCAAGCACTATATACTGTACAGCCATAACCAGTTCTTTGGTTAGTTAAGAGACTATTTTAATGCTTGCTATTATAGTCATATATAGGTACAGTACTGATCTTGACAATAATCTTTTGACTTAGTTGGCAGATGATACAATAAACATACATGAGAGACAACCCATACAAATTTGGTAGCTTGATTATCTTGAAGTAAGGGACTATCAGTCTATCAAATATACCGGTATGTGTTTTATCTCTTTCCTGTATGTTTATTGTATCATCTGCCAGCTGAGTTGAGAGAATATTGTGCAGAACTGTACAATAGCATAAATCAAAGTACCTGTATCTCTCTAACAGCTGGACCTGTGGCAAACTGTAGCCTACATATACTGACACCAGGGAAAAAGTGCTGTTTTGTTAGTGCGATACTTCCCCAACCTGTTATATGGCTGCAGACATCATTATTCAAGTGCTGGATACACAATGCAGGTACTACACACATACAAAAGTGCCTGGTACCGGGTATGTAATACTCCACATACTTTACATAAAGAGTGCCATGTACAGAGCTACAATAGAGACAACACCGCCAGCAACACAACACAGAACTGCCCGCTCACAGATAACACACAGGGATTTTTTTTCTTTTTGTTCCTGAAAGTAGTAGACTATAATAGGCCATTACATCTGTAAGCCACCATCAGGCCACTCTGACAAGACTACCCAGGCAGGTGATGACAGGTCAGCAAGGGGTCAACTGAGTGGTGGTGTTTAGAAACTATCCACACAGCGAAGGTTCTGGGGTACCAATAAGATCAGGGAATTATTTTGGATGACCTAGATAAGCCTTTGTCATCTGAACTGCCAGATGGATGAGAATCATTACCCACAGCAGGCAACTGGTCAAGAGGAAGTAAACCCCAAAACTAAATCATGGCAGTTGGGGCCTGGTAATCTGCACTGGCACCCAGTGTAAGTTATATAATACTGTACCTTTAAGGGGAGATGGGCCATTTTTCTGGTCTATTAATTCATGTATTCCTTTATTTTTTAGTTTCCTCGCTAGACCTCCATCAAACATAAAAAAACATCCATTAGATCCCCCTTCTAGATAAATTTGTACATTTTTCGGTCGAAAAACGTTCCGGCCGAAGGCCGATTCTTCCACCATTACAGGCTCACTATCATTCGCCAGGGAAAAAATTGACACCTAAATAGCACGAAAGGTCTTAAAATTTACAAAGAAATGGGGCGAAAGGTCTTAAAATTGCCAAATTAATGGGGCAAACATCTTAAAATCTCAAAACCAATGGAGCTAAACATGAGAGAAAGTGGTCCAGAAAACCGGCCCATCCCCCCTTAACCATGCCAAGTTCTGCCTCATGGCAACTCCAAGCTCTCAGTATGCTGACTCTGTCCTTCAGAACAGTGACTCTGCCCCTTTTAAAAGTGTCAAGGAGTACTGTACACATATTCTGAATCACGCTATCATGGATGTAAGCATTTAAAGCCTTCATATGTTATTATCCTGCATAGTACAGTATTTATATTTTTATTAATTTCACCACAACACCAAACACCTCCATTGAAATTAATGAAAGCATAATTATATGTGATCCACCGGGATTCGAACCTGGGTTATCACACACAGATTTTTAAACACTCTAACCATTACACCACCAGGACGGTTAAAGTTTGTAAGACCATATATATTTACCTGCGAGTCATAAACTACTGTAGAAACAAACACTTAGTTTGGAGAGCGAGAAAAAATCAACAAATAAATCCAAATCTTAGAGTGTATTGTGAGCTGCCAGTCCCAGGATGCTTTCAAGACCCCCAACAAAGATAGCGAGAGCTCCCAAAAACACTTTTAATATTTACAGTAAACATTCTAGGATCCCAGAACACGAGGATAAAAGTACAAACCAACCTCCTGCCAATATGCTACATCCCTCCAGATTCCGCGGGGTTAGGTTCAAGAGTTTTCGAGCTAGCTGCTTGCTGAGTGGTTCCTGCTTCGTGTAGAAATCTGAACGGGTTAGGGGAGGGAGGTGGCAGACTTTGTCTTTAGTCAAGAGTTGATATACCTGGTAGTTACCTTGTCTTCATTCACACTACTCATACAATTACTATAATATTTATAGAAGTGATACTAACGTAATATCATTATGCCTCTCACCTCACTTTCACTAAACTTCTATAAAAATTAAATTACAGTACAGTCGGGCCCCCAAGGGTGCGTACTCGAAGGACGCGTTTTCAAAAGGGCGCGAGAGGTACTAGAGTGCCACAAAATTCGTAAATGACGCAGTTTTAAAAAAGGGCACGGTCTATGGCCCGTTCGGAAAGCGATGCGCAGCTATTGTCGGCCATCTTGACATGACGTCAGCCCGCTTCCGTCCTTCCCCCCCGAGTCCCAGTTAGCGTCCTTCGTGGCCTTGAGCGTGCTCTGAGATTATGGATCCCCCCCCCCCCACCGACCGTAACCCACCAGCCCGTGTGACACTGATCCCGCCAAATAAGAAATTGAAGGTGATGACTATTGAGAAGAAGAAGCAGGTGTTGGATATGCTCGAGAGGGGAGACAAACAAGCAAATGTTGCCCGTCACTTCAATGTCAATGAGTCAAGCATACGAACATTATGAGTGAGTATCCATTCCATTTACTGTTATATAAGTAACTGTATTCAACCATAATCTGTACTTTTTGTATGTATTTTAAGCGTTATTAGGGAAAAATAGGTACGCGTGGTCGGGTTGGCAGACTACGGTCCTATTTTCCCCATTAATTCTTAAGTCCAAGGGCGCGCATTTCAAAGGACAAGGCGTTTGCCCAGCCTACATTGACCACGCCCTTGCAGGGCCGACTGTATTGTACAATAAAACCTGTAGATTGCAAGTAAGTACTGTAGTATATAATAATAACATAAACCACTAATGCAGTTGGCTTCCTCAATCCTCTCACCATCACAAAACATCAATAAAACTAAAACTAAAATAGATTATTAAAAGTAAAATAAAATACTATGGTTGGTTTCCTTTTCACTCTCACCAAACATATACATAATAAGGCAGACTAACATATATTGTGTAGAAGTAAAGGTTATAACTGAACAACAAACAGGATACTCTGTGTACTTCTTTTCATCAATAAAACTAAAACTAAAAGTTTTGATAGGAACATAGTTTGTAATTATATCTTTCCATAAAACTAAAACTAAAATAAATTTTGTAGAAATAAGAAAAGTAACTGAACAAGAATAGGGTAGTCAGTGTACCTCTCTTCAATAAAAACTAAGATTAATAGAGTAGAAAAGTAAAATAAGAAATGGAAAAACATAATAGTCTTTGTTCTTCAATAAAATGAAAACTAAATGTAATAGAATAGAAATAAACTAAATAAATGAAACTATGCTACTGTGATGTGGTTACCTCTCACCTCATCGTTTATAAGACTAAAACTAAAATATACTGTATAAAAGTAAACTAAACAATCAAACAAGAATGGAGTGACATGCGTACCTCTCTCCTCGTCGACAAAGAGTGATCGTGACTTGCGGATAGTGCCCCTCAACATGACGGAGACCTTACGGCGGGCCGGGTCACGCACGGTGCTCGGTCTCTGGCTGAACCTGCAGGGTCAAGTACCGTCAAAATCAATGGTTCAATATCAACCTGACTCATAAACTGTCATTTACGAACTACAGCAAATATAAATCTATCTATTCTATCTATATGCTCAGGCCCAATCCCCACTTTTCCTATTTATTTATTTTATTTTTTTTTGAAAACCTTGATACTTTGTGTGAACTCTAAGAGAGCAGAACGTTGACTCGATACTTCTAAGACGCGAGACAAACAGTACTACTGTAGTTACGGGCTATTAGAAACACATGAGGATTGTCAAGGAGAGGTGCTACTGTGCTAGTAACCTAAAGTCACACAGTTTTTTAGCAAGGTTTTCGGCAGAATTATAGATTTTGGAGGTACTGTACAGTTAACACAAAATTAATCTTCTTTTAATCAATTCGCCAAGGCAGAATCATAAAAAACAATTTTTCTAGTAATTTTGGATCTGTAACTTTATTCTGGCAAAATCATGAGGCTCTTTAGCATTATTATAGGTAACTACACTGTCCACTGGGGGTAAGGGAACCTTCATATTTAGTGTGGTACAAGGTGGCTAAAAGGTGATGGAATAAGCATGGATCAACGGTCATCCACTACAGTATGTTAGGGCACTGTCTTGTTGTACCATTGTTGAGGCTGGTGTGGTTTGCAGATGCTACAAGGGGACTTTGTTGAGTCTGGCTGGGGCACGGTTAGCCCTATGCCAATATTAGTCTTAGCGATGACATGATGAGGCAGTGTTATGGAAGGACATTATCATACTACAATCTATCTATCTATCTATTTACTCAGACCTATTCCCCATGTTTTTTATGTTTGTTTGTGGGTTTTTTTTTTTATCTGGGGGTGGCGACTCGAGACAGAACCCAAACAGGGACAACCTAACACAAAAAAAAAAAAAAAACACTCACAAATTCACACATATCTAGGTCACCCAGAAGACTCAAGAGACCAGGGATCACCAAGATCACTCCAGCACTCCCCCAGCCCCCGACCTCCCAGAGAAGTTCCGGTCCCAGCAGGCAGATATGCAGCGAAGCAGCCACAACAAGCCCGCCCACCACACTTCCAGGCGTACCCTTCATATATATCGGCTCCCCGGGCCAGGCGCCTGACGGAATATTATCTAGTCCAACTGGCACCCGACCCCTTCCCCCAAATGACCGCATTTTCACTCATGTATTCACAAGCATTTTCCATTCATTCCTGTTTATTACCACTTCCCTTGCCTGATCTATAGTCATTCCTCTATCTTCCAAAGCTTGTCCTACACAGACTCTCTATCTCAATGGGGGTCTTCCTACTCCTCTATCTCCCCTTGTATCTGACTCACATATTCTCTTTGTAAGCCTTTCATCTTCCATTCATTCTACATGACCATACCAGCTCAGCACCCTTCTGTCCACTCTGGCCGACAAATGTTCCTGCTAAAAAAGCAACCCTGTGTGAGCCATTACAGTGTAATGGAACATTATGTTAAAACATTGTACAGTATGTATGAACGTAAGTAACTTTACTAGGGCTGACAAAGAGGCAGAAGTCTTACAAAACTTAAAATGCTAACTCAACAAACATCTTGAGGGGTTAAATTAAGTCTGTTTTATTCCAATTACTGTTAATGGTTTTTGTCATTTCCAGTAATATATTTTAAGTTTGCCCCCATAGAGTAAACAAAATGCCTCCTCAGACCCCCTACAAGCTAAACAAAAATATGAAAACACTCCTAGAACCCCTTCAAGAAAATTGTGTACATTTTTCAGTAGAAAAATGTCCTGGCTTTCACTTAAATTAAGGCTCACTATCGCTTGTCCAGAAAAAAAATGACACCTGAATGGGGCCAGACGTCTCATAATAGCCTAAGTAATCGGCTGAAACATCTTAAAATCACCAAACTAATAAAGCAAAGCAAGGGGATCCAAACTGACTAACCCCAAGTTTAAATAGGGTTAACTAAGATATATCCTGCATTTCCAAAAAGGGTAAAAGCCAAAAAACACAACAAAGTCAGATTGGGCATTTTTTGGGAAAATAGATTAGAGAGTGGGATTCCAAGACCCAACTGATGTACAGTACTAGTAATATGGATAATAGGCGTGTTCACAGCAGCTGTGTATCCAATATCTTTTGTCTGATTTGTTTGATTGATGGCTAAATCTGGGCCACCTAGCAGACAATCCAAAAATTATGCCAGGGTCCATCTATGTCATATACACTACAACCCTTTCTACCAGTTGATCTTGGATGGTGACGATGAACTAATGTAAGTTTTTTAATTACCTAAACAAGTATCTATGCTTCAGTTGAAGTCACTTGTTATAGGACTCGAATACAAAATACACAACTGTGAATGCGCCTATTAGTAAGAAATACACAAGTCAATTAAGCGATGGGAAGATAGAATGCTCAACCCCTATTTTGATAAGACCAAGCTTGCATACTGCATACAAAAATTAGAAAAGTGGACTCTGATGAAGATTAGAGTTATTACACATGGTGTGGTCTCCACATTTCAGAAAGCATATTGTGATGTTGGATAAGGTACAAAGGGTTGCCACTAAGATGGTCACTAGCCTTCGAGATTTGTCGTATGAGGTAACATTGGAGAAACTGAGATTGCCCAAGCTGAGGGAAAGGAGAGAGAGAATGAGGAGATACCATTATGATGCTTAGATGTGTGAAAGGATTTGAGAGAATTGATGAAAAAAGAACTTGTGGTGAGAGATGAGGGTAGAAATAGAAGCCATGAGTGTAATTTGATAATAGTTGCATGTAAATATAATGCGAGAAGTTTAGCTTCCCTTATTTATGTATGTATATACTCAGGCCCAATCCCAACTTTTCCTTTCCCTTTTTGGGGGGAGGGGGGGGGGGGGGGGGCAACTTACGACAGAGCCCTTATAGAAGCATTTATTTTGTAGTATCCATTACATATTAAATGTAATGCTTATGCTAAATTAAGCCTTCCAAGCCCCGTTTAGAAGAACCTAATGCTGCTGGCAAGCAGCGACTTACATGAACATTTATAGCTATGCACTAATCCACAGATGTATATATGTATGTACTCAGGCACATACTCCATAGCTGGGGGTGGCTGACTCAAGACAGAGGGTCCGGGACCAAAGACAGAGGGTCCGGGACCAAAGACAGAAGGTCCGGGACCACTTTCGCATTCCCTCGCCCCTTTCTCTGTCTCGACTAGTAGGTGATAGGTACGTTATTGATATTGTTAGAAGTGCAATGACGTATGCCTCAGAAACATGGGCCGTTAAAGTAGAGGATGTCAACAAAATGGATCGTAATGAGATGAGAATGGTGAGATGAATGTGTGGGGCCAAACTGCAGGATAGAATAACTAATGATGAGCTGAGGAGACGCTTAAAAATAACTTGATAAGTGAAGCAGCCCTTAACAGGGTTGCCTGGAATGCCACCATTAGGACATGAGACAGAAACTGCATGTATATGTGGAGCACTGTCTTAAAATGTTGTGTATGTATGTATGTGCCTGTACTAAGAAGAATGGAGAATAAAACAATAAAATATTTCAAATAGCCTGTCAGGATTGTAGGCAACTCAGCCAGCCAATTACAGGCCTGTGCCTACGCCATGAATAATATTCTTCCTATCTATCTATCTATCTATCTATCTATCTATCTATTGCCTAACGCCCGAAGGGGTTGGCACGAACGAACCGCCCCCATGCACCTCTGTCCCCGTTCAGTCGACGCCCCTCCCCCCAACCAGCACCGCCTCCGTTCATATACTTCCTCACTCCATCCTTCCACCTCTCATTCGGTCTACCTCTCCCTCTCTGCCCCTCCACCTCGCTCTCGTACACCCTCTTAGTCATTCTAATAATAATAATAATAATAACTGAATAATATCCTACACGTTTTTTTTTTTTTTTTTCTATGTAAGTGAAGGAGACAAAAGGCAAAGCTGCTTGTAACAGGTGTCTCCCCCAAAGTTGAAAGAGTATCAGAGAGCCAAATTCAATGTACATTAGAGTCAACATTTCTGGACACACGGAGGTTGAAGCAGTTTAAGTCATAGGATGTGGGAAAGACATATTGAGGGAAAGAGTTCCAAAGCTAGATTGTTGAGTAAAGAAAGGCTGGGAAAATCAATCTAGTCTTGGGTTAGAGAGATGGAGGGTAGAGTTTTAACAAAAAAGTTAAAGCTCCAATTTACTGAGGCCACTTGGACTTGAAGGACCTATTAGTCCCATTGGAAAACTTTCATAACTTGGATCTGATACTCAACAAACCATTACTTCTCCAGCTTAGTTCTTCACCATGTAAATGATTCATTTGATCATAAGGAATTCTTTACAAAATACAATTCTTTGTCTGTGATTAGGGAGCCTTCCAGACATTGACAGGTACAGTTGGTCAAAGTTCCAGCTGACCCACCCTCGCTCTGGGGCTCGCAGAATTAGCTGGCAATACTGGTGTAGTGGTGCAGGGATACCACTTGCCGTTAATGTGTTACCTGTGTCTGTCCTGTATATTACTGCAAATTAGACTGTGTAATGTTCACGTTGTGAAGACTTAATGCTCCTTCATTAAGCAGCAACCAATAAAACAGAAATATGTATTCTTATAAAGTCGAGTAAAGTATGTTGTGGCAGCCAGCAGATTTTATATGCGTTGCCAATCAGTGGATATAATAACTTGAATATTTAAGCAAATCTATGAACTTTGGGTGAATGTTCGGGATCATACATAGCGATGTATGCATATTTATTTGAGATAGGCTTACTTTCCCTTGTTTAGTATATGTTCTAACAATGATATAGCCGAAATCAGATCTACCAATCCCAATCTTTGTAAGACACACCTCCTTCCTACACCAGTATTGCCAGATAATTCTGCGAGCCCCAGAGCGAGGGTGGGTCAGCTGGAACTTTGACCAACTGTACACACAACCCTCAGGAAGTTATAGCTTTTCTCAAAAGTTGCTTTAGGTTTCGACCTCCAATACGACAACTCCACAAATCCACAAACCCTGCCGCACATCTCCCCACACCTCCCCAGACCCAGAAATCCCCCACATTAATCCCATCTATGGCCATTGACCACCCTACTGCTGTTGATCAAATACAATTGCAGGATGAACGTAGGATGCAACAAGCCTCCATATCAGGCTCCCCTTCCACATCGCCTCCCCCATCACCACTACCACCTGCCCACCTACAACCGACCCGTAACTCCACCCCCCTGCAGGCCTCACCCACCCATACACCAAGCCCACTATCACCCACAACCACACTTAACTCACCACATAACCCCTCGCAGCCCCAGCCACACCTACTGGGGTTGTCTACACCAGTGTGCAGATATTATCTGGAAAGAAGGTGCTACTTTGGTCAAAAGGGCGAATATAATGGGAAGTCATGTAGATTTGCTCATCCCAAAATTTGCAACAACATAACCAGTCATGGAAAATGTAGATTTGGTGAAACCTGCAAATACCACCACCCATCCCTTTGCAAGACATCACTTGAGAACAAGACCTGCTACAATATGAAATGCCCAGCTTTTCATATTAAAGGGACTTGGAGATATGCTAGACCTATCACGAATGGTAGCCCAAAAAACTCTCTAGCTATGCGAGGACGAGACAGAGGAAAAAGGCAAGGAGGGAAAGGGCAGACGAAGATGAAGAGACTGAGGGAGATGGAAGAGCACATAGAACACCTCGAGCACCTCCTGGCCTCCCAAGAGTGGCAAATACATCCCGAAGACTATTAGGTACACATAGTACTCCAAACAATCCCTCCCCAATCTTGTTTGCAAATATCCAAGGCCTAAAAAATAGAACCACGAACAAAGTACCATTTATTAGAGGCTTGCTAGAAGAAGGAAACGCTATATTTGCGGCTCTCACAGAAACTCACATTAAAGATCAGGAAGATAGTGAGGTATGGATTCCTGGTTACAACCTAAATAGGGCGGACAGAACGCATAGATCACATGGAGGTGTAGCCTTGTACATCCATGACTCACTGATATGTACTGAATTCCTAAATAACAGTAATGAAGTGGTGGAAATACTTGGAGTTAAAATAGAATCCCTAAATTTAGCAGTTATTGTTACATACAGGCCTCCAGACTCATCCCGAGAAGAATTCAAAACCCAGCTCAACAAAATAAAATCAGAAGTGGAAACCCTGGGGAACCCAACACCAAATATTATATGGCTAGGAGACTCTAACCTACCAAACATTAAATGGAGACAACTAGAAAACCAGTTAGTGGCAAATAACACCGGAGAAGCAAATACTAATACGAGAGAGCTTTTTGAACTTTGCGATTTTTTTAGTCTTACCCAGCATATTGCTGAACCCACACGGGAAAACAATATCTTAGACCTGGTCTTCACTAACAACGACTCTCTAGTACACAGCATTAACATATCAAACACAACATACTCAGATCATAAATTTATTGAGATCAAAACAACCTTAGAAAGTGTACAGACAACCTCAGAATCGAGAACAAAAACCGGTAAATTTAGTAAAACTTCAGTAAATTTAACTTCAATAACAAAAACATTAGGTGGGAAGAGGTAAATCAAGAAATGGAGGAAATAGACTGGGAAGATTTAATGAATAATCTGACACCAGCAGAATGTCTAGTCTTAATAGAAGTTTGACAAGAACGAAAGAATATTTCTGATTGGGGATATGAATGGTAAGGTGGGTGATAGGAAAGTTGAGGGAGTGGTGGGAGGGTGGGGGGTACCATCAGAGGTGAATGGGAATGGTAGTGCACTTGTGGACGTATGTGTGGGGAGGAGGCTGTGGATAGCCAACACCTTCTTCCGACACAGAATGATCCACAGGTACACGTGGAAACGGATGTTGACGATGAAGGATAAGACAGTGGTGGAACGAAAGTCATTGATTGATTATGTATGTGTGGATGAACGAATGAAGAAATCTGTGATGGATGCTAGGGTGTATAGGGGTATTGGAGGGGGTCTGTCTGATCATTATGTAGTGGTAGCTAAGGTTAGGATACAAAAGAAGTGGGTGAGGAGAGCGGGAGGGAGGCGAGAGGAGGGTGGAATGGTGAGGAGGGTGGAGAGGTTGCAGGAGGAGGAAGTCAGGGAGGAGTACAGGAGAGCAGTGGAAAGACGACTAGGTGGGTTCGACCTGGAAGTTATGGAGGAAGTGGAAGAGATGAGCAAGGTGTTTAAGGATGAGATCTGTGCAGCATGTGAGGAGGTGTGTGGAGTGAGGAGAAGAGGGAGGGGAGTGAAAGGTACAGCATGGTGGACAGAAGAGGTAAGAATAGCTGTGGAAGAAAAGAAGAAAGCATATAGAGAGTGGTTGGGTAGTAGAGGGAATGAAGATTCCGAGAGACAGAAACGAGCGAGGTACGTGGAGAGTAAGAGGGTGGTGAAGAGAGTAGTGAAGGAAAGTAAGAGAAGAGTAGATGAGGAATTTGGAAGGAATCTGAGTGTAAAATGGAGGGAGAGTAAGAAACTGTTCTGGAAAGAAGTCAAGAAAGTTAGGGAAGGTAGCAAGGGAAACAGTAAGGGTGTGAAAGATAAGAATGGGAGAATGCTAGCCGAGAAGCAAGAGAGAGTCGAAAGATGGAGGGAGTACTTCAGTGAGTTGCTAAATGAAAGGAATGAAGAGCCAGCAAACATAGCTGGATATGGTATGGGAGGGAGAAGAAGAGAAGTAGTGGAGGAGGAGGTGGGGATCAGGAGGTCAGAAGTGTCGGAAGCCATGAAAAGAGTGAAATTGGGGAAAGCACCAGGAACAGATGGAGTGTGTGGGGAAATGTTGAGGTATGGTGGTGAGATAGTGATAGAATGGGTATGGAAAATGTGCAAACTAGCATGGGAGAAGGGGAGTGCACCCGATGACTGGAAGACTGGCATAATAGTCCCCCTATATAAGGGCAAAGGGGAAAGAGGAGTGTGTGGTAACCACCGAGGAATATGTCTTCTAAGCGTAGTAGGGAAGGTATACAGTAGGGTAGTGATTGAGAGAGTGAGAGTGAGAACGGAGAAATGGATAGGCGACGAGCAGGGAGGTTTTAGGAAGGGAAGAGGATGTGTAGATCAGATTTTTACCCTGAATTGTGTTGTGGAGAAGTATCTGGAGAAGAAACAAAAGGTGTATGTTGCCTTTATGGACTTGGAGAAGGCCAATGACAGAGTGGATAGAGAAGGTTTGTGGAAAGTATTAGAATATACGGAGTAGAGGGCAAGTTGCTGAAAGCAGTGAAGAGCATGTATGAGGGTGCAAAGGCGGCAGTACGTGTGGAGAGTGAGCAGAGCGAGTTCTTTGACCTGAATGTTGGTTTGAAACAGGGGTGTGTGATGTCCCCGTGGTTGTTTACTGTATATATGGATGGAGTTATGAAAGAAATACTATCAAGAGCAGTGGATGTTGGTGTATCGCTGAAAAGGGAGGGAATTGAGTGGAAGCTACCTATACTGCTGTTTGCGGATGATACAGTTCTGATGAGTGATAATGAATGGGAGTTGCAGGGTCTGGTAAATGAGTTTGGAACAGTGTGCGAAAAACGGAATTTGAAGGTAAATACGGGGAAGAGCAAGGTTATGGTCTTCGAAAGGGGTGAAGTCACAGAGTGTGAGTTGAAGCTGAACGGTCAGGCTATGGAGATCGTCAACTCTTTTAAGTATCTGGGCAGTGTGTTGAGTAAAGATGGGACTATGGATGAAGAGGTGCGGGAGAGGGTACAACAGGGGAAGAGGGTTGTAGGAACGCTAAAAAGCAGTAACAAGAAATAGGGTGGTCAGTATGGAAGTGAAGAAGTCCTTGCATGACAGTGTGGTAATCCCGACACTGACTTACGGAAGCGAAGCATGGACGTTGGTTGAGAGACTCAGACCAAGAGTGAGAGCAGTGGAAATGAATTACTTAAGGAGTGCGTGCGGAGTTACATGGAGGGATAGACAGACTAATGAGGAAGTAAGAAGGAGGTGTGGTGTGGAGGTAGATGTGCTGGAAAGTGTGAAAAGGAACAACTTGAGATGGTTCGGCCATATGGAACGTATGGAAAGCGAGAGAATGACTAAGAGGGTGTACGAGAGCGAGGTGGAGGGACAGAGGGGGAGAGGTAGACCGAATATGAGGTGGAAGGATGGAGTGAGGAACTACATGAACGAAGGCGGTGCTGGTTGGGGGGAGGGGCGTCGACTGACTGGGGACAGAGGTGCATGGGGGCGGTTCGTTCGTGGCCACCCCTTCGGGGATCACGGCGTCAGGTAATAGATAGATAGAATAACAGAAACCATGACCCAAATCTGTAGCCACCATATACCTGCAAGACAAACAAAACGAAGAAGCAAACAAGATCGGGAAAGGGGGAGGCTGTACAGAAGAAGAAAATTACTCCCACAAAGACGTACACATCAAAATCTACAGGATAGGCAAAAGGCCAAAATAGATAGAGAAATTGTGGAAATTGAACAAAGGCTAAGAATATCATATGAACTACAACATATGGAAGAGAAGAGGAAATCTATTGCAGGTATAAAGGAGAATTCCAAATACTTCTTTTCATACGCCAAACAAAAGGCTAAAACAGCATCAAACATAGGCCCACTAAGCAAAGGGGACGGCCCTTTCACAGAGGACAAAAAGGAAATGAGCGAACTCTTACGCAGACAGTATGAAATGGCATTCAGTGAGCCTGATGAAACAAAAGTCATCAGAGACCAAATTATATTTTTCATCGAAACCTCCCCCACGGAAACCCCCCAGATGCTGGATATTGATTTCGGTCCAAAAGACATAGAAGAGGCCATTTCCAACATGCCATCCCACTCAGCACCAGGCCCGGACTCATGGAACTCGATCCTAATGAAGAAATGTAAGGAAAACCTCTCAAAACCCCTGGCTATAATGTGGAGAAGGAGTCTAGACACTAGTGAAATACCAGATAGCTTGAAAAACGCAATAATTGCCCCTCTGCATAAAGGAGGAAGTAAAGCACTACCAAAAAACTACCGCCCGGTAGCTCTAACCTCCCACATCATTAAAGTTTTCGAGCGAGTCCTGCGAAGCAAAATCTCAGCATTCATGGAGGCAAATGAACTACACAACACCGGTCAACATGGATTCAGAGCGGGAAGATCATGTCTCTCACAACTTTTGGAACACTATGACAAAATTCTTAAAGCGCTAGAAGAAAAGAAAAATGTGGATGTCATTTACACCGATTTTGCTAAGGCATTTGATAAATGTGACCATGGTATAATAGCCCACAAACTCAAAGCAAAAGGTATAACGGGGAAAATCGGAAGGTGGATATACAATTTCCTAATAAACCAAAAACAATCAGTAGCAGTAATCCAAGTAACATCTGAGCCTTCGGATGTCAAAAGCTCAGTGCCTCAAGGAACAGTGCTAGCGCCCCTTCTGTTCCTCATACTAATTTGCGACATAGATACCAACACTAGACACAGTACGGTGTCGTCTTTTGCTGATGACACAAAATTAAGCAAAATAGTAAACACACAGAGGACACGGGCCGACTGCAGGAAGACATGAATGTAGTGTTCCAGTGGACCAGGGAAAACAACATGCAATTCAATGAAGAAAAATTCCAAGTAATACGGTACGGAGATAATAATGGCGTTAAAGAAATTACAAATTACCTAACACAATCTAACCACATAATAGAACGGAAAGACAGTGTGAAAGACCTTGGGGTATTAATGTCTGAAAATATGGGTTTCAAAGTACATAACCAGGTCAAAGTTGCGGCTGCGAAACGTCTAACGGGTTGGATTCTACGTACATTTAAAACACGCGGTGAATTACCTATGATAACGCTCTTTAAATCTCTAGTGCTACCGCGGCTTGAATACTGTAGCATATTAACATCCCCATACAAAGCAGGTGAAATAAATGACAGAGAGTGTACAAAGAAATTTCACTTCGCATATAAGTTCGATAAAACATCTACACTATTGGGAGCGTTTAAGAGCACTGAATCTGTACTCACTGGAACGTAGAAGAGAACGTTACCTAATAATATACACGTGGAAAATCGCAGAGGTTTAGTACCAAACCTACATACTCCGATAGTCATGAAATTCAGTGATAGGAGAGGCTGGGAATGCGAAATCCCCCGGATGAATAACAGGGGTGCTATGGGCTCTCTGCGAGAGGGCTGGTTATCACACAGAGGCCCACGTCTCTTCAACAAACTCCCACAGCGAGTAAGAGACATGAGGGACGTCTCGTTAGACAACTTCAAGAGAGCCCTCGATGTCGAACTGCAAAAAGTGCCAGATGAGCCCATCCTCGCGAGGGAGCGAGCTGTCGCTTCAAACAGTCTACTACACCAAAATCACCACCCATAACGAGGGGCGCCGCGCTCCTTGGTGCCGCTAGAAGAGTGGCGAACACATCAAAAGTATCAAAAGTAAGTAAGTAAGTATAACTAGCTCCTCAGTGGTCACTGAATAGAGCCCATACCTTATGTACTGTACACAGAAATATTCACGGACGCCTACTCTTGAAGACCTGTTAGATAAAATGTTTTTACTAGCACTAACTACAGGCGATCAGGTCTCAGAATTGGCGGCAATGTCTCGAGTTGATAATTGCCTTCCAAATTCGCCCATTTTATCATATTACTACTAAGTTTGTGGCGAAAAATGCGCGGGAGACTAATTTTTTCGGCCATTTAAACTTTATGCAATGAAACAGGGTAGATCTAACCACACGCTCTGCCCTGTTAAGGCCGAGTATTGGCTTTTCGTTACTAAGCTGCTCTCTATTCCTCTCAAATTCCACGTTGAGTACTCTTTCGTAGTGTACCTTCCAAGCATCTCTAATTTCTTTGTCAGCGTACACAATTGTCCTATTATAATTCCTGACACACTGTTCTCCTTCAACATTTCTACTGTCATCCTTAACTCTCCTAGCTAAATTGAAGATCCCATTGGGATTTTCTGCGTTACTCACTATGTTTATGACCAGGTCCTGTATGATTTTCTTTGCCTTGTATACTGTATCTCTTTTTTTGCAATTCGCTTAGCTGCCAGATATTCCTCCCTGCTGCCTCCTTTCTTCCATGCTTTGAAATATCTTTTACGCCTTTATTGCATTTTTAACCTTGCCATTCCACCACCAGGAAGTCTTATGCTGGCCCTTTCGTTTTGCCAGACTTTGTCAGTGGCGTCAACATGGCTACATTCAAGGAAGTTCCATTGGTTATTTACATAATTTGGCTTAGTGCACCTATTTCTACCCATTTCCTCCAGTTCACTGCGAAACCTATCCTTGTATTCAGATTTATTCAGCAGCCATACTTTCCTTTTGGGCATGTATATATTCTTTTGCACAGGATCTTGCCTTAAGCTCAAGTCACAGACTAGGAGCTTATGTTGGGAGATACTGTAGGCTACATTCTTCGCTTAAGCATTATGTTTGATATGTAATAGCTACTACAAAATTAATGGTTTACCGACCCTTCATAAACAAAACGAGGGAGACCTTTTATTTAGCAGTAGCTTTGGAGTATCTAACATCTGACACGCCCATCCACACCAACCCCTGCCCATCCAATCCTAGTCCTGCTTCACTTGATAATGTGAGGAAAAGCAAAGGGAGGTAGGTGTACATGTGGGATATTGTGCATGGTGAGGGTGCAGCCCTGTGATTGGCTGAGTTGCCTACAATCCTGGTGGGCTACTTACAATTATGTATTATTTTTTAGTCTTCATTCTTCCTAGTAGACCTTGGATATGACGAACGTACCTATCAGTAAACTAGTGCATAGCTACAGATGTTCATGTAAGTCGCTGCTTGCCAATAGCATTACATTCTTCCAGAGAGGGCTTGGTAGGCTTAATACATTACTGTAGAAGCATTATGTTTGATACTCCAAGGCTACTACCAAATAAGAGGTTTACCTTGTTTTGTATATGGAGGGTCATTAAACCCATAATGTAGGCACAAACTGAAGGAGGTGGTAAGAACAAGAAATACCCAAACTTTAACACCTTAAGAGCGGCCTATGCGGTTTATTTATATGTACCGCCCAGCGGGGTGTTTTTAGCCAAAATAGGGCTGTTTACGTGATAATTTTCATGCCTAAATAAGACCCAGAACGTAAAACAAGTATCTATCCCTGAAAGGGCATAAACAGAGCTTTCGAATGACACCATAACGATCCTTTTATGATGGCTAGTTTTCTTGCAATAACCGTGCAACGCGAGTGCAAAAAGCATGTAATTAGGCACTTTCCCCATACAATTCCTTATATAGCGAGTGAGAGAGGTAGGAGGGAGGTGAGATTCGTGTCAGTAGGTTCGCCGCGGTGGTCTGGAGCAGTCATACGCTCGCTACTCTCCTGCCACCACTTGTCTCTCTCTCTCAGCAACATTACGTGCTGAAATTGCCACTCGAGTTATGTCGAGCGCCGCCACATAGTCCAGCTTTATTTAACTCGACTTATGTGGTGAGCCGCTAATTAAGGGTTAAAGATGAAACGGGATAATAGTACAGATAGAGACAGGACAAAACATACCTAGCACAAATCCTATATACAACAGCTAGGTGAATACATTACTAACAGTACTTCAATACATAACATATGTCATAGCTAGACCACTTTTAAATACATTATAATGCACTTGCTTAGTTGCTGTACATATACAAATAATATACAGTAGGGATTACCATATTATAAACCTTAATAAATTATTATTGGGAGGTTTGACGTACCTCCCAACCTACCAAATAGGAAAACCTACTATTTGGTAGTAGTCTTGGAAAATCCAACATCAAGGCTATTAACCTAATTGCAATGACGACTTGTCTATTTTGACTGCTATGTCGTCATTCCAACCGCGGTTAAAAAGAAAACGTCTCGAGTCTACTCCTTATCTTGCTCTAGGAGACGTTGTACATTAACCAAAACTACCACCGAAGGTGAAAAAAGCATAGAAGAGAAGAAAAAGGGGTTTACCTTAGTTACCGCTTAAGGCCCATCCCGTGTTCCGTCATGTGCAGATCCCTGTCGAACGTGCGCATGAGCGACCCTCTCTTGTCATCACATCTCACGTCAGCAGAAGAACGCGGATGGGCAGGGGTCCGGCGTGAGGGTATTATGTACGTTGGATTTTCCAAGACTACTACCAAATAGTAGGTTTTCCTATTTGGTAGGTTGGGAGGTACGTCAAACCCCCCAATTTGTTAGTAGTCTTGGCAAATCCAACGTCAAGGCTGCATAACAAATAGGAGGAGGACATCCAAGCCCAACATACCAAAAAAAAACCATGCATAAAACAAAATTATGAATGACAAAGACACAATTTAAACAAGAGAGTTTAATAAAAGAGTGAAAAACTGAGGAGTAGCTAAAAAGAACAGTTTTAACACATGCCCGTCATTCATAGTAATGAAAAAACATAGACTTGTCTTAAACCAAAAAGGTACTGTACCCAAAATCCCTTATCTTCCAAAACCAACAAAAACACTGAACACAATAACAAAACACAATTTTCAATGTGGCAAAAACACTTATGTACTGTAACAATACATAATCCCAAACTTGCAATCAAGTGTTGCAAACCCGTACTCCCCCCCCCCCCCCCCGCCTTTGTCAAATAAAACAAAGGAAAAGAACGAGGGACAAGGGGGGAAGACCAGGTATCTCCGTCAGAGCACGAGGAAACACGACCCCCGAGAGCCATCACCGGCCGAGGGGGTCGAACACTGGACATGGAGAGGTAGGAGGAGATGAAGGAATTGATAGAAGACCACAAAACCGCTGAGGCGATGGCAGGTAAGGATCGACGTTGCAGGAACCGGAAGGAGGCAGCAAAGGATCGCACATCGTGCGCAGAACCCCTACAAACAGGGTTACTGGCACAAACGGGCCAACAAATGTGGCGTCCCATCTGCACCTGCGAGAGCCTCCCACCAGTCCGAGGAGACACCCACACAGCAGGATCTGAAGGCGGCGCCACAGACGCAACAGAGGAGTGCAAGGCTGACACCGGGCACAACACATGGCGAGTATGCCCACGCTGGAAAGCCTGGACGGTGAAAGGCTGGAAAACGTGGGTCTCCCTCTCATTCGTGGCAACAAAATGAGGGGAGGAGGCGAACGTGACGCCATGCAAGGACGGGGAGAATCGCACGCAGTCCCGGGGCCGTGACAATGCCGCTAGTGCAGACACCCGATCCCCAGTGGGCAGAGCGACAAGGAAGAGTGTACGCCCGAGCAACGGAACCGGTGTAGCGGCCCGTGTAGACGTGGGTGAAGCCAGAAGGTCCAGAGCCCGCCCCAGATCCCACCGTGGAGGGACCTGGCGCGGAGGCGGGCGGTCCCGGAAGGCAGCCGTCATGAAGAAATCCAGCTCCTGCGGCGGAACGACCAGCCCAGCGACGGACTCAAAGACCCCCCGGACGGCAGACAAGTGGTTACGTATAGCGTCGACGTGAAAGTGACGTGTACGGAAGAGGTGAAACAAGGAGTGGAGGACGAGGGAAGGAGAGCCAACTGGCTGGCGAGTGTCCCGTATCCATCTAGGAAAAGACCTCCAGCGGGATCCGTAAGGCCCCCATGGAGAAGTCGGCCAGGAACGCTTCAGGAAGTCAGGCAGGTCCCGGCCGTGGACCGGGAGCCACCGTGCCTCATGAACATCCACGATGCGAAGGCCAACGAGGTCAGCAGGGCCCCAACCTAGCGCAAGTGGAAGTCAGAGACAGGTAGAGGGACCGGACTCGGGCACCACCGCGTCAACTGGGCGTACCAAGCCCGTGCCGGCCACAGAGGCGCGAGGAGCCAGACGCTGCCGCGGTACAGCCGCAGCCTCGCGAGGACGTTGCACAGCAACAGTGCGTCTGGTGGCGGAAATATGTATATCGACCGCCACCTGTTCCAGTCTACCATGAAAGCGTCCGGACCCCCCTCCGGAGTGCGAGGCCGGAGGGAGAAGTACCGAGGCAACCGGCGCGGCACCTCCGATGCGAACAAGGCGACCTCCGGAACACCCCAGGAAGCCGCGAGGTCGTCGAACACAATCCGTTGCATTGCCCTGTCTTCTCGACAGGGCATCCGCCCACAGGGTGGCAGGCCCGGTCAGGGAGGAGGCAAGCAGGGAGAAGGTGTGTCGGGCCGCGAGGAAGAACAACTTCACCGAGAACCCCAAGAGAGTCAATGACCTGGAGGACCCCCACTTTAGGAGACAGTGGACAGCTGTCTGAGTGTCCATCCCGAAGGCCACCGACTGTCCCCGAAGGGCCAGTGCGTGGGCCCGCAGGAAGAACAAAGGAACCAACAGTTCGAGGGCATAGACGGGTAAGGGGCGTGAGTCCCACCCATCCGCCGGGAAGTTGACGGCCCAGGTTTGATGGGTAACCACACCCTACCACGCTCGACGCATCTGTGTCTACCCAGATCGTCGGCGGGGGGGCGGTCCAGGGCACAGCCGCAGAGAGCGTGCCCCGAGCAACCCAGTGTCCGAAGTGTCCGCGAATGGCACGCGGGAGCGGCAGGAGCCGATCCATAGGGGTCAACGGAAACACCTCGGTGCCCATGAGGAGGAGGCGGCGTAGCCTGAGGCTCCCGAAGGGAATGGGCAGAGCGGCCCAACGCAGCGAACCCACGAACGAGTCCCAGAGCCACCCCGGGAGGGAGACCGAGTGGAACACGGCGAAGACCTTCCGCCGAAGGAGCACCGCGTCCGGCAGACCCTGGGTCACCGGAGCGCCGGACAAAACCCAGGCGAGACCGACCCATGGCACGACACGCGACGGGGTCAAGCGTGACTTGGGAACATCGACGGGGAACCCTAACTGTGCGACGTGGCGAACGACTGTGAGGGCGTCGCGTACGCACAGTCCGATGGCTTCGGAAACGATCAACCAATCGGCCAAGGAAAACAGGAGCTGGAGCCCGCACCTGAGGAGAGAACCCAGAGCCTGTCTCACCAGTTCGGAGAAGATCCGCGGCGCGATGTGGAGACCAAAGGGAAGGCCGGCGAACAGGAACACACGATCGGAAGACCGAACGGCCAAGAATCGCTGGAAACGAGGATGGAGAGGAACGAGCCAAGACGCAGCCTGGAGGGCCAGCAACACTACCCACGACAGAGGGCGCAGGGCCAGGCGCACCTGTGGTACTGGCAGCATCCGAAACCGTGTGTGCACGATGCGCCCGGTGAGGGCCAACATAGCCACCACCGGGCGCATCGCGTCGCAGTTCTACTCCGGTACCAGAAATACACGGGAGAGGAAAACCGGGTGACCGGCGGTCAACTCCCTCGACGATACCCTGCTTGTGCATGGATGTGAACACGTGGGCCACCTCTGAAGAGATGGGCCGGCGTCGGAGACAAGAGCGGAGTGGGGGTCTGGACGTCCACCTCCAGGTGAGACCCCTCCGCGCAATCCGCCGCCCCCAACGTCCCTCGCGGCCACCGAGGGGCGCAAGGGCGAAAACAACCCGTGGGAGCTCCCGAGAGGAGGGGAGCGACCCGGGCGGCCAGGCGAGAAGGAGAACAAGGAGACCGACCCAGAGAACCTACACATTGTTTTGACGTGGAGGTACCCCCGGTACGGTCCGTGCGGGCATGAGCGCCACGTTGACCTCCTCCACCCCACCCCCCAACTTCGTCGAAAAGGGCGGGCCACCCCAACCCCTAGCCGTCGCGGGGCCGACCCCGGCGAAGGGCGGCCGGAAGTGGAAGGCCGGCCAGCCCCGACACGGCGGGGATGAAAAGGGGGCAAGAACAGAAGGGCAAGGCGGAACTGACGCACTGGCCTGTAACGGCCCTGTCCTGCGCCCGTGCATGGCGGCAGCACTTGCAGCAGCACCCCGAAGAGGACCGGCAGAAGGACGGGAATGAGAAGACCCCGCTTGCGACACAGCGCGTCGTTGCGTGTCGTATGCAGGGTCCGCCGAGAGAGAAGCGTAGCGGACCCAAGCATCCCGCGCAAAAAAGCCAAAGAGAGCGCAGAGTACAACAAACCCTGACGAATATCCAAGGGGGCTGTCCGGCAGAACGAGGACCGTACCGTCCGGCGTTGCCGAGGTGCCACGCACAAAACCGCCTTCAGCACGGGAACCAAAGACACCGCGAGCCGAAGGGGGATCCGCCGAACGCGGCCCAAACCCTCGCGAAGATCGCCTGGTGCAGACGCCGCGAGAAGCCGCAGGTGGTGAACAGAAGTCTGGAGGGAACCAAAAGACAAGAGAAGAAGTTCGTCACCCACCGCCGCAAGGGAAAAACCCTGTCGACAGAGGACTGAACTGGGTGAGAGAAGAACGGGGTAGCAATAGAACAAAGTTCAAGAACGGGCGCGCTGAACCAGGACCAGAACGCGCCGTCCAACTCGCCGACAGACACAAGAGGAGGCAAAAGCAGTGATGACTCCGGGGGAGGGACTGAAAGAGAGCCGGCGACGGAACGGCCGGCGAAGACGAAGGCCTCAGCAAACCAGGCCCCCAACGGGAGAGGGTGATCGAGTAAGATGGCTAAGCCAGGCGTACCGTCGTCGCACAAACCCGTCCCATAGGAGGACAGTCCCGTCAACACAGCCAGGGACTGAACATCCTGAAGGATGTCCCAGCGGCTGAAGTCTGACCAGAGCATAGGCCTGCAGAAGGGAGGGGGACCGTAGCAGGGGTAGGTATGGTGAGGCGCTGAGGGTGTGTCACCGCCAAGAAGCGCGATAAGAGGGAGTCTTGCATCGACTCCAAGCGCCCGTCGATGCGTGACACAAGCCACCCCTGCATAGCCGACAATCGATCCGAGAGAGGCGACCCCCCCCCCCCCCCCCCCCAAGAATGGTCGGCCCGCAGGGGTGAGCGGGAGCGAGAACCACGACACGAACCAGCAGAGTCGCGGCCCAAGGAAGGCGAGCGACCACGGTTGTGTCTCCGCAGGACTCGTCCCTGAACACGAACGCCCGAGGGGGAAACAGCACTATCCCCCGCTTCCAGCGACACGTCAGCCCCTGAGAAAGGGGACCCCGAAACCACGCGATACCCCAGCAAGCCAAGAGGAGGGGTACCCCCGTGGCGAGACGGTAAGTGAAGGTCAGGGAGAGAAGAAGGAGGAGGAGCAGGACGACGGGAGTGGGAAGGCTGGCCGGGTGAAAAGACAGCATCTGGTGTTCCCAGGCGGTCACCCATCCAAGTACGAACCAGACCCTACGTTGCTTAACTTCGCTGATCGGACGAGAAGCGGTGCATTCAACGTGGTATGGCCGTTGGCTGAAAAGAGGTCAGAAGTAGCCGCGGGGGGAAACAGAGCAAGGATCCCCGGGGCAGAGATAACAGGGCGGCCCGACACCGAGGCGGAGGAGGGAGGGACCGCCACCGTGGGACGAGACCGTGAAGGAAGAATAGGCACCGAAGCAGGTGAAGTAGGAGGAGCAGCAACTACATCCTGGCGGACCCTCCTGGACAGTGTAGGAGGAGGGAGCAGAGGGCCAGCTACAGCCTGAACCTCCGCGCGCGTAGAGGACAAAGGAAGAGGACGTCGTACGAGCAGGGGAAGCGGGCGGAAGGTAGTAGAGCCCCGACCCGGAGAGGCCAGGGGAGGGCGCCCAGGGGCAGAGCCGTTAACCCCGGCCTCAGGGCGAGAACCATGATGAGGGCGATGGGCGCCGTCAAGGCGATCAGGAGGACAACGAGGGGCAGGAGAGGACGGGCGACGAGGCGAGCGAGAGCGTGGATGGAGCAGGGGATCCCCCTGACGATGTGACGACCGGCTGCGGGACCCAGGGGAGAGGGCCCGAGCAGGGAGAGCGCCAGGCGAACGGCCTTCAGTTGGGTCAGGGATACCCAGGGCGACGCGGATCCGGGCGGCAACAAAGGCCGGGGAACGGTGGCCCACAGTCCAAAAGTGGCGGGAGACTATCGCCCACACCGACTGAAGGGAAGCAGAGGCCACTGCCGCCGCCGAGGAACCAGGGCTAGGGTGCACCACATCCACCAGGGCCAGACACGGGCCACACAGAGCAGGGAGGTAGGCCGTAGAGGACACACAGTGCGAATGGCGCAAGCAGGACTCGTGGCTCACCAAGCACGGGGAGTTACAACCATGGCGAAAGCAAGGCAGCCTACCTGCACTGGAAGAACACACACCATAATCAGCACGTCGAAGGAGTAAGTGGAGAGAATGTCCAAGAAGAACCAGGGAAGGAGCATGGGGAAACAGGAACACACATGCAAGCAGGTATCCGTACTCACCCTAAACCGGGAGCACAGAGGTAGGTGAGTAGGGCGGGCGAGGTGGAAGAGCACTAGCAGAACCTGCAAAGATGGAGAAAGTGTTAACCACCACTCAACATCTTACATGCAGGGCCTATAACACCAGTAAAGTGCACACACCAAATAGTATCAGGCAACAAGATGACATAAAAAAGGTCAATAGTGAAAGCCAACTATTACCGCAAATTTGCGGGCCAATGTAGGCATAACCGTACCGACACCACCCTCCCGCAATTTTGCGGGACCCCCCAGCGATCTCCGCAAATTTGCGGGGAGCCGAAACGTCCCAGAGGACCGAATCGAGCTCCCGCAAATTTGCGGGACCGGCCGAGATGGTCCGGCGCCGAAAAAGCGAGAGGAGCGTCTAGGGAATACCAAAAAAGGGCCACAAAAATGCGTCATCTCCTTATGAACTCCAAGCGATGATGGCCATCAAGCTGAGCAGTGTCTTCCTTGAAAATATCCTAACTCAACCGGTAAAGGGAGAGGCAAGGAAGACACACCAGGGGAGAGGAGGCACATTCCCCAGGAACCACCCAACCCACAGAGATAGAGCAAAGCCCATGAGGAGAAGTGGCAGGGAGGGTGGTTTCGCACAAACAGGGGCCCCCGTGGGGTACCCCTGGATTGGGCAAAAAGACTATGAAAGGATGGAGGTGAAACAGGAAGAGAAAACAAAAACCAGTAAATGAAACTGGTGAGAAAAAGGGTGGCCTAGCCGAGAGCAGAGAATGTGTCAGGGGCGAAAAACCCTGTGGTGTGAAGGAGGGGCCCCCGTGGGGTACCCCTGGATTATCACGAACCACCTGTCGCCCAGGCCCTTGAGACACAGTGAAGGCTCGAAAGGGGGGACTCGGGAATAACGCTAATAATGCGGCCGACACAAACTCTACAACCAGCACCGCCACCAACGAAATCTCAGATTGTTTACCAACGGTACACCTTAGGCTATGAAAAAATGAAAACTCATAGGGGCATAGCAATTCCTGAATGAGAAAACGAGCTAGGCTAAATTAAGCTAAAAGCTAAACTATGCCCAGACTAACAGGAAAAAAGAATATGAAAAGAGAAAGAATGAAAAACATATACGAGGAACGCCAGGCGCCCCCGTACCTTCGGTAGGCTATTTCCACACGCGTCTCCATTATACACACTTAGGAGCCCATTTACGTGTGCCCTAGATCACGTAACATCTGTCTAACAAAAAAGAAGGCCAGATAAGCCGAAACGAACCTAAAACAGGGTGAATTGAAGGAGCACAACAAAAGCGGACTCAACAGGGAGACGCGTGAAAAAATGATGTTGACAAGAGAGGGTCGCTCATGCGCACGTTCGACAGGGATCTGCACATGACGGAACACGGGATGGGCCTTAAGCGGTGCAGTAACTAAGGTAAACCCCTTTTTCTTCTCTTCTATGCTTTTTTCACCTTCGGTGGTAGTTTTGGTTAATGTACAACGTCTCCTAGAGCAAGATAAGGAGTAGACTCTAGACGTTTTCTTTTTAACCGCGGTTGGAATGACGACATAGCAGTCAAAATAGACAAGTCGTCATTGCAATTAGGTTAATAGCCTTGACGTTGGATTTGCCAAGACTACTAACAAATTGTATGATCGAATCACAAAATTACAGATCAACTGAATTAGCCATAGTAAGAAATTCTTGTACCTGTTAGACATGCGAACCAGGTCAGCGCGGCGCCAGGTTAGGGACCCTCGCATCTGTTTCTCCAAGTACTCCTTTACCTCACCCTTCAGACCTGAGGGATAACACTCCATAGTTTAATATCTAACCTTGAAAAATATTTAATCTATACTGTATATATATTTTAAATATATATTAAAAATAGAAAGTAATGTCAAAAAGAATAACAGATTGAATAGTAGGCCTTGTCTTTCAGTATGAATATTATATAATTTTCTTCAAGGCTTAAAGGCTCTGCTTGAAAAATAATAAGAACAAAAAGGTATTTCATAATAAAGTTGACTAAGTGCCACATATAGGTTGAAAACCTGTGTCAAGTTAAAATTGTACAATACCATAATGTGCTTTCCATTACAAATTGTCTTCTCTCCCTTTTACAAAATTGCCCATTCTCATGCTTTATCTATTCTCATCATCCTTGAACATACACTTAAGACACAATATATTACCATATCATATTACAGAACATATTACTGTACAATACTGTACATACACACACACACACACACAACAAAAAACAAACCACAAACATACAAAGAACAAAAAAGCCTACACACTTACATATACAAGTGGCCAGCTCTATGAGAGGTACATGTTGTAACCCAGTGGTCTGGTTAAACTATTCATGGAAAAAAAAACAAAAAACAAAACACACACACACACACATACAGAGCAATCCTTAACCCTTTTTGCCCGGGCTCGCCTTCTAAATGACAGCACTAGGATCCGGGTGATCTGGCCGAAAAACGTTGTAATAGGCCTAGCCCTATCTTTGTTATTTTAACTGCGAGAGAATTCACACACATTTCAAAACGTAGCCCTTATTTTAAAAGGACACCCGGGCTCCTGCCGTTCGCAAGGGGCGTCATTTTAAAATGACACCCGGGCGGGAGGAGTTAAATAATTGCCCATAGGGATTCCCATGCATTTCATTATGGTGATAGGAGTAGCGATGATGATAATAGTAGTGATGATGGTAATATCTCTTATAATAAAATACATGGGAAATCCCTATGGGCAATTATCTAAGGATCGCTCTGAATATAAGTGCCGAACACATTCAAATACTACACCACACAAAACCCTCACATACACCCCATCTAAGACACACACACACACATAACGTACTGTCAGGAAATCCACCCTCGTTGTCATGTAGGAAGTTAAGACTGGTAATGCACGAGGTGTTGAGAAATTCCTGCATCTTGCCCAGCGACACTCTGAAACACAAATATCATCATCTGAATTTTTGCTATCATCATTATCTCCATTATCATTAACAGTATCACCAAAATAGTATTACTATCTCATTATCACATTATACTTTATCAAATTAAATTATAAACACATACATTTTGATACAATTCTAGCTAAAAATACAATCGTTGCATGTTTAATTTCTAAGGCAAGAGGTTACCTAAAAAATTAACCAGGCAAAGAAAATTAATTCAAATCAACTGTTTATGAATATAGCAGGTTCCTTGTGAACTGAATACAAGGCAACGTACCACGGTAGTTTCTTTAAATTTATCTATGTAAAAGTCAATAAAATAATAAGGTTAGTACTGTTTGTTGCCTTTATGGACTTGGAGAAGGCCTATGACAGAGTGGATAGAGAAGGTATGTGTAAAGTACTTAGAATATACGGAGTAGATGGCAAGTTGCTGAAAGCAGTGAAGAGCATGTATGAGGGTGCAAAGACGGCAGTACGTGTGGAGAATGAGCAGAGCGAGTTCTTTGACCTGAATGTTGGGTTGAAACAGGGGTGTGTGATACCCCGTGGTTGTTTACTGTATATATGGATGGAATCATGAAAGAAATACAAGGAAGAGCAGTGGGTGTTGGTGTATCGCTGATAAGGGAGGGAAATGAGTGGAAGCTACTTGTACTGCTGTTTGCTGATGATACAATTCTGATGAGCGATAATGAATGGGAGTTGCAGGGTCTGGTAAATATGTTTGGAATAGTGTGCAAAAAACGGAATCTGAAGTAGGTTATGGTCTTCGAAAGGGGTGAAGCCACAGAGTGTGAGGTGAAGCTGAACGGTCAGGCTATGGAGATTGTCAGCTCATTTAAGTATCTGGGCAGTGTGTTGAGTAAAGATGGGACTATGGATGAAGAAGTGCGGGAGAGGGTGCAACAGGGGAAGAGGGTTGTAGGAATGCTGAAAGCAGTAACAATAAATAGGGTGGTCAGTATGGAAGTGAAGAAGTCCTTGCATGACAGTATGGTAATCCCGACACTGACTTACGGAAGCGAAGCATGGATGTTGGTGGAGAGACTCAGACAAAGAGTGAGAGGGGTGAAAATGAATTACCAGTACTCGAGAAGTGCGTTCGGAGTTACATGGAGGGATAGACAGACGAATGAGGAAGTAAGAAGGAGGTGTGGTGTGGAGGTAGATGTGCTGGAAAGCATGAAAAGGAACACCTTGAGATGGTTCGGCCATATGGAACGTATGGGCCTTCGGTGCTGGTTGGGAGGAGGGGTGTCGACTGACTGGGGACAGAGGTGCATGGGGCGGTTAGTTCGTGGTCACCCCTTCGGGGATCACGGCGTCAGGCAATAGATAGATAGACAGACTGTATTGAGACTGACCTGGTGCCATTGATGTATCCACTCTTAAGCTTCTTGAGTGTGGAGATCATAGCTGGAGGGATTTTGCCATCCTCTGTAAGGGGGAGCGGGATGATGGATTGGGATCATTAATAAAGTCTGCCAATAGTATAACACAGTAGTACAAAATATATACAGTACATCAAATGTTTTAAAACTGCTTTAATGTCTCCTCCAAACTTGAAATGCTCCATAAACATCACTATAACTGACACTACAGTATCACCATAATATTTCTAGAAATGGTACCTGATGCAAAGGGTGACCGGACAACTCAACCAGTAAACCATTTCAACCAGTAGATCTCAACCAGTACCAAATCAACGGTTAGGTTAAGTTAGGTTAGGTTAGTACTATTTTTGGCACTTGTTTGGTTGGTCTTGGTTGATTTGGCACTGGTTGAGAGCTACTGGTTGAGATGTCTGGGAACCGATGCAAAGTACTATACTGGAGTCACTTATAAGGGTATTATTGTTGATTTTCATGACAGGGACAATAATAATGAAGCTGTGATCTAGTGTTGTTCATGTCCTTAACTTGGTACACTCTTTTATATTTCTTTTATCTACTGTAGGTATATTCCAAAGATTTTCAATATTTCACAATAGAAAAATATTATTTGTGCTACAGATTTTTAATATACTGTATATGAATTTAATAAACAAAAAAGTAAATGTATAATAAAGATTCAGCTGAACAGAGAGAGAAAGAGAGAGAGAGAGAGAGAGAGAGAGAGAGAGAGAGAGAGAGAGAGAGAGTACAAAGGAAATCAAGCAACAACAGATCTAGTGACCCTTCTAGGTTGCTTGTCCTCCAAAACACTGAGGATCAAGTGTCCAAACAGTGGTTTAGAGTGGGTAAGGGAACATTGGAAAGGAACTACTGCCCTGCCACTAACGTGGCAGGATTAGGAAGTTAGTAGGGGACATATGGGTTAGTAACTGAGGGGAGGATAAAGTTATTCATTTACAAACGCAGTCAGTCGCGGGTTTGATGCGAGATATTTGTCTAGGCGGAATTTAAATGAATCAACGGTGCTGCAGTCTATAACGTTTCGGGGAAGCCCATTCCACAAGTTGACAACTCGATTGAAGAAGAAATTCTTAGATTCGTGCGAGTTAAAAGATTTACCAATAATTTTGCAACCGTTTCCCCGCGTGTAATTAGATTGGTCGATAGTGAAGTACTTACTACAGTTCATATTGTCGATGCCTTTGATGATTTTGAACACTTGAATTAAGTCGCCTCTTAATCTGCGCTGGGTTAAAGGAAGAGAGAGAGAGAGAGAGAGAGAGAGAGAGAGAGAGAGAGAGTCGGAGTCGAAGCATTTAGTACATACAGTATATAAATAAGTACAGTAATAGGAAAACAAATATTATTCAAATAAACACTAATATTAATCACCTGTGTAAAATGGACAAAACAAGTATAAACAACTACAATACTGTACTAAATTAATATACAATACAGTACAGTACTGTACATACTTTTACTCTACGAGTTTACTTTAGGCAAAACATCATGCAAAAATAAGGTACAGTGATGGGATAATGGAGAAACATTACACACACACACAGAGACAATTACATATACTGAATTATATTGTCTAAGACCAATATTCTCCAATCTACAACAGCATCTGACTAGTTAGGCAATTATCTATGTAAAGTCAACAGCATAAATGGCCACGCACTCGTTTGAATCAGTATCGAACACAAACAAGACAATACAATACAGTACTTATCATAACCCTCATGCTTTACAAAATAGCTTTAAAGGTTTAACAATTTGAATTATTGTAACCATATATTGTTTAGTGTGTTGTTGTTTCGATAATTTTTAATTTTAATGAGTTAGTTTTATTAATTTGAACAGTAACTTTTGAGTTAGTTTTCAAGTTAATATTTTAATTAATATGCTGAGAACTGTACAACACCAATGGTTTACTGTATTCATTTATTTAATATAAAGATAATAATTATAAAGATAATATAAAGATAAAATAAAGATAATATAAAGATAATATATAAGAATATATAGAACATAAAGAACATCGAGTGGAATATTTTTTTCAGTTTGTTGCATATAAAATTTCTGATGTATTCAACAATACTGTACAGTGCAGTGCAGGTAGATCTGAGCAAGGCTGCCTGAAGCGTCACCATTAGAACATGAGACCAGAACCGTGCTTCGTGTGGAGCACTTGGTCGTTAAATTTATGTATGTATTTATGTAGCCTATGTATATCTTTCATATCTGTCATGTTAAATGACATGTGGAAAGGATGGATGAACTAAGTTGGGTGAAAAGATGCAAGTTCGTGAACATGGAGGGAGCTGCAACGAGGGGCAGACCAAGCAAGACGTGAGATCAGATCTTACAGTCTGATCTTGAATAAATTAAAGCTGACAAGTGAGGCAGCTCTGAACAGGGCTGCCTGGAGTATCGCCATTAGGATATGAAAACGGAACTGCACTTCGTGTGGAGCACTCGGTCTTTTAATCTTTGTTATGTACGTATTTACTTGCACAATTCCAAGGCACTCTCTACCACATTTTAAGTTCAAGAAGATAGATTACTGTACATTGTAAAAATACTTTCGGGTACCACTTCCTGTCTATCCTATCACATTTCTTCTTCTCCTTCTTGTCCATCTTATTTCACCAATGAATATTGATGCAATTCCTACTTTATCCAATCTTCTTAATAAATCTAACTAGATACCGTAAAACAAATTCTTTAACAATCAGACTATCCCCACTTTCTCAAGGTAGCACCAGTAAATTAGTCCAAACACCAACATTCAACAACAGAAACGTAAGAAGTCAGTACCATTGAGGTTTGGCTCCAGTCAACTGATTGTCTACCTTAACTAATTGTACCAAATGTATACTGTACATACCTTCGAGGCAGGTATAAACAAACGTAAAGTACATTGGTTTTATCATCCAATAAAATTATATCCAAACTTATAAATAAAGTAATTTAAATCTACATTTACTTAATTTAACCAATTGTATTGGCTGTAAACATACCATTGAGGTAAAAGGGGTGAAAAGTAAAGGTAAGTCAATTGGCACCAATTCACTTATATTATAACTTAACATACGAAGTAAAGTATAAATTACTGTGATGAACTTAATAGTAATCGTCTGACCGTAAACATACCATCGAGGTACGAGCATCGGAACCTAAAGCAGACGGTGGGTCGGCCTAAACCCTTCCAGGTGGAGGCCACATAGTCCAGGGCAACACCGAAGAAGTAAACACCAAGGTCCACATCGTTAGACAGGTAGCTCTCGTCGTTCTCAAAGTACTGGGGTGGGAGGTAATTGTGGAGGGGTGTGTTTAATGACCATGTCATAGAAGTATAAATACCAAGCAGGTGACAAATTGAATTTAAGCACCATATGAGAAGGACCACATTATTAACAACATTCCTTTATTTTAGTGAGATTGCAGTGTAATGCCACAATATGAGCTGAACCAGTGAGAGCCGAGTTGAGAGAGTGACTTGCTATAGTGTATCAATGAGGTGATGAATATTGGCATGAATGCATTAGAAGTATGAAAGTGGAGGGGAAAGACAACAGTTGGTAGACTGAGGAACACCTTGGACAACGTGCTGACAAAGGAGGATCTCAGGATTAAGGGGCTTGATAAGAGATGCTGCAGAGGATTGTTCAGCATGGAAAGTGGCCATGATGTGACCAAGGAATACCCATGTCATATAATGGAACTGTCTTTCAAAGAACACACATACAATATGTTTGTTAGTCTATAGTAATGACTCAGTCATATGTGAACCGCACAGGGGCAGTCACCGTTCAACACATTCCCACCTTTATTCTGTCCCTCTCTAACTCAAGAATAAATACATTTTCCCAGTCTTTCTTCTACTCAACAAGTAAGCTTTGAAACTCTCTCCCTCATCCTATGACTAAACTGCTTTAAGCTCCGTGTGTCCAGACATTTTGGCTCTAACATACAGTACCTTCAATTTGGCTCTATCACCCTTTCAACTTTGGGTGAGACACTTATTACAGGCAGCTTTTCCTTTTGTCTCTTTCATTTACACAGAAAAAAAAAAAAAAAAAAAAAAAAAAAAAAAAATGCCTGTCCCCCAAGGTGGTGGCCATGAAAAAATTGCAAAAACGTGTCTCAGTCCCGTTAGAAGGCAGCCCTCTTTCCAACCCATTCCAGTTAGTGCACTGAATGCCTGGAGTTATCATTAGGTCCAAGTATGCCATTTTTCACAGTACTGTACAGTAATAAGCTTTTCCTGACACCAAAATGTATGTAAAGATCCACAAGCAAGGGAATGGTCATTTATGATGATGGTGATATATATTTGTTACTAGCCTTTTGAGTTGGAGCCCTTATAAGGCTAGCAAACCATATGAGGATGACAGTGAGAATGGTTCGGACAACTAGAATCATCATCATAATCATCTCCGACGCCTTGCTTCCCCCTGGGAAACA
Organism: Paralithodes platypus; assembly: GCA_032716605.1. Lineage (NCBI taxonomy): Eukaryota > Metazoa > Arthropoda > Malacostraca > Decapoda > Lithodidae > Paralithodes > Paralithodes platypus. The sequence continues at coordinate 15,864,707 of CM064504.1, forward strand.
CCCGCTAAAGGATGGCCATAACAGAAACGTTTCCATGTTACTTTGTCAAGACATGCTTATTTTGCCCTTGCCAAAATGCCCCTTTCACTATGTGGAAGTTTTTCCTCAATAAATGTTTCCGCCCTCTTTTCCCATACCATAGGTGGTCTTCCACTATTAGCTGCTCCACTCACCTGACTCTCATATACTTTCTTGGCATTCTGTATTCATCCATTCTCTGAACATGACCGTACCACCTCAAAGCACTTCTCTTTATCCACTAAACCACTCCACAATCAATGCCCAAAGCTTGCTCTTCCATTCCAAAGGACTCATACACTTCCCTATTACTTGGCCCATCTAGCCTATTCATGCCAGCTGCCATTAAAATAAAGATCATCTCCAAAACTCTCAGTTTGGAAAGGTCCTCATTACTTGCTGTCCATGTCTCACTTCCATATGAGAGTGTTGGGAGCAGCCCACTGTTTCTCAGTGACTTTTTCACTTCTTGACTAACCATTCTTCATTTCAGCATACTATCAAGTTCTCCAATTATCTTCTCCCTTGCATTTTTGTCTCTTTTATCTCACTCTCCATTTTACAACTAGACAACTAGAATAGAAGTAAAATGTTATCCAAAAGGTGAATTGGTTTTAAAAAGTGGCGTAATGGTGCAATATTGAAGTTGGGTGTATCCGTCAGAATATCATGTTGGAACTATCCAGAAAATAACTGTATCATAAACGTTCTAGTCTGTACAGTACACTGGGCATTCAGAGAATGCGGTCGGCAATAAGGAATGTCTGACACCGTGACAGAAAATAAGGGGAAAAAGATAGGAAAAGAGTGAAAGGACATGCATAATTAGTGTGCAACGAGTGAAACTCGAGGTGAGAGGGTGGGGCACCACTAACCTTCAACCTTCCACATCAAGCATGTGATACAGATGCAGTTCGTCCACGTAATACGCGTCTATATGGGCGGCACGCGACGTGTATGTGTGTGCGCGTGTGTGTTTGTGCAGGGAGGGGACTTTATTCGATTCTCATCTATCAACCTTTCCCCCTCGTCTCTCTTTCTCCAGTTTTATAATGTCTTCTATCTCCCTTATTAATGAACAGAAATATGTATAGTTTGCTCTGTATTTAATATGTGATTAATTTCTAGTGTGATGGAATTGACAAAATTAATATCCTATTAACACATAAACATAATAACATAAGTCAATTTATTTTCATCCCTCATCTTTTCAGTCAGATGCTGAGCCTAACATATGTTGCCATACAAGCGGTCGTGGGAATTTTCCAACATATTGTTTACCCACTTTCACAAATCAAATTATTTAATTACCTTGTTTCATTCTTACTATTATGAGTTGGTGGAATGATTATTTGTTTTAAGTACATAACATCATTCTTTTATTTCATAATTATATTTTGCTAAAGCGTTGTTTACACATAGCGATTTTGATTAGTTCTTTTGCCTTTACTGTATGTCTTGTCCTAAGGCATAAAAAAAAATGTGAAAACATCCCAGTGGCACTCAAAACAAAGCAGTTGTGATTAGGTGAGATCACTCCCCTCCATTACTTGCTACCACTACTACATGCCCCCCCCCCCCTCATTTTTGCCCTTCCTCAATTATCATCTATTTTTCCTCTTATTCCCCCTTTTATCGGGTAATTTTTGGCGCGAATTACACCCTCCCGGTCTCTTTAACACGGGTGAGGCAGCTAGAGATCCTTGCAACACAGAGACTTCTACTCAGACTCACCAGTATCGCTTGTGAGCTCAGAGAGGGAGGATATACGTTCCCCCAACTCCAGCCTCATGATACAACCTTGCGGTAATAAAACGTCTTTTTATGTTCATATTAAAAGCAAAATATGCGCATATGGATAAGTAATAATTATACAGTATATACTGTACAGTATGCTACATACGATAACTTCCGTTAGAATAGAACCAAATACCTTCGCTTGGTGGGAGGGCTTGAACTACCATAGCTTTGCAGTTTATGAGTTAATCACAATTACTATCTATCTATCTATCTATATGCTCAGGCCCAATCCCTACTTTTCCTATTTTTAATTTTTATTTCCTTTATTTTATTATTATTTTTTTTTTTCTTTTTCTTGGGGGTGGCCGACTCAAGACGGAGCAAGAACAGGAAAACACATAACACAAGACAAAACAGCAAACAAACACAGACAAAACACAAAATACACACACATCTAGGTCACCCAGGAGAATACCCAGAGACCAGGGTCCCCAAGGTTGCTCCAGCACTCCCCCAGCCCCCGACCACCCGGAGAGGCTCCGATCTCGGCAGGCAGACATAAAGCAGAGCCAAAGCCACAAGCCCGCCCACCACACTTCCCTAATATTAACCCTTCATATTAATCATCTCCCCGGGCCAGGTGCCTGATGGACTATTATCTAGTCCAACTTGCGCCCGACCCCTTCCCCCAAATGACCACGTGTTCACTCAACTATTCACAAGCATTCTCCATTCATTCCTGTTTATTACCACTTCCTTTGCCTGATCTATAGTCATTCCTCTATCATCCAAAGCTTGTCTTACACAGTCTCTCCATCTCAATGGGGGTCTTCCTGCCCTTCTATCTCCCCTTGTATCTTACTCATATATTCTCTTTGTAAGCCTTTCATCTACCATTCGTTCAACATGACCATACCAGCTCAGCACCCTTCTGTCCACTCTGGCTGACAAATGTTCCTGCTGCCCCACTCTCCTACGTATCTCTTCATTCCTCAATCCGTCTCTACGGGTAACTCCACACATACTCCTCAAGCAGCTCATCTCCATCACAAAAAAAGTACACTTACAACTAGTGTAAGTACAAAAAAAGTGGGCGGTGGAGTGTTAATAATGACTGACAAAAATATAGAAGCAAGTGAGATTAACCTAGGCAATAATAGATCAGAAATTATAGCAGTGACAATAAAAGACAAGGACAACAAAGCAACTGATATAGCAGTGGCTTATATACCACCACAAACTAGAGCATGGAAGCGGGATAAATATGATCAACTAATCACGGAATCTCTAGATGCACTAAAAATACTTTTTAATAGGAGAAATAAATTATTATTAACAGGTGATTTCAATTGTAAGGAAGTCAATTGGGAAGGGTTAGATGCGGGAAATAATAATGAATCTTGGGGCAGTAAATTATTGAATCTAGTAACAGAAAACATGTTAACACAACATGTTAGAGAAAACACACGAATCAGAGGGATGGATGAACCATCCAGGCTAGACCTAGTCTTCACCAGTGATCCACATGATGTTAGAAAGATAAATTATTGTTGTCCCTTGGGAAAAAGTGATCACAAGATATTAGAAATGGAGATGGATTTGGGAAAAAATTAGGAGAGAAATGAAGGACATAAAATAAATAGATACAATTATGCTAAAACTGATTTTAAATAATTGAAACATTATTTCCAAAGTATAAATTGGAAGGAACTAGAAAGCCTGGAAATGGTTCAAGACAAATATAGACTTTTGCAGAAAGTATATGAAAAAGGGATACATAAATATGTCCCAAGGTTCCAATCAGGGGTAAAGAAGGAAAAAGAATGGTTCAATATAAGATGTAGTAAGGCACAGGATAGAAGAAACCGAGCCTGGAATATAGCACGGAAGAGACATAGTCAAAATAACTGGAATAAGTACAAGGAGAAAATAAATGAATACGTAAAGATACGACGCGAGGAACAATATAAATATGAAAGGAATATTGTAGAGAAGTGCAAAAATGAGCCAAAACTATTTTATAGATTTGTAAATGGAAAAATAAAAACAAAAGAAGGTATTGTCAGACTAAGAGTTGGAACAAACAGCTATGAGAAAGATAAAGAATTGTGTGAAGCTATGAATGAAAAGCTTCAGTCAGTGTTTGTAAAAGAGGAGGAGTTTATAGAACCTGATAGAGAAATGAGAACACCACAGATGCCTGAAATGAAAGTGACAAAAAGTGAAGTGCTGAAATTGATGCAGGATTTGGACGTCAGGAAATCAATGGGACCAGATGGAGTGGCTGGATGGATCCTCAAAGAATGTGCGGAAAAGTTAGTGGAACCAATCTATGAAATCATCAAATCTTCACTGAATGAGGGAGACCTGCCATTGGAATGGAAGAGAGCTAACATAGTACCAATTTACAAAGGAGGAGACAGAGAAAATCTGCTTAACTACAGACCGGTGTCCCTCACCAGCATTGTTTGTCAAATTTGTTAGAAAATTATAAGGAAAAAGTGGACACACTTTATTGAGGGACAGGGGGTGCTTAGCGAGAAACAGTTTGGATTCAGGGAAGGGAGATCTTGTGTATCTAATTTATTAAGCTTTTATAGCAGAGTTGTAGATGTTACACAGGAGAGAGAGGGATGGGTTGACTGTGTTTACCTGGACCTGAAAAAGGCCTTTGACAGGGTGCCTCACAAAAGGTTATTGTGGAAATTGCAGGTTGTTGGAGGTGTACATGGTAGGATGTTAAAATGGATGGAAAACTTTTTAATAGGAAGAGAAATGAGGACCACGATACGAGACGAATATTCACAGTGGAGGAGTGTGACGAGCGGAGTACCACAGGGATCAGTGTTGGGTCCGATAATGTTCCTACTTTATGTAAACGACATGCCAGAAAACTTGAATAGTCATATGAATATGTTTGCGGATGACGCTAAGATCATGAAGAAGGTCACCTGTATAGAAAGTTGCCAGGATCTTCAAAAGGACCTAGATGAGTTGCACAGATGGAGCCAAACCTGGAAAATGAGTTTCAATGCAGAAAAGTGTCATGTTTTGGAAGTGGGAACAAGGGAGATAAGGCTAAGCTGGGAGTATAAATTAGTAATTGAAATAATCGGCAAAACACGGCATGAGAAGGACCTTGGAGTGATAATACAAGATGATCTATCCACGGAGAAGCATATTAACATGATCATTGGAGGAGCATATGGAATAATAACCAATATGAGAGTGGCATTTAACTATTTGGATGAAGAAATGTTACGAAAATTTATAATGACTATGATAAGACCAAGATTAGAATATGCAGCAGTGATATGGTCACCACATTTGAAAAAACATATAACAAATTAGAGAAAGTCCAAAGGATAGCAACGAAGATGATCCCAAGATTGAAGGAGTTGACATATGAGGAAAGACTTAAGACACTACAACTGCCTACCTTGAAAGAGAGAAGGGAACGAGGCGACTTAATAACGATGTTCAAGGGAGTAAAAAGTTTGGAACGAGTAGATAGGGAAGATCTATTCGTGAGGGATAATGGAAGGACAAGAGGGCACGAGTTTAAGCTGAGGAAGGGCAGATGTCGTAAGGACACAAAGAAATTCAGCTTCCCATATAGGAGTATAGAGACTTGGAACAACTTGGAGGAGGAGGTGGTGAGAGCGAGGAACATTAACATGTTCAAATCTAGGTTGGATAAAAGTAAATATGGAAATAGGGCAACATAAGTTATGATATGTTAGTCCAAAATACTGGGAACTGGGAATATCCATTATGATACTTGTCTAAGTAAAATGGATTGATTGTAAAGTAACTAAGACAGGACAACACGAGCGCTGCTCAATTCCTGTAAACTACAAATAGGTAAATACAAATAGGTAAATACATCCAGCTTTTTCTCTCCTTTTTCTTCAGAGCCCATGTCTCAGCCCCATACATCACTGTTGGCACAACAATTCCTTGATACATTGCACTTTTTACTTTCATTCCGAGATTTCTAGTCTTCCACATACTTCCCATTGCTCCGAAAACTTTCCTTCCTTCACACACTCTCTGTTTTACCTCCATTTCCATACCTCCACTCCTGCTTATCGATCCTCCTAGATATTTAAAACAATCTACTTGTTCCAATATTTCCCCATCCAGCCTCACATCTAGATTCACCCTACGATCACCCCTATTACACACCATTACTTTACTTTTATTGATGTTCACATTCAGTTTCCTCCTCCCACAAACCACTCCAAGCTCTTTGACTACCCGCTGCAATTTCTCCTCAGAATCCGCCACCAACGCTGTGTCATCAGCGAACAGCAACTGATTCACTCCCAATCTCTACCATTCTTTCCTACTAAACCCAATCCTCTTCCCATAGTTCTCACTTTCACCTTACTCACCACCCCATCCATAAACATATTAAACAGCCATGGTGACCACAAATACAGACCAAACAATAATTATTTCTGTTCCTTTATAAGGAGGGGGGTGTCCTGGGGGCTCACGTCAGTTGCCTGCCACGTCACACCGCACCACTTCCCTCGCGTATTATGGACGGGGATCGCGTATTCAGAGGGGATGGCAGATTTGCTAAATTATTTTTCCCCGATTCACGTACCAGTAATGCGGACACACCTCGCGTAATACGTTTTATTATTGGTCTCGGACCCCTACCCCCTCACGTATTAAGAGGATTAAGATTACTACACGTGTATTAAAAGGACGTACTGTACCATATTTCCCTAAAGAAAAATTACTAACACAGTGGTCCTCTTTATATAGTGCTTATATCAATAATTGGTTGTGTATGATGTCTGTTAAGCCAAAAGAGAATAGTATGCAAGGAATACAGTACGCATATCATTACATTACCAGTATATAGTATTGCTAATGGGCAGTTCTATTTAAAACAAAACAAAATCTTGTTTAAATAATCAAACAGTATCCTTCAGTATTTGTATGTGAATATATTACCTAGTAACTGCTAATGCAGATTTTCTTAAGTATAATAATAATAATATAATGTAATCTGAGTTATTGAAGCCTCAGTTACCACATTATTTTTTTAGACTATGATAATACCGTACAAGAAATATGCGAAGTATAATACTGTATGGTAAGTGTCAATGATATACGATATGCTACAAACAGACAGCACTAAACAGACAAAAAGCTGCAAAAAGAAAATTTAATATAAATAATAATATAGGATCTCAGTAATCCATGTTCAGCTCCTACTGCAACAAAGGGGTCACATCAGAAATAAAGTAGATTCCTTGAAAAATAATAAAAAATAATATTCAGTTGACCAAACAAATAACACATGACAGTTTTCATTAGATTTAGAATGCTCTGAGTTGCAGAAATGTCTGCTAGATGCCAAATGAAATACGATATTTAAGAGTTCTTCATTGCAATGACTAAACTGAGTCATTATAAATATTGAGTGCAATATCATTATTGAATGTTAACTTGCACCGTGACAGGAATTATTTGGTCAACTGCAATGTACAGTCAAAGAAAAATACAGTATACAGTATACAAGCTTAACACAACAAAATTAGTGAATAAATGCTATAAGGCTCTGTAACCATAAAATATTACATACCGGTAATTATATAACTTGAAATTAAGTAAGTACAGTACAGTACAAAAATAAGCGTGTGTGTGAAACAATCCTGAATTATTTAATTATATTTTTTCACCGACCAACTTTACTTCTAAACTCAATTAATGAAATCAACAAATACATGTGGCACTCCAACGAATCTAACCTAGGATGCTCACACCGAAACCCAGATTCAGAAATGGAAGAGACTCTTAAACTCAAGGGATCAAGTTCAGTTGTTTATACAAGAGATGCTTAAACTTTCATTTGATTCATGCCAAGCCATGGTGTTATCCAATAAAGTTTCTTAAAACTGAATTGCGACTTATTTTCATATTAGAATGCACTTATTAAACTGACTACTATCACTACCCTATTCATATACTGTAATTGATACTCATTTCCTGAACCTTATACCTGACTAAAGGTGGATATTACACAAGAGCTTTCATCAGCAACTTTCCATTAACATTTTTTAGTAACATTTCTGGAATATTTGTACTGATATCGGAAACTTGATTGGAGACAAAGGAAATTGGGTAAAAGAATGTTCTTGAATGCTTAGCTTAGCTTGTAAGTTGCCAAACCATTCAAGAGTAAAAGTGTTAGTAGTGCAGTTTTAGTAATATCTGCAGTTATATAGTAACATGCAATATTTACAATACTACAAAAATAAATACTATTATACAGGGCAAGTTTAGAATGCTTAAAACAACAGAAGCTTTCAACTATAGAGGGCTATCTATCTATATCTATATTCTCAGGCAAATTCCCTTTTTTTTTTTCTTTACTTGGCCCATCTAGCCTATTCACACCAGCTGCCAAACTGAAAAAGCTCCTCTCCACAGCTCTCAGTTTGGAGAGGTCCTCGTCACTTGCTGTCCATGTCTCACTACCATACGAGTGTTGGGAGCAGCGCACTGTTCCTCAGTTGTTTTTTTACTTCTTGGCTAACCATTCTTTCTTTCAGAATACAATCATGTTCTCTAATTACGTTTCTCCCCTGCATTTTTCTCTCTTTTTTTATCTCACTCTCCATTTTACCATATTTGCACAGTACAGCTCCCAAATACTTGACACTTTTAGCCTCTTCCAGTACTTCATTTCTCATTTTTATTGTACACCTTTTCTTATGTTTTTTCTTGATTCTATATTTTGCTTTAAAGTCAATGGTTTCATGCATTCTTCTCTCAAACACCATTACCTTACATTTCCCTACATTGACCTTTAACTTCCTCTTTTCGCATACCCTGTCGAAGTCTGTGACCACTCTTTGAAGTTCTTCCACATTTTCTGCCAACAGGACTACATCATCAGCATATAGGCATGTTAAAATCTTCCACTCTCTTCCCTCCGACTCCAGCCTAGCTCATATACCCATTGATCCTGCCATACATTCTCTAATCACTCCATCCATGTATATATTAAACAACCAAGGTGACATGACACATCCCTGTCTTAATACTGCATTGACCTCAAAACTCTCACTTAACTTTATCACCTACATTCACATTTGCCATTGCAGTCCCATAAAAAGATTTTACTGCCATCATTGATCACTTCATACAAAGTGATGTAACTAACTGTACTCATAATCTTGCTAAATATTTTGAAGGGCTATATTTTACACAGAATTACCTTGCCAACGAACGATTCGTAGTTTACGCCAATTAAAGCTATTTCAATTTGCTTTACATATAATTGGAGTCTGAGAGCAGCTGAGGGGTGTGTCATAGAATAGAAACTAATTTGAAAAAACAAAATTGTATCCCTGAGCATAAGAAGGTTCAAGTTAGAACAAGACAAAACAAAGGAGTTGGGCAGAAATATAGTACTGGTACAAATAATTTACAAAAACTAATAATAAAAAAGGAACAAAACAATTAGTGCAAAGGTGAGGGTTCATCAGACCAGGCTGTCTACCTAGGAAACTCAGGTTAGTGAAGAAAGAGTACCTAAGAAACTTTGGTTAATCTCGAGGGTGACAATGGGACGGCCAAGCATGTGCTTCCATGTGCACTGCAAGAAGTTCAGCTCCGTCTTGAAGATGTCCAGGAGGAGGTCCAGATCCGAGGCTATGAAGAAACGCTGTCGGTCTGCAAACTGGAACAAGCCATCAGTTGGGTCGGAGGGAGACGGGGGAATGGAATTGTAAAGGTGATCGTAGCACTTAATGAATCAATTGGGCCATATGGTGGGGTAAGGTGTGGCAGCCTTCTCCCTCCGAATCACCCCAAGTGGGGGCACTCTCCAGGCAAGTCTCCAAGCTGAAACTCCTATATCAAGTACCGGTACTGTATTTACTGGAATAGAAAACTTGAACACTACCTCCGGATTCACCCTGCATCTTGCACTTCCTCTACTAATTCTTTTTACTTGATATTTCATGGGAATTTTGTGTGTATGTCTTCCACAATGGGGCATCTTCTATGCCACAACTAATGGTTATTAGATAGGACGGATCCACTTGTTCAAGCCATGAGTTAAGTAGCATTCTGTAAGGGCCCTTCCACTCTGGTTTATCTCTTACCGTGACCACCATATGAGCTGGATAGAGAACAGGGAGGTGAGCCACATACACATGTAGCCAAATAAATTTGCCTGGTGGTCACTTGAATGAAATGTAAAACATATCTTTATTGGACTAAAAGGGTTAACTGAATTGTTCAACAATCCCTTGACCCTGATAGATCAATCCTAAACAAAATAATTCACCTGGTGATACCCTAGAATACAATGAGAAGGTATTTTGTCATCAATTTTATGTTACTACTTCATACCATATGACTTTCACCTTGATGTAATGTATATTTACATTCACTCATACGATAACTAAGTGTTTACTGTTCTTGTACACTTGATTTCTCTTAACATTTGTGTTATTACTATATTATATGCCGTCATTTAGGACGAGAGACTGAAACCAATCTCTATTTTTTTCTTTTTCTATGTGAATGAGGGAGACAAAAGGCATAACTGCCTGCAGCGAGTGCTCCCCCAGATTTCAAAGAGTGACAGGGCCGAAATCAAGGATGTTCGAGCTAAAATGCCTGGACACACAGAGTTTGAAGCAATTTAAGTCATAGGAAGAGGGAAAGACTGATTCTGGGAGGGAGTTCCAGAGCTCAGCAGTTGAATAGAAGAAAGTCTGAGAATAGCGTTTCACTCTTGGGTTGGAGAGTTGCACAGAGTAGGGGTGGGATTGTGTTGCAAGGCGGGTACTACGTACCCTACGTAGAGGAGGTGGTATACACTGGAAGAAATGGTCTTTAAAATTGTACTGTACAGTATGTATGTAGGCGTACTTTGAAACGGGAGTGAAACCCACTTGTTACTTAACCCTTTCACGCACGTGTGGACGCAGGGGTTACCGATTAGCAATCAGAAATAGAGTTCTCTCTATCTTATAATTACCTCTCCAAAATTAGTTTTCTGCCCACAGCTAACTCAAAGACAACTGCAGAGGTTGAAGTAAATAAACTAAATGTTTCTAAACACCCCTGATGGTCACAAAGGCTTTAAAGTATCCCAGAACAGGCTCAAATCGCATCCTGTGCGTGAAAGGGTTAAACACAAATATTTCAACTATACTCATGACAGTGTTACCAAAACAGGTAAACTTTGTTAGATGCAGAAATACGCCCCAGAAATATAATTCAGGAAGAGCTGTCCTGGGCCGGGATTTGAACCCGGGTCCCCTCGCACACCAGGTGATCACTCTACCATTTAGACCGGTAGAAATATCTCACTTGGCGTGATCGGCTCAAGTACATTTCAGCATCGTGTTTTCCGTTTAGGCTATTGCCACAATTTCTGGCCTTTACAACTTCACTTCATTAGTGATATGGGGCAAAACATGATGATTTTTTTGGGGGGTGAGGTGGGAGGGAGAAGTTGTACTGGTGCTGATCAGATAAACTAAATATTGGTTAGGACGATATGTGCACATTATGAATTACAGTACTTTACTCATGTTATTCAAGGGATTAATATAGTTCTACTTGAAGTTTCAAACCATTGCTAATTATGTCAAAAGTTAAAAATAGAAAGACAAAGTTCCAGTAAGAGATTAGTGTGCTTACCTGAGGTGTGAAGGCAAAGATGCGGTCCTGGAGAGAATACAGCTTACTAGTTGTGAGGATACCAACATCACGACTCTGACGACCTGATAGCCCAAGCTTCTGGTTGCGGCCTAAAGGAATGAGGAAGTATGTGGTCAAAAATTGTGTTCCATGGAAATCTGTGATGAGGTACACATATGATGAGTCATGCTATCATGGATGTACAGTCATTCCTTGAATACCACTATCCATGAGACTACTATAGATCCTTAACACCTTAAGAGCGGGTGGTGGAGTATATTTCACCGTGCCGCCCAGCGGGGGGTTTTTACCATAAATGGCCTTGTTTCCGTGCTCTTTGTCATGCATAAACAAGAGCCAGAGCATAATACAATTATGTATCCCTGAAAGGGTGTTAATTGAGCTTTCCAATGACACCTGAACCATCCTTCTACGATCACTGGTTGTCTTGCAACGATCGTGCAACCGAAGGGCAAAATCGCTAAAATACGGTCATTTCGTTACATAATTACGTGTGTAGCGAGGGAGGGAGGGTGGATGTGTGTGGAATAAATGTCAGTAGGCCCACGGCGGCCGTGGCGAGCGGTCATGAGGCAACCTATGCTCCTCCCGTCGCTCGTCTCTCTCTCAGAGCCAATATTGCGCCAAAATTGCACAAGGACTCAGGTCGGGCCCCGCTCTTTTTACTGGTGTTCTCTATACGGACTACTGTAGAGTCGGGCCCCGCTAAATAAGGGTTAAACATAATTTAAGCTCCTAAACTATTAATCATTTGCCAGAATTAATTCTTGAATGTGAAGTGCTTAACCCCTTTCTGACGGGCGCCGATTTCCGCCTATTATGTGGCCTGAGAGCGGGGGGGTCCCCCCTGGCTTATATACTGAAGTGTGAGAGAGAGTTCCCTCGTACCTCTGCAGCATGCACATTAGCGTGCATTTGATGACAAACAGGCTGCATATCGTCTATGGAGGCGTAATCAAACCCCCTTGCATTGGGAAAATTATGTTTTTAAAAGGGCAGCTGCGCAGAGAGTTTATGATGGTGCTGAGAGGGATTATAACTCCCATCTTCAGGATGTTCTGGCAGGAGCTACACAGCCTCATAAATGGTGGTCCGCTTTGAAATCCTCTTTATTTGGAATAGATTCCTCCATGCCTCCTCTTTGTGATTCTGATGGCTCCATCTCTTTTTATCCATTATCGAAGGCCAATATTCTATCTAATATTTTTATTAATAAGCAGAGTAATCAGGAATTGTCTTTGCCATTGACATGTTTCCCTAGACCCAACCTCAATTCAATGGCATTCAAATCAGCTGAACTGAAAAGGTACTTGCTGGATCTTGATACCTATGGTGGCACAGACCCGGATGGGTTTTTGCCTCTCTTTTTTAAAAAGGTTGCAGTGGTCTTGGCACCTAAATTGGCAGTGGTGTTTAGGTTGCTTTTGAAATCAGGTAGTTTTCCTCTTTGCTGGCGTAAGGCTATTATCACTCCTATTCCAAAGGGAAATACTGCCTCATCATCTCCTAATGACTATCGCCCTATCTCCATTACACCTATCCTATCCAAGCTCTATGAGAGGCTTTTGTCCAGACGCCTTTCCTCTTATTGTAATACAGTAGTCATAATTTGATACCAAACTCACAGTTTGGTTTTTGTAAGGGACTGGGTACATGTGATGCACTTCTGACACTCACCCATGACTTGCAATCATCATTGGACCAGGGACATGAGTCTCGCGTCGTGGCTATTGACTTTAGTTCTGCTTTTGATTTAGTCAACCATAAAGCACTTCTGTTTAAGTTACAGCTCATTGGTATTGGTGGCAATTTTTTAAGGATCTTTGAAGATTTTTTGACGAAAAGATCTCAGTCTGTGGTCATTGATGGGTGTCATTCCCCTTCTGTTACTGTTGTTTCTGGTGTTCCACAAGGCAATGTCCTTGGGCCTTTGCTTTTTATTATTTTTACTGCTGACCTGTGTTCCGAGCTTGAAAATAAACTAATCTCCTATGCTGATGAAACAACTTTATATGCGTCAATTGCATCACCAATAGATCGACACGTAATTGCTACTGCTCTGAATAGGGATTTAGCCAAAATTACATCATGGTGTGAACTTTGGGGCATGAAACTTAATGCTAGTAAAACACACTCCATTATCATCAGCAGATCTCGTACCTTGGATCCTCCCCATCCTTATCTACAAGTTTCTGGCGAGCAAATTGAGAATGTGGATACTCTGCGTTTGTTAGGAGTTACTCTTGATCCCAAACTTACTTTTGAAAAGCATATTCGTTCTTTCTCCTCTTCCATTTCCCAAAAAATTGGTCTGCTTCGCAAGGTTTATAAAACATTTGCTTGTGACGCCACAGTTATCAAGTCTTTTTATGCTTTTATTTTGCCACATTTCGAGTACTGCTCACCTGTCTGGTTGTCAGCAGCTGACTGCCATCTCAAGTTGCTTGACAGGTCGCTAAATTCCATCAGTTTTATTCTACCTAATTTGTCTCTTGATCTGTGTCATCGACGTAAAGTTGGTGCCCTTAGTCTTTTATTTAAAGTTTTTAACAACCCTCAGCATCCCTTACATGGGGTTCTGCCTGGGCCCTATGTCCGGGCTCGTGCAACTAGATTCACAAGCAATCTTAATTATCTTGCCATGAGCCGTGTTAATTTTTCTACTACACAGTTTTCACGGTGTTTTGTGCCGGCCATGGTTGACTTGTGGAATAAGTTGCCAAATGAGCTAGTCAATTCAGCTAATATCTCCATTTTTAAGTCTAGAGTTAATGCTTTTTTTGCAGCATTAATTCTAATTTTTAAACTTATTTTATTCTATTTTATTGTATTATATTTAAGCTTGATATCCTCCACTGCATAATATGTTATCTGTGTTTAATATGTGTATATGTACAGTACAGTATACAGCGTATGTTTTTATTTTTTCCTAAGTTGCCATAGTCTCTCTCCAGTGCCTCCGGGTGTTTTGTGTGGATTGATCTTGATGGTGTTTCTGCACCCTGGTTGGAGACTTCGGCATCTCATATAATAATAAATAATAATAATAAAAACAGCTAAAAATCGCTCATTATTAGCGATTTTGGCCAATTTTAGTAATATTGTTGCAATACAACCAGACGTCGTACAGAGATGATTCAGGCGTTATTGGAAAATTCTATTACTGAACTTTTACAGATATACAATTCTATTACGCTCTGGCTTTTGCTTATGCATGAAAATGGAGCAGAGAATGAAGGTAATTTCAGGCCAATATGCCCGCAGGTTGAATGTTGAACAACTGTTATTTGGTAAAAGTGATAATACTGAAATTTTATGGAGAGAGAAAGAGAGAGAGAGAGAGAGAGAGAGAGAGCGAGAGAGAGAGAGAGAGAGAGCGAGAGAGAGAGAGAGAGAGAGAGAGAGAGAGAGAGAGAGAGAGAGAGAGAGAGAGAGAGAGAGAGAGAGAGAGAGAGAGAGAGAGAGAGAGAGAGAGAGAGAAAGAGACATACAGACACTATATATGTGTATGAGGGGAGGTGTGGTGGAGTGGTCTTGCCACTGGCCTGGTAATCCAATGGTCCGGCATTCGAATCCCGATATATCAATGGGAAGATATTATTGGGATGAAATTTGTGCTGTACCTAGTTTCAGTGCATTACCACAAAGCCCACCGAAATGCCAAAAAAAAAATCCTCATTGTTCCCTGATTAAATAGCACTGTATGAATATTCCCATATTTAAAATATGCTACAGGGGGGCAATGCCTAGTGAGTTAATTTCTCAATAGGTGGCGTTCTGAGAGTGACGGTCCGAGTCTAGGTGGTGAGACAGTGAAGCACGAAGGCGAGGCAGCTTCAGAGATGGGGCTGCTTCGAGCTGTGAGTTAAACTCTAATGCTTCACGTGTCTCACTCCCTAGACTGGAACAAGACTTCACGGGCTTCACCGTGTTGAGCGGTTGGATGTGCAGGCTTTCAACCTATGCCCGAGAGGGAGTAGTTGGAATACTGTATAGGAAAAAAATAAAAAAAAAAAATAAAAAAGGATGGACTAACCGAGATAAGCGTACAACTTTGAGAGAACCCTGGCAGGCTGGACCTCGATGGGCGAGACTTGTGCCACTGTCTGTACATGTATATCCAGTGCAGCCAGGCAGGACTGTATGGCCTGGTCCTCTGCTAACACCACCACTTGCACCACCACGTCAGGCTTCTTCTCTGACCCCAGGCGACGGTTCAGAGGGTCAAGCTCTCCACACGCCAGGAATTTCTGATACCACCAATAATAAATATCAGAATATAAGCTATATAATAAGGTACCAAGAGTAAGCATAGGCTAACCATATGGTATTGGTTAGCTTACAAAAATTTAATAACATGACTAACGGTATTCTTTGTTCAAATAAACTTTGAAGCAAATCCTTACTCCATTAGTATGATTTAAAATGTAAAACTTGCAAACTAAACAAACCAAAATTGGGACAAGGACAATATAAAGTCAAATTAAATTATCAAAATCGCTATGTGGAAACAACGCTTACTAAAATGAAAATTATTAAATAAAAGAACATAAATATGATTTGTTCACTGTGATGTATGAAGTGGCTTTTGAAGCTAATTAATATGAACTGATACTATGTCCCCCCTTGGGGGTAAGGGTACATTCATATTAAATGGAGGAAGAATAATATACCCAAAGTATCCTACTTTGTATCGTACAAATCAACTAAAGCTGGACCAATTGTCATCTTACAATAGTTGATTAGTTTGAACTTGGTGGATGTTTTATGCCCTTCGCTGCTCATTTCTCGATAACTAATGGAAAAATATGAAACCACTATATCTCCTCATGGTAGTATTGCCAAGGTTTTGTAATTAACAACATAATTGGCTACAACAAATTTAATATCTTAGTAATTAAAATGGGAGCAAGCCAATTTCTCGCCAGCTTTAATATAAATAGACTATAACTAGTTCAGCACCAAAACAACCAGACCACCGATGAGCATAAAAGTGATAGATTCATTTGGGACCCAGGTCCCATCCACCACCACCAGCGCCGACTCGCAGTCACGCAACTTGGCACCAGGCACACACACACACAAACACCAGCAGCAAAGTACTGGAGAGGGATACTTGTATTTTGGGGAACAAGGCCTCACAGAATATACAAGTAGAGCTCTATATGTTTTAACAGTTTGGCGATATGACCTGGCCAGGCCTCGAACCTGGGTCAGCAATGCAGCAGTTCAGCACTGAACCAACCAGACCATACATACATAAAATGTTAAGACCGAGTGTTCCACACATACTTGCAGTTTCAGTCTCTTGTCCTAATGGCGGAATTCCAGGCAACCCTGTTAAGGGCTGCTTCACTTGTCAAGTTCTTGGATTTGAGATCGGCACATATAGTCCGATCCCAGGTCTTCCTCGGTCCACCCCTTGGTGCAGCTCCCTCCACAATCACAGACCTGCATTTTTTCACCCAATTTTGTTCATCCATTCTCTCCACATGTCCATACCATCCCAGTCTACTTGTACGCATCACCTCGCTAATACTGTACTCTTTATACCTAAACGTCTCCTCAGCTCAACATTTGTTATTCTATCCTGTAGCCTGGCCCCACACATCTATCTCACCATTCTCATCTCATTACGTTCCATTCTGTTGACATCCTCTACTTTAACGGCCCATGTTTCTGAGGCATACGTCATTGCACTTCTAACACATGAGGCATACACCTTTCCCTTCAGGGGGAGAGGCATTCTTTTCATGGTCAGGATTGGCAGCAGTTCTCTGAACTTCCCCCAGCCACATCTAATTCTAGCAACAGTGGCAGCCTCGGCCCCACCACCGGCAGAGATGGTATCTCCTAGGTAACAAAACTTGTTCACCAACTCCAATGACTCATTTCCAAAATTCACAGCCACAGGATCATCACTTAGCACAAGCTCGCCTTTGCACACTATGTACTCAAATTTCTCTATTTCTGACTTATCCTTCGGCACTCAGGAACTTTAACCCTCTGTTCCCGGAAGGGCTCTTGAACGCCCATAAAAAAGCATACACGAGCTGCCCGGAAGGGCTCTTAAACACCCATGAGCTCAAAGCCTGTGAGCTTGGTGTGCGAGGCGTCGGTCCGACGCATGTAAACAACAGCCGGCTGGACCGACGCCCCGCATTTCCGGCCACAAGAAGGAAAGCGTCGCTTGTTCGTGTGTGCCTGTATGTTGTTGTTAAGTATCGAAAAGTAGTGTAAAGTGGCTGTTTTTGCCATAAAGTTATCTCCAATGAAATCATCATCACAACTCAACCAGTTGACTTAGAGAGCTCTACTTAACGCCATTCTACAGGTAAATAACACAGCTATGCTTGGGGATGCGTGGGAATGCGGGAAGTAGTCAGAATAACAAATATACGGTAGCCTAGCCTAGACGTTTTTCGGCCAAAACACCCGGGTTTCGGGGAATATTTATGTAATGCGTAGCCGGGGCTGGAGGGTTAAAGTACTAGCTTCAGATCTGATATAAAGATTAGCTTATTATAACACCAAGGAGGGTATTGATATAATCCTTAAGCTTAAAACAGATAAGGTTTTATGTTCTAACTAGTAGTTAGTTAGGTAAAGAAGATAAAGACGCTGACAAGGATCAATGCATTTTTTCTATTTTACTATACAGTATTATGCTATGTTGCACTTTTGATACGCTGCTATAATTTACTATGCCATGTTATCTTACATCTTGAAGCAGCCGGCCAACGATGTATAAACTCTGGGCCCACATGAATGGCATCTTCCCGGCCACAACACGTTTCTGAGACCCAGGCTGCTGGTACTCTGCCTCCACCAACTCTCCCGGCACTGTGTAGATCTCTGGAACTAATCTCAGTCCATCTTCAGTTGTAACAAGCAGCTGTAGGGTGACATAGAAAAGATAGGGTAAGCTTTTCAAAATTTTAATTCAAAATTTCAGACATTTATATACTGTACCCATAAATCAAATGTACTGTACACTTACATAGAAGCAAGTTTCATAATAGTTTAGACATGTGATTAATAATAATACTGTAATCATAAATACTAGGAGTAGGTTGTAGGCACCGGGCATTCCACATCATTAGGAAGCATATGGCTATACTATGAAAAAAAATATATATATACTGTATATATATATTTTTTTTTTCTATTATGAGCAGCAGTGACTTCATACAAGAAAAATATTTGTTTTCACTGAAAGGCCTCTTTGATACTTTACGAGTCATTTAAGTCTTCTTCTTCTTCTTCTTCCAGTGTTTTAGCATACAACTCAGGTTTCATAGAAACACCCAATGTCTGTCTGTGCCTTTTTCTCACCCCAAGTATGAACCGTCTCCTTGTAGCTGATGAGGATGCCTGTGGCTTCATACCACCAGGGACCAAACCTACACGATTACCCGTCTCTCAAATGACCTTAGGTGAGTCAACCGAGGAGCGGTTCATGGTCAGCGACTCAGCACACCAAATGACCTTCCAAGGGCCATCTAACCTATAGTGGTGTCAGCGTTGAGCAGGATGTCTGGTCAATGCTGCTGTTGTCTGCCTCACATGTACAGTATTGCATGACTATTTATGTGCCACAAGTTCCCTTGTTTATAGGTTGCTCAATAAAAACAATAACTACTTCCTTTCCTTGTTGCCAAAGGAACAAGTTCTCTCTCTCTCTCTCTCTCTCTCTCTCTCTCTCTCTCTCTCTCTCTCTCTCTCTCTCTCTCTCTCTCTCTCTCTCTCTCTCTCTCTCTCTCTCTCTCTCTCTCTCTCTCTCTCTCTCTCTCTCTCTCTCTCTCTCTCTCTCTCTCTCTCTCTCTCTCTATTCTCTCTCTCTCTCTCTCTCTCTCTCTCTCTCTCTCTCTCTCTCTCTCTCTCTCTCTCTCTCTCTCTCTCTCTCTCTCTCTCAAACAAAATACATCTCACTCCAGTGTTTCAACATACTCTTTGACAGCCTCCTCATTATCTAGACAAAACTCTCTCCCTCTCTTATCTGACCTCTCTCTCTCTCTTATACAAACAGACTACATCTTACCTCCTCCAGTATTTCAGAATATTCCTTGACTGCATTCTCGTTGCCATAGAAACAGTGGTCCAGAATGAAGTAGCAGAAGAAGAGCGGCCACTCACACTCAATCTTCTCGAACACCTTCAGTTCCCACGGCTCATAATACAATCGGTTCGCATCCTGGGGAGGGTAGAAAAAACGATGTGAGGGGTTCTGAGTTAGCTCTAAGATCAGGTAGGTAATAATAATCTATGGGTTTTGGATGATCGGGTATGTATTCTGCCAATACTGTAATGTATAGGAAAATATCACACTGAGCCAAGTTGCTAACTCACATAATCTGTCTTGTACTTCAATCATTAGCTGGATGCATGAATATTTCACTCTTGTACTTTCAAATGTGCTTATGTATTATATAACCTTCAAATTTAAAGCCCACCAAAACCAATAATGAAATTTTCACAATTCTACTTTATCATGATATACAGGGTGTCCATAATTTTTCACCCAATTAATAAGACTAAATAAATTTGTTACTAAAGGAGCTACCTTATGAACGTTTATGGCAATTAATAATACAACTGAAGATTTTTTTTTTTTTAATTCAGTTGACTACCACAGTTCAGTCAATATTTCAGGAAACTTCAAAGTGAGCTCCATTAGTAACATGTAAATTATCAAGGAGAAAAATTATTGTGTTCAAAACATTACGAAGCATGTCTTGTGTGATGGAAGCTGATATCTCTAGCGATAAGTTCTTTTGCCTACATATTGCGTTGTCCCTGTTTTGATTTGTTTATTTTGCAAGTTTCACAATATTATTCACGCTGCAGACAAATTTAATTGGGAGTGTGAAAATTAATTCATCTTTAATAACTTATTCACTAATATACATACCGTATTTTGCGGTGTATAACACACACTATTTTTTTCCCAAATAATGATGAAAAAGTACCCCCTGTGACCTGCGTGTTATACGCCGAATGCGTGTTATACAAAGGACTTACAGAAAAGAACACTTTGAGATGGTTCGGCCATGTAGAGTGCATGGGAAGCGAGAGAATGACTAAGAGAGTGTACGAGAGTGAAGTGGAAGGACAAAGAGGGAGAGGTAAACCGAGAGAGAGGTGGAATGATGGAGTTAAGAAGTATATGTGTAAAAGCAGTGCTGGATGGGAGGAGGGGCATCAACTGACTAGGGACAGAGGTGCATGAAGGCAATTCGTTCGTGGCCACCCCTTCGGGGATCACAGTGTCTGGCAATATACTGTAGATAGAAAATTTGACTCCTTTGAAAACCATAAGACAAAGCTTGAACTCAATTCTTATGTACTTTATCGCAATGCATCTAATCAATTTATGAAGAATGTAAAAGGTGAAATATGATGTTAGTAGTCCTTTAATTACAAAGGGCTAGGGAGGGAGGGGGAAACCACTTTCTTTACGCAGACATTGCATACTGTATACTGTATAAATAAATGAAGTCGCTACTGATATATTTTACTGTACAGTACCTCAAATTAGATTGTTATTCTAATTATAAAAATATTTAGGCTTAGGACATATGGAACAAACAAAATAATGATCAATAATGTAAAGCTGTACATACAGACCAAATAAAAATTCAGACAAATTAATGAAACACAAAAAATAATGTCAATCAATAACTACAATTCTGTATACACAAAATTATGTTTTTCTAAAGCATACCATAAAACACGTAATCATAAATCAATCAATATAATGAACACTGATATTAGACTGAAATTGCATCGCGTGTAAAGCACCCAGTCTTTAAAATCAATAAATTATGTATGCATGTATGCATAAAGCATACCAATATGTTCACATAATAATTTTCAATAAAAAAAACCCCATTTAAATATGTAGTAGGTAGATCATGTAAAGGGTCAATCAAACAATACAAGAAAACATTAAAGATAAATTATGAATCTGTCAATAAAACAAAAAACATGTAGGGTAAATATTACATAGGAGACAATAAAACACAGGTATGAAAAAAGGTAAATTATGAGAGAATAACATATCAATATATATATATTTTTTTATTTTTTACATTGTTTTTTAACCCACAGAACCCCAGCAACGCAAGCCATGCGTCCTCAATGTATGTAACGCTAAACCCCAGCGACGCAAACATGCGTCCTGGCCGGTCCGGTCCCAATTACTCCGGTCCTATGGCACCTAGAGGGCTCAGATTTGTATGGGAACTGTGTAAGTATCCCATGCAACCTTGACGATGGTTGAAAACTCTCAAAGTCCAACCGCGTGCGCGTGAGCGTGCAAAAACCGGTAATTTGGGTGTATTTGCCTTCAATTTTTTACTCTTGTAAAATCGACTTTCGGGGGCTCCGTAGGACCATTTTTTTAGCTTTTTGATCGTTTTTTTGTGGTTTTTCCTTCATTCCTAACCCATTCGCTATTGTTTCTGGAAAAAAACTTTTTTTTCAAAACAGCCGGTCCCTGGTGGTAAATTTATTATAAACTAGCTGGTCCTCGGCGGGTTAACACCAATAATACCTCAAATTAAATTAATGAAAGCATGTGATTCTCCCAGGATATCACATACATACAGAACTTACACGCTCTAACCATTACACCATCAAGACAGTTATAATACAGAAGGGGAAACAAAAGGCCCCAAAGGATTAGCAATTAAGGAAGCACTCACCCCACTGCATAAAACAATCAGGGATACATTACCACACAGAAAATATCATTAAACATATCCCAAGAGACAGAGAACAAAATACAGTATATATATAAATACAAAATAAAATAAATGACCACCACAGAATGGAGAACTATCCCCGAGAAATACTACTGACCCCCGAGAAAGCAGAGGAGAAAGAAACCAACACCCAAACAGAGCACCATTATAACAGGCTGCACCACATCACTCACCAAGGCCCACTGACATTGATTTTTACCCCTGTATATTGATGCAAAAATAACATACAAAGAATAGTTATCATGCATTTAACAGTTCTAGTTCTAGATGTTCTAGATGTGTGTGAATTTGTATTTTGTTTTTGTGTGTTCATTGTTTTCGGTTGTGTTATCTCTATTCTGTCTCTGTCTGAGTCCCCCCCCCCCCCCAAAAAAAAAAGGAATAGTGGGGATTGGGCCTGAATATATAGAATAGAATAGATGTACATTAAATAGATGAATATTGTACAGGTAATACATTTTTAACAAATTGAAGGTAAAGCTTTAATGATGACATTTTAATTATAGTTACCGGTACCAAATTAACAAAATAATGGTAGTGATAATTGTTTTTTAATACAGTAAATACATTGTCTACCAATACTGATAACAAATAAACAACTGTAAAAGCTATACAGTACTGGTGTTGTAGCTAAAATATTGTTCACTGAATAAAGCCCTATTCACTATACTGTAGTCTGTTCATTTAATTATTTTTAACGTCGTTCTTAACACCAATAACAACCCAAATGAAATTAATGAAAGCATGTGATTCTCCCAGGATTCGAACCTAGGATATCACATACAGAACTTACACGCTCTAACCATTACACCATCAAGACAGTAAAGCCAGATATCTGGGGCATAAGAGCAATCTAAAGAAAGGTTATGATTGGGTAATACAACTTCGTAGAAATGGATAATGCAACATCTTTTCACAATTTCACTAAAGTAACTGTACAGTATATGGAAACATCTTTTTGTATTAGCAATGGCTTTCTTATCATAATTACTTTATAAAGGTATTTAGGTAAAAATCAGCTTTCTAAATATCTTGGTGTCTTAGAAACATGCAATAGATGATGCCATATTTTGTATAGATGAGTGATGTTAATTGTGAAAAGGGGAATCAGAGTGATGAAGTCTGGTTTAATCAAAGGTTTCGTCCGGAGTTGAACCACTAACCTTTAATATGCGATGAGAAAAACAATCTGCGATATGATGGATCTACACAATAGGGAACTAACACCTATTATTAGGTAATCTATGACCATACATAGATTATGGAAAAGGAATAAACTACAGACAATTAATGTGAAGCGAGGTCATAAGGGTGCAAAAATATTGTTGTGGTTTGTAACAGTCTTGCTGTTTTACTAAGTGGGGAATAACTGCTCGGAAACCAAAATAACTCCTAACTTTTCCACAAACAAACTATCGCTCCAAACTGTTTGTGTCAGCCAATCACAATCATAATTTCATTTTGTTCAGATGTCTGGCTAAAGTGAATAGGGTATAAGATTTGTGTTTAATGTTAGTGGGCCTTTAACCCTTAAAGATCGGGGCCGGACTTAAGTCCGGCTCCAATATACAGCAAGTTAGGAGCATTATTAAGGCTTTTAAAGGGTTAAAATCGAGTGCAAATGGCCGGGAGCGCAGCGGGCCAGACAGCCAACTCCCAGGGCTTACCGCCGCCCATTAACTCATGTTCCCTGTGTTCTCGAGAGGCCGGCAGTGTAGCCAGTAGTGAGCATAGCTGGGAAAAATATGCCGCTATATGCTAAACTCCCATGTTACTGGTATCACTGTATGAGAACCACGAGTGCTACGTAGCTCATTCTGGTCTCATTTTGAAGCTTTTAGCGCCTAGTTTTTTGCTAAATAATTTTTTTCTTCATGCAGATACTTGATTTATCATTCAGGAGGGCCTGAATATGCCCAAATAAGCCCAAAAAACCCCGCTAGACAAGGGTTAAGCTCCCCAAATCATAAATTTCACCTAAATGTACTGCAATCTTAAATAATATTCTGAAGAAGCACATAGCATATCACGTAATATCCATTCCATTATGATCCCACGCGAAGGTAGGGGCCCAAAGCTAGGCAACCATAGCTTTATAAAGCAACATTATCCATATTTTCAGTTTTACGGTACCTTTTTATCGGTGTCTAATTTTCCACAGTGGAGGTTCTTGTCTTTTTCACGCACAATGCATGCCTCCTTTAAGAGAGAAAATAATATAAAATAAAGTAAAATCTTACCTCTCCAGCAGTCTTAACACCATCTCTGAGTAAGGGAATTAGCTGTTCTCAATCTCAAGAAGGAACAGAAGCATACAAAATACTACAGTACAACAGAGTCTACTCTCACCCACACTATTCAGATTCTTCATGCATGGCCTACCATAACCAGACTTGTCTCTCAAGAAAAGGATCCAGTCATATGTAGGTAACATATCCATAACAGGACAACACCCTTGTATACACTACTAGAGCATTAAACTGAGCTACAACAATCAACATAGAACAATGGCATACCAAAAACAGAATGATAGAGTATTCAAAATATACATAAGTCACTTTCCTAGAACCAGATGCCATATGAATCCAATAAGCACCCCATGCTCATATTTAATGGACAGGGGATACCCCTCAATAAAAACATCCACCATAGCAAAGACAGCCTTAAAAAAACACATAACATGACATTCACCCCATATAATACAATATGTCATAATAAAATCCACCTGCAAACTTCAATGTTCTCATAATAGTCACAAATACTACAGTACTAGTACTTTAGGTCAACACAAACTCTCTAAGCATAATTTATTACAAAAACTAATACACCTTTAGAGCCACACTTTTAACCTAGGAACTCCAACGTTCCTTCCGTAATGCATGGTATTTACACGTGTAAAAACAAAAAAAAAACAAAAAAAAGTCAAATACCATGCCAGTTCCAGTAAATTTCTCAAAATTGGGTGACACATAGAAAGTAGTGGCATCTCTCCATACCATATCCTCCACTCCTATCCCCCTTTAGAATACCCCCCCCCTCATCTTACCTCATATTTTGCACAGGTTCTAGCAGTTCATGGGTTAAGGAACGATGAGGTAGAACATGCTGTGAAAGAGAAAAGGAGATGCTTCAAAGCATGGAAGAAAGGAGGCAGCAGGGAGGAATACCAGGCAGCTAAACGAACTGCCAAAAGAGTTATTTACAATGCTAAAAATCGCATTAAGGACCTGGTCCTCGAACAAGTGTGTAACACTGACAATCCCAATGGGATCTTCAACCTAGCTAGGCGAGTTAAAAATGACAGTAGGGATATTATAGGTGAACAGTGTGTTAGAGATGATAATGGGAAGATTGTGTATGCAGAAAATGAAATCAGAGAAGCATGGAAGGTACACTATGAACGATTGCTAAATGTAGAGTTTGAATGGGATAAGGAACAGCTTAGTATCGAAAAAACCAATAGCTGGGCCCCCTCCTTTGATAGCACCAGCTGTAGTGAGCGACGCAATCAATAAAATGAAGGACGGTAAAGCTCCAGGTTGCTCCGACATTGTCGCTGAGATGATAAAAGCCTCAGGGGAGATTGGTGTAAACTTAGTCACTGAGTTGATAAACACCATTATTAAAGATGAGAAAATCCCAGAGGATTGGCTCAAAAGTGTAATAGTAAATATATACAAAGGAAAAGGGGATGCGCTAGATAGAGGAAATTATAGGGGCCTGAAAATGCTTGACCAAATCATGAAGGTCTGTGAGAGAGTCCTTGAGGGTTTGATCAGGCAAAGCATCTCTATTGATGATATGCAGTTTGGTTTTATGCCAGGACGTGGTACAACCGATGCTATCTTCATAGTCAGGCAGATGCAGGAAAGATACCTACTAAAAGGCAGGGATCTTTACTTTGTGTTTGTGGACCTGGAGAAGGCCTTTGATAGGGTACCTAGAGATGTTGTACAGTGGGCTATGAGGAAACTTGGTGTGGAAGAGTGGCTGGTGCGTGTGATAATGAAGATGTATGAGGATTCGCGAAGTTCGGTGAGGGTGAAAGGTGTACTGAGTGATGAATTCGCAGTCCGTGTTGGAGTCCATCAGGGTTCAGTGTTAAGCCCCCTCCTCTTTATTATGGTCTTGGAGGCGCTGTCTAGAGTTTTTAGAGGCGGACTCCCGTTGGAACTGTTTTATGCAGACGATTTAGTCCTAATAGCTGACAGTATGCAGGATGCTGAGGCCAAATTCAGAAAGTGGAGAGAGGGCATGGCGAGCAAGGGTTTAAGAGTCAATATTAACAAAACCAAGGTTATGCATTGTAGTTTGAGACGAGGCAATGTGGAAAAGAGCGGTGCATACCCATGTGCAGTGTGTGGAAAGGGAGTGGGCGTTAACTCAATTCAATGTAGCATCTGTCGATGTTGGGTACACCATGGGAGTAAGCGCTGTAGTAGAATAAAGGGGCCCCTGCCGAAGGATAAGTCAGAAATAGAGAAATTTGAGTGCGTAGTGTGCAAAGGCGAGCTTGTGTTAAGTGATGATCCTGTGGCTGTGAATTTTGGAAATGAGTCTTTGGAGCTGGTGAACAAGTTTTGTTACCTAGGAGATACCATCTCTGCCGGTGGTGGGGCCGAGGCTGCCACTGTTGCTAGAATTAGGTGTGGCTGGGGGAAGTTCAGAGAATTGATGCCAATCCTGACCATGAAAAGAATGCCTCTCCCCCTGAAGGGAAAGGTGTATGCCTCATGTGTTAGAAGTGCAATGACGTATGCCTCAGAAACATGGGCCGTTAAAGTAGAGGATGTCAACAGAATGGAGCGTAATGAGATGAGAATGGTGAGATGGATGTGTGGGGCCAGGCTACAGGATAGAATAACAAATGTTGAGCTGAGGAGACGTTTAGGTATAAAGAGTATTAGCGAGGTGATGCGTACAAGTAGACTGGGATGGTATGGACATGTGGAGAGAATGGATGAACAAAATTGGGTGACAAAATGCAGGTCTGTGATTGTGGAGGGAGCTGCACCAAGGGGTGGACCGAGGAAGACCTGGGATCAGACTATACGCGCCGATCTCAAATCCAAGAACTTGACAAGTGAAGCAGCCCTTAACAGGGTTGCCTGGAACGCCGCCATTAGGACAAGAGACTGAAACTGCACTTATGTGTGGAACACTCAGTCTTAAAATGTTATGTATGTATGTATGTATGTGTAGTATATTCCAGCATAAACAAAAAAAATACTACAAACTACTGTACTACACAATCTACCAAACTACAAGAAAATGTCACACCTGGTAGCCCTTACTATATTTTACACTGAGCAGTACCAGTAGCCTACATGTTACAGTAAAAAATCAGAAATACACAAACAGAACAAAACACAATCCCCACCCAGATCACACAAGCATTCTTAAACAGACAGAGAAACACATTCCTTGGTTTCATCACTCCATAATAATAATAATAATAATAAGCATGTTACTTATTTCTCATAAGCGCCAATTTTTCCGAAGAATTCACTAGCGCTCGAAAAGAGAAAGAAAAAAGAACAAAAATCAATGCATCAAAAGAAGGTTTATATACAACACACATTTAACAATCACTAGCAGTGGCAAAATAGCCTAAACTCTATAGCCATCTGTCATGACACCTCTCTCAAGATCATAGCTTCTCTCAAAGAGAAAAGTCTTAAGTTGTCTCTTGAAGCATTCAACAGAACTCAGTTGTCTCATGGACAGCGGCAACCTGTTATACAACCTCGGAGCCATGTAGGAGAATGACCTCTCAAAGAAAGAAGACTGCTGGAAAGCCCTTGGTTCATCAAGACGAAAAGGGTCATTGTCATGACGCACAACTACACCACAATACACAAACTAACGTGAAGTATCATTACAAGAACGTGCACTATGTTAACAGAATTTTCTCCAGTCATCACTCCTCAAAGAATCAATATAAATATCAAATAAGCTCCTAGCCCAGCATGTCTTAATGTCACCATCACACAGAAAACACTGAACACCTTTTACTAACAGGCCTGATGTGGCGGCGTCTACGCCGTGGGGCCACCTCCCGAGGCTGCCAACCGCGGATGGCTGCCGACCCTCCATGGCCGAAGACAAAATCAACGACCAGTGGAGGAAAACCGGATGCCGGGAGCAGTTTCGGGAGCCAAACCGTCACAACCATCCCCTGCCCCCTCCGTGGGGGCACGGGTCCTTGGAGCGGCTTCGGTCGCGCCGGGAATTTCCACACCTCTCACACCACACACATACATCACACAGTTTTTCCTACACCGAGAAATGACTCTCCGGCTGTCATTTCTCGAAGACTTCTTCTAGCCGGAGACATTGAGAGCAACCCAGGACCCACGTACACATACATACCTGTATGTCCAACTTGCTCAAAACCCATCACTTCGAGTCGCCATACTAAGGGTTCAGTTCTCTGCAATTCATGCGGGAACTGGACCCACTTCACCTGCACAACACTTGCCTCCAAGAAACACTACACAAACACCTGGACCTGTTCCTCATGCCCCTCCCTCTCCCAGTCAAATCCCTCACCTAAAACCCGTCCACCTCTCCTCCCCAACCCACCTAACCTTCCCATATCATCCACTCCCCCCCCCCCCCCTAATACCCGTCCACCTCTCCTCCCTAACCCACCTAACCTTCCCATACCATCCACATCCTCAACTCAACACACCACACCCCATCCTAATCCATTCCAACCCCCATCTCCTGCTCCCCAATCCCCACCCCCACCTCACCCATCCCAACCCCCAGCCCTCCCTCACCCCCACCCCCACCCCCCCCCACGCCCTACCCCCACCCCATCCTCGTGCAGCAGCACCCAACATACATCGTGCACATAACATTAACATTCTTCAACTGAACATAGATGGCATCAACACAAAGAAACACGAACTCTCACACTTCATCAAACAACACAACATACACATTGCCATCTTACAAGAAACAAAACTCCGCACAACACAAAAACACCCACATTTCATAATTTCACCACCATCAGACAAGACCGGGCTGTCGGCGGGGGCGGTGGACTCATCACCCTGGTACACAAAGAAATATCATACATAGTAACCAGTGTACAAACCAAATCACTCCTCCCCCCAAATGATAACACAACAGAAATACAGTCAATTAAAATACGCACTGGCAACAACTCCAACATAACCATCATAAACACATACATCCCTCCCCAAACATCCCCTACAGTACCAAATGAATACAGACCACACTTACAACACATCACAAACACCCCACACACCCCACACATCATCCTGGGTGGTGACTTCAACGCCAAGACGTCGGCCTGGTTTGTCGACAACCCCGACACAGACAGAGGGCTGGTACTACAAAACCAAACCGATAACCTCATCATCCTTAACGACATCCATCAACATACCCATATTCCTCACCAAGCCCTCTATAACCCATCATCTCCAGACATCACCTTTTGCTCCCCAGAACTCGCCCCCACAACATCCTGGAGGGTGGTCAGAACCTTAGGCTCTGACCACCTCCCGATCATTATCACCACCAAAACCAGACTCACCCCAGCTAGCCACAAACACACATACACCAATTATAAAAGAGCTAACTGGGAAGCATTCACAAATGAGACAGAACAACACTTCACAACTCTAAACAGTACACCCATCACTAACATCAACAATGCTGTACACATACTCAATAAAACTATCCAAAACGCTGACAAGAAACACATTCCAAGAGGTAACAGAAAAAGACACAACCCCAACTTCACACCAGAAATTCAAAACCTCATCAGACAACGTGACATACTGAAACACTCCCCAGCACCCCACACACAAGACATCACACAACAAATTCAAGCACTCAACACCCAAACTAACAACAAAATACAAGAACAACAAAAACTAAATTGGAATAACTTCCTACAAACACTTGATCACAAACAAACCCCAAAAAACTATACAAAACACTAAACAGCATCACACTTTCCAACAGCAACACAACACAATCACATGCTGCAATCACAACAACAGACTCTACTCCTTCATGTAAACAACAAGCAAACACTCTCATCAATCACTTTTCACATGTCAGCCACCTAAAACCTCACAAAGACGACCGACGTGTCATCCGACGTAAGAGACAATTCCCCACAGACCCTGACTATACACCCTTCACCAATCACCAGACAAAGCATATCATCAACAATCTCAAGCACTCACCCGCCTGTGGCCTAGACAACATAAGCAACATACACCTCAGACACCTGGGACCACAAGGCATACAAGCACTCACTAACATATCAAACTACAGCTATTCACACAACACAATACCAGACATTTGGAAGCATGGTATCATCATCACTTTCCCCAAACCCAACAAAGACCCCACGCTACCCTCCTCGCACCGCCCCATCACACTCCTTTGCTCCCCCTCCAAAGTCATGGAACGCCTAGTATTACAACTAATTACACCTGACCTACCCCTAGCTCCAACACAACATGGCTTTAGGCCACTGCACTCCACAAACACTCTTCTCACAGACCTTACACAAAGAGCTTTCGACGGCATCAATTCAGCTAGACCACCACACAGATCACTATTAGCCACACTCGACATTAGTAAAGCCTTCGATGCCATCCCCCGCCACAACCTAACAAACAAAATCTACAACACAAACATGCACAACAACACAAAACGGTGGCTGGCCAACTTCCTAGCAGGCAGATGTGCACACGTATCTTTTGCCGGTCAGTCATCTAAAATCAGAAACTTTCCAAACGGAGTCCCACAAGGATCCGTCCTATCGCCCGCACTCTTTAATCTGTACATGCACGATATAACTACACCCAATACGCCCCAAATAAACTTAGCCTCCTATGCAGATGACATAACACTCACATGCACACACCATGACCCAAAAAGAGCAACAGATCTCCTTCAACCCTATCTCAACACACTACATGGCTGGTGCACTACAAAACAGACTTAATCTAGCCCCAGCCAAATCCACCGCAACCCTGCTCACAAGTTGGACAGGAGAACACGAATACATCCCTCAACTCACCATAAACAACACACCCCTAACACATACACACACACCCAAAATCCTAGGAGTAACATATGATACTCATATGACATTCAAACAGCACACCACAAACATTAAAAAGAAACTGACACCCAGACTTAACGCCCTCAGGTCACTTGCTCACACAAAATTTGGACACAACAAAGAAACTACCACCACAGTATATAAACAATACATAAGATCAGTGATGGAATACGCAAGCCCAGCCTGGGCTTCTAACCTAGCTGAAACACATCATAAGACCTTACAGACTATTCAAAACAAAGCCCTGAAGATCATTACAGGCTGCACAGCTACTGCACCCACAGATCACCTACATCAAGAAACCAAAATCCTCAAAGTCAAAGACCATCTGGACATGAGAGGCACTCAATTCCTGGCAGCAGCCTCCACGAACCAAGACCACCCACTAAA
Organism: Paralithodes platypus; assembly: GCA_032716605.1. Lineage (NCBI taxonomy): Eukaryota > Metazoa > Arthropoda > Malacostraca > Decapoda > Lithodidae > Paralithodes > Paralithodes platypus. Next base: position 15,896,447 of record CM064504.1, read on the forward strand.
CTACATGGCAACACACCCACAGACACCAAGAAATATCAAAACAACACCCAGCACACGGTATCACACACAATTATTGTCCTCTCTCCCTCCCTGCCCACCCCGAACCAACTTCCAGAAGCACATCCATACTCATATCTCTCACCGATCCATCCACTCACTCACAGACAACACACAGCTGCATGCACGACCTCCCGAAATCCATCCTTCCGAATCCTCCCTTCCTCGCGAGGACAGAGTCCACCTGGCCAGGCTGAGATGCGGACACCATCCAGCTCTCCTGAGCTATCAGAAGAGACTGGATGACTCCGTTGTCGACGCCTGCACGGGATGTAACACAGCACCCCATACCATTAAACACATCATAGAAGACTGCATTTCACACAACCACTTACGCCAACAACACAATCTACACTCAATGAGAGCTCTGTGGGAAAGCCCGATCGTGGCCATGGCCTTTCTCAGGGACTCGGGGCTGTTCGGCCAGGCAGCTTAGGGAACAACAACAACAACAACAACAACATACACATTGCCATCTTACAAGAAACAAAACTCCGCACAACACAAAAAACACCCACATTTCATAATTACACCACCATCAGACAAGACCGGGCTGTCGGCGGGGGCTCATCACCCTGGTACACAAAGAAATATCATACATAGTAACCATTGTACAAACCAAATCCCTCCTCCCCCCAAATGATAACACAACAGAAATACAGTCAATTAAAATACGCACTGGCAACAACTCCAACATAACCATCATAAACACATACATCCCTCCCCAAACATCCCCTACAGTACCAAATTAATACAGACCACACTTACAACACATCACAAACACCCCACACATCATCCTGGGTGGTGACTTCAACGCCAAGACGTCGGCCTGGTTTGTCGACAACCCCGACACAGACAGAGGGCTGGTACTACAAAACCAAACCGATAACCTCATCATCCTTAACGACATCCATCAACATACTCATATTCCTCACCAAGCCCTCTATAACCCATCATCTCCAGACATCACCCTTTGCTCCCCAGAACTCGCCCCCACAACATCCTGGAGGGTGGTCAGAACCTTAGGCTCTGACCACCTCCCGATCATTATCACCACCAAAACCAGACTCACCCCAGCTAGCCACAAACACACATACACCAATTATAAAAGAGCTAACTGGGAAGCATTCGCAAATGAGACAGAACAACACTTCACAACTCTAAACAGTACACCCATCACTAACATCAACAATGCTGTACACATACTCAATAAAACTATCCAAAACGCTGAGAAGAAACACATTCCAAGAGGTAACAGAAAAAGACACAACCCCAACTTCACACCAGAAATTCAAAACCTCATCAGACAACGCAACATACTGAAACACTCCCCAGCACCCCACACACAAGACATCACACAACAAATTCAAGCACTCAACACCCAAACTAACAACAAAATACAAGAACAACAAAAACTAAATTGGAATAACTTCCTACAAACACTTGATCAACAAACAAACCCCAAAAAAACTCTACAAAACACTAAACAGCATCACACTTTCCAACAGCAACACAACACAATCACATGCTGCAATCACAACAACAGACTCTACTCCTTCATGTAAACAACAAGCAAACACTCTCATCAATCACTTCTCAGATGTCAGCCACCTAAAACCTCACAAAGACGACCGACGTGTCATCCGACGTAAGAGACAATTCCCCACAGACCCTGACTATACACCCTTCACCAATCATCAGACAAAGCATATCATCAACAATCTCAAGCACTCACCCGCCTGTGGCCTAGACAACATAAGCAACATACACCTCAGACACCTGGGACCACAAGGCATACAAGCACTCAATAACATATCAAACTACAGCTATTCACACAACACAATATCAGACATTTGGAAGCATGGTATCATCATCACATTCCCCAAACCCAACAAAGACCCCACGCTACCCTCCTCGCACCGCCCCATCACACTCCTTTGCTCCCCCTCCAAAGTCATGGAACGCCTAGTATTACAACTAATTACACCTGACCTACCCCTAGCTCCAACACAACATGGCTTTAGGCCACTGCACTCCACAAACACTCTTCTCACAGACCTTACACAAAGAGCTTTCGACGGCATCAATTCAGCTAGACAGACACAGATCACTATTAGCCACACTCGACATTAGTAAAGCCTTCGATGCCATCCCCCGCCACAACCTAACAAACAAAATCTACAACACAAACATGCACAACAACACAAAAAGGTGGCTGGCCAACTTCCTAGCAGGCAGATGTGCACACGTATCTTTTGCCGGTCAGTCATCTAAAATCAGAAACTTTCCAAACGGAGTCCCACAAGGATCTGTCCTATCGCTGGCACTCTTCAATCTGTACATGCACGATATAACTACACCCAATACGCCCCAAATAAACTTAGCCTCCTATGCAGATGACATAACACTCACATGCACACACCATGACCCAAAAAGAGTAACAGATCTCCTTCAACCCTATCTCAACACACTACATGGCTGGTGCACTACAAACAGACTTAATCTAGCCCCAGCCAAATCCACCGCAACCCTGCTCACAAGTTGGACAGGAGAACACGAATACATCCCTCAACTCACCATAAACAACACACCCCTAACACATACACACACACACAAAATCCTAGGAGTAACATATGATACTCATATGACATTCAAACAGCACACCACAAACATTAAAAAGAAACTGACACCCAGACTTAACGCCCTCAGGTCACTGGCTCACACAAAATTTGGACACAACAAAGAAACTACCACCACAGTATATAAACAATACATAAGATCAGTGATGGAATACGCAAGCCCAGCCTGGGCTTCTAACCTAGCTGAAACACATCATAAGACCTTACAGACTATTCAAAACAAAGCCCTGAAGATCATTACAGGCTGCACAGCTACTGCACCCACAGATCACCTACATCAAGAAACCAAAATCCTCAAAGTCAAAGACCATCTGGACATGAGAGGCACTCAATTCCTGGCAGCAGCCTCCACGAACCAAGACCACCCACTAAACTACATGGCAACACACCCACAGACACCAAGAAATATCAAAACAACACCCAGCACACGGTATCACACACAATTATTGTCCTCTCTCCCTCCCTGCCCACCCCGAACCAACATCCAGAAGCACATCCATACTCATATCTCTCACCGATCTATCCACTCACTCACAGACAACACGCAGCTGGATGCACGACCTCCCGAAATCCATCCTTCCGAATCCTCCCTTCCTCGCGAGGACAGAGTCCACCTGGCCAGGCTGAGATGCGGACACCATCCAGCTCTCCTGAGCTATCAGAAGAGACTGGATGACTCCGTTGTCGACGCCTGCCCGGGATGTAACACAGCACCCCATACCATTAAACACATCATAGAAGACTGCATTTCACACAACCACTTACGCCAACAACACAATCTACACTCAATGAGAGCTCTGTGGGAAAGCCCGATCGTGGCCATGGCCTTTCTCAGGGACTCGGGGCTGTTCGGCCAGGCAGCTTAGGGAACAACTAACAGGCCAACTATTGCATAACAGACACAACTACACAACATAACCTCATTGAGACATCTTGGGACCACTCACTGGCTGTGACCACCTTCTTGGAGTCTACAGGTTGCCATTAGCGACATGCAGTTCGGATTTATACCGGAACGTGGCACAACCGATACTATCTTAATTCTTAGGCAACTGCAAGAGAGGTTCTTAGAGAAAAACAGGGAGTTATACCTCGTTTTTGTAGACCTGGAGAAGGCCTTCGACCAAGTGCCAAGTGAAGTTATGCAGTGGGCTATGAGAAAACATGAAGTAGAGGAGTGGTTGGTGTGTGTGATAATAAGAGTGTATGAGGGGTCAAGGGCAGCAGTTCAAGTGAATGGGAGTCTGAGCGAAGAGTTCCCAGTGAAAGTCGGAAATCACCAAGGTACAGTGCTGAGCCCACTACTGTTTGTCTTGGTCCTGGAGGCACTGTCAAGGGACTTGAGAACAGGACTCCCATGGGAGTTGTTATATGCAGATGACCTAGTTCTCATCATCATCATCATCTCCGACGCCTTGCTTCCCCCTGGGAAACCCCCACTAGAGGATGGCCATGACAGAAACGTCTCCAAGCTACTTTGTCAAGACATGCCTCCCCTGCCCGTGCCACAATGCCACTTCCACTACGTGGAAGTTTTTCTTCAATATATTTGTCCACTTTCTTTTCCCATACCATAGGTGGTCTTCCACTACTAGCGGTTCCACTCACCTGACTCCCATATATCTTTCTTGGCATTCTGTCTTCATCCATTCTCTGAACATGACCATACCACCTCAAAGTACTTCTCTTTATCCACTCAACCACACCACAATCAATGCCCAAAGCCTGCTCTTCCATTCCAAAGGACTCGTACACTTCCCTATTACTTGGCCCATCTAGCCTATTCATGCCAGCTGCCATTCTGAAAAAGCTCATCTCCACAGCTCTTAGTTTGAAGAGGTCCTCGTCACTTGCTGTCCATGTCTCGCTTCCATACGAGAGTGTTGGGAGCAGCACACTGTTTCTCAGTGACTTTTTGACTTCCTGGCTAACCATTCTTCCTTTGAGAATACTATCAAGTTCTCCAATCACTTTTCTCCCTTGCATTTTTCTCTCTTTTATCTCACTCTCCATTTTACCATATTTGCATAGTACAGCTCCCAAATACTTGAAACTTTCAACCTCTTCTAGTACTTCATTTTTCAATTTTATTTTACAACTTTTCTTGTGTTCTTTCTTGATTCTATATTTTTCCTTAAAATCTATAGTTTCATGCATTCTTCTCTCAAACACCATTACCTTACATTTCCCTACATTGACCTTTAACTTTCTCTTTTCACATACCCTGTCAAAGTCAGTGACCACTCTCTGAAGTTCTTCAGCATTTTCCGCCAACAGGACTGCATCGTCCGCATATAGGCATGTTAAAATCTTCCATGTTCTTCCCTCTGATTCCAGTCTAGCTCCCACACCCATTGATACAGCCCTACATTCCCTAATCACTCCATCCATGTATATATTGAACAACCAAGCTGACATGACACATCCCTGTCTTACACCTACATTGACCTCAAAACTTTCACTTAACTTATCCCCTACCTTCACATTTGCCATTGCATTCCTATAAAAAGATTTTACTGCCATTAGCAACTTTCCTCCCACACCATATACTGTTAACACATCCCACAGGCCCTCCCAGTCTACTTTGTCGTAGGCTTTTTCCAAATCCATGAATGCTGCATAGAGTTTTCTGTTTTTGGCCAGATACTTCTCTACCAACAATCGCATTGAGGCTATCTGGTCAACGCAGCCCCTGCCCTTTCTGAAACCTCCCTGTTCCTCGCCTATTTTGTCATCCGTTATCTTCTGTAGCCTCTGTGTTACTACTCTTGCGTGTACCTTTCCAGGTATGCTAAGCAAGCTAATTCCCCTATAATTCTTACACTCTTCTTTACTACCCTTCCCTTTGTACAAGGGTACTATCACTGCTTTCCTCCAGTCCTCTGGTACACTTTCCTTTTCCCATGCTAATTTACATAACCTATGCATTATGTCAACAGCTTCTTCTCCTCCATATCTCAGCATTTCACCTGGGATGTTATCTACTCCAGCAGCTTTGCCCATTTTAAGTCTATTGATTGCTTCTTTTACTTCTTCTCTGCTTATCTGGCTTTCAACTACCCTGTTTATTCTACCTCTCTCCATTCCTATGGATGAGATCTTTGCCTTCCCCCTACTCTTTACAGCTAAGTTACTAAAATGATCTTTCCATACTTTCACCACACCATCACCCTCTACCACTTCCCCATTCATGTCCCTCATCCTACCACCTGAGACACTCTCAGTCTTCTTCCCTCTGGCTTCTTTCACAGCTCTGTAGTATGCTTTCCTGTCATTCAGAAACTGTTCACTAATCTTTCTCCCATATGCCTCATCTGTCTTCCTTTTAGCGTCTTGTATCGCCCTCTTCACTCTTTGTTTCAAATTTTTATATTCTTCTTTCCTCGCATCTCTAGTTTCTCTAGGTATATTCTTTTGCAGCATACTCTTTCTGAACTCTTTCTTCTTTTTCACTATTTCTTCTATCTCTTTACTAAACCATGCGTTACCTTTCTTCTTCCACATTTTAAAGGTTTTCTTCCCACATACTTTCTCAGCTGCTTTAATCATGGAGTCTCTTGTACCTTTCCATACTTCGTCTACAGTATTTCCCAGATCTATCATAACATCCATGTCCTTTATAGTCTCTTTCAGGATGTCCTTGTATTTTGTTGCATTACATTCTTCATTTAATTTTCTCACATTTATTCTCTCTACTGTCAGTTTTCTCTCTTTCCTCTCATATTTCCACTCTTTCCTTATCCTAACTTTTGTCAGCACTGTATAGTGGTCTGATCCCGTCAGCATACCTCTTACAGCTTTTGAATCTAAAATTCTTCCTTTTAGTCCGGAGTCCATCATGGCGTAGTCAATTAGAGATTTCTGTTCCTGCTCACCTTCACCTCTGTGCCATGTATATCTATGAATGTGACGATGTTCAAAAAATGTGTTAGCCAGCAACATCTCTCTCTCCGCACACACTTCTAAAAGGAAGTCACCATTCATATTCCTACCCTCCACACCCCATTTACCCACTATACCTTCTATCTCCTCGTTTCCAACTCTACCATTCATGTCGCCTACTAATATTACTTGTGTACACTCTTGCCTTTCTCTTATACATTTATTGACTTTATTCCAAAATTTTCTATTTTCTTCCGCACCTTTCCCAGTTTCTTGGTTGACTGGTGCATAGACACACATAAAAGTATACCTATCTATCCCAATCTTGCACTCACACCATACAATTCTTGAGTCCACGCATCCATAGTTTTTCACACACTTCCTCAACCTTTCTGACAAAATTACTGCTACCCCTTCCTTTTTCTTACGTTTATATCCTGCATCCAATCCAGACCAGACAACCCATCCTTCCCCACCCCACAAATCATGCTCACTCTCACCATCCCACACTCCAGAACCCAACAGGTGCGTCTCACCTACCCCACACACATCCACACATCCATCTTTAAGCTCTCGCATCAGACACTCTCTCTTGCTAAAATCATTTATGCCATTGGCATTGAAGGCACAGACACGGAGCACGCTTTCCTTCACCCGAACGACGTTTCCACCACTTTTCTGCTTTGTTCCTCCACCCCCGAGGGGGTCCTGGCCGGCAGCATACCGAGCACAGTTGTTTCCCAGGAGGACTTGGGGCCTGGACATAATGCCTCCAAACAGGGCGCCGGGCCTAGTTCTTATCGTAGATAATGCACAGGAAGCGGAGGTAAAGTTCACTAGATGGAGGGAGGGTATGGCAAACATGGGACTAAGAGTTAATATAGATAAAACAAAGGTCATGATTAATGGAGATGGTTCAGCCATGTGGAACGTATGGGAAGCGAGAGAATTACTAAGATTAAGAGAGTGTACGAGAGTGAAGTGGAAGGACAGAGAGGGAGAGGTAAACCGAATGAGAGGTGGAAGGATGGAGTGAAGAAGTATATGAGTGAAGGCGGTGCTGGATCGGAGGAGGGGTGTCAACTGACTGGGGACAGAGGTGCATGGGGCCGTTTCGTTCGTGGCCACCCCTTCGGGGATCACGGCGTCCGGCAATACTGTATATAGATAGATAGATAGATGACCAATGGAGTATGACGCGGAACTATGAAAAGAAGCGGCAATTATTCATGTGCAGTTTGTGGGAAGGGGTAGGAAGTAACTCAATTCAATGTTGCACCTGTAGTGACTGGGTACACAAGAGATATAGTGGGGCGAGAGAACCTTTAATGAGAATAATAGTTTGAATGTGAAGTGTGTAAGATAGAACATGTGCTGAATGACCCGCCTGATAGTATCAATTGCGGCAGTGTAACACTGGAGCGTGTGAATAAATTCTGTTACTTGGGCGATACGGTTTCCGCAGGAGATTGCGCTGAAGTTGGCTCCATTGCTAGAGTCAAAAGTGGCTGGGGGAAGTTTAGAGAGCTGTTGCCTCGCTTGACCATGAGAGGACTCCCAGTTCACCTAAAAGGGAAGGTGTATTATTTTTTTCAAATGTGCATAAAGGAGACAAAAGGCAAAGCTGCCTGTAACAAGTGTCCTCCCCAAGGTTGAAAGAATAGACAGCCATAATCAAGGTACATTAGAGGTAATTTAGATGTGTTGGAAAGAAGTGTTGTGTGCTTGTTAAATGTAGTGAAATGAATAGGAGGAGGAAGAGGTATACCTCATGTGTTAGGAGTGCAATGACCTATGCCCCGGAGACGTGGCCAGTTAAAGTGGAGGATATTAATAGAATGGAAAGGAATGAGAAGAGAATGGTAAGATGGATATGTGGGGTTAAACTCAAGCACGGGGTATCAAGTGAGGAACTAGGAAGGCGTCTAGGCATTGGGAGAATCAGTGAAGTGATGCGCAGACTTGGTTTATTTGTGCACGTGAAAAGAATGGATGATCGGATCTGGGTGAAGAAATGCCGGACTTTGAACATTGTGGGAGCTGCGCGTAGGGGTAGACCTAGAAAAACGTGGGATCAGGTACGTATAGTACTTCGGTCCGATCTCCAAACAAAGAACTTGAATACAAAGGCAGTCCAAAACAGGGTCGCCTGGAATATCGCCATTTAGAACATGAGACTGTAACCACTCTCTCTGTGGACAAAACCGTCTTTAAACTTGTATGTATGTATGAACAGGCTCTCGTGAAGGACTCGCTGGGCAATAAAGCCAAGTAAGTGATGGTCCAGTACATTTTCACTCACACTTAGCATGCCTTTTTTAAACTAAGACAATATCTTACCTTCTCTGCTGCCAAAACTTCTATCATTAGGAAACTCTTATATTTTGAGAAGTTTGTCCAGATAATAATAATAATCTGGTCTTTTATTTCTCAAAATCGCCAGTTTTTCCGAAGAAATTTACTAGCGCTCGGAACGTGTTGCACCACAATTTTAAGAGTTGAGGCACTGTTCATATATAGTATAAGCTGAAACTGTGGAAAAATGGCAGCAGCTAAAGCCTGTAATAATTTGTCACAGTACCAGTCACAAGATTGTAACTTATTGTAACTTTTCTGGAAGAGAATGGCCTTGAGCTGCACCTGAAAAGATTCAACTGAATTCAACGGTCTCATCGATAACAACAATTGATCAGACAGCCTAGGAGTCACGTAGGAAAAAAACTGATCAGAAAAAGAAGACTGCTGGATGGCTCCCGGTTCCTCAAGAATCAAAGGATCATTGTTGTTGTTGTTGTTGTTGTTCCTTAAGCTGCCTGGCCGAACAGCCCCGAGTCCCTGAGGAAGGCCATGGTCACGATCGGGCTTTCCCACAGAGCTCTCATTGAGTGTAGATTGTGTTGTTGGCGTAAGTGGTTGTGTGAAATGCAGTCTTCTATGATGTGTTTAATGGTATGGGGTGCTGTGTTACATCCTGGGCAGGTGTCGACATTGCAGGATCATTGCAGGATCAATTGCAGGATCATTGTTGCTTCACATGGTCGCACCAGGGTGTGCTAACGGACATTTTAAGAGTTCAGCAAGATACTTAAGTTCACCAAACTTAAGAGTCTTAAAAGTCATGAGACCTTATCCTAGCTATAACCGGTAGCCAGTGCAACTCTATTAGATATGGAGTAATGGGTGTTCTCTGTGAACTACCAAATATAAGCCTTGCTGTTCTATTTAGCATTGATTGAACTTTCTGCAATATATAATTAGGGAGACCAACCCATAAAGAATTATAATATTCTATGCAAGACAAAACTATTGAATGAACCAAGTGATTGAACCAATGAGTACTGTACAAGCTTTAAATATGCAGATTACAACTTTTGATGACCTGGTTGATCTGAGCCATATAATTTAATTTTGAGTTGAAGTATACTTTAACATTTTGGACTGGGCTCACTGGACGAAGATGAGATTCACCCCTGAGGGAGTAAGACTTGGGCAGGAGACTATGTGGGTCCCCCGAGACTGGTCCGTCCAGACCTAGACTTCACGGTCAGGGAAAGTTTTTTGAAAGATACTTCCACTGCCGGCGCATGGGATCGAACCCTGACACCAGAGCCAGTACTCCCAGTACAGTGACTAAGTGCGCTCGGCTTCTGTGACCATACAGTTGAGTGTCATCAGCATAGAAGAGACAGGCAACATCATGTGCAACAAGCAAAGACGATAAGCTGTTAGTGTAGAATATGAAGAGATTCGGTCCTAGAACGGATCCCTGAGATACTCCAAACAACATGGGACCTGGGTTTGAGATGGCCCAACTCACCACCACGTGCTGCGATCTGTCCGATAGATATAACCTAAGGAGCAAAAGTGTCTTTTCATGAACACCATAAGAGTGCAGGTTCTTGATCAGGAGTTTGTGGTCTATTGTATCAAAGGCTACAGACAGATCTAGCAATAAAAAGAGAGAGGATGTCCCATAACAGGTGTTCTCCACCAAGTCATTATACAATTTTACTTAAAGAAGTTTCTGTTGAGTAGTTTTGGTACTTAACCAAACTTATTTACGTTGATAGTCTCAATTTATACATTAATACTGATTGTTAAATGTGTAAAGATATTCTCAATTTATACAAATCATACCTTAACACTGATTGTTAAATGTGTAAAGAGGAATCAAGCAGGTCTAAACTTTTGTTCTATTTCTGTTATTGTTGTCATTAATATTTTAAGCATTTGTTAACCCTCTCACGTCCTGACGCAATTTTTGAGCCTATTAGGGATACTTTAAAGCCATTGTTACTGTCAGGGGTATTTGTAAACCTTTAGTTTATTTACTTCAACCTCTGCAGTTGTCTTTGAGTTAGCTGTGGGCAGAAAACTAATTTTGGAGAGGTAATTATAAGTGTGAGAGTAATCTATTTCGTATTGCTAATCTGGCAACCTCTGCGTCAAAAGGATGTGAGAGGGTTAATGCAAGATTAGATAACATCCAAGGGGATTATTATAGCCTCTGTCAGTACTTATCAACTTCCACAGCAAAGCCAACTATTGAGTAGCCCAACCACTTAACTATTTGTTCTGTACAGTTGTTGTTGTTGCTGTTCCCCAGGCTGCCTGGCCGAACAGCCCCGAGCAAGGCCAAGGCCATAACTGAGAGCCCCCACAGAACCCTCCCTGCCTACCACAATAAAGCCTGGGTGACCGAAGCCACTCCAAGGCGGGGAACTGAGGAGGGTGCGGAAATGCCCGGGAAACCAAAGCCCCACCCAGGGCCCTGTGCCCCTCTGCAATTATGAAGAGAAAGTTGAGGGCAAAGGAAAAATGTGACGCTTTGGCTTCCAATCTGCCAACCTCTAGGTTGGCAGATTGGGAGGTCAATCCACGGAAGAGACGCCGTCACTTGAGATCTAGAAAATATATAAGCAAAAGGAACAGTCAGAGTAAGCTATGGGTATGGCAGAGATCGCTCGGCTCTCACTCTGATAGACCAGCCCATCAACACATGACTAGAACCCAATCCTCTCAGCATCAGCTAGGAAAGGCCCTAGAAAGCCGCCTTTGGCGGGGGGATAGCTCCCCTATTTCACCCCTTTCGGGGTTGGGCACCCGCCGGTTCTGTACAGTAGTCATATATAATTGAATTTCATAGTAAACCCTTCTTACCAGTCGTTAACCTGTCTATCAGAAAGCACTTACAGCCACAGAGTAAAATATGATAGCTAACTCCATCTCTTAGAAAGCCCTTACAGTCATAATCTAGGAAACAATAGATGAAGTTATTAGTGTATTCAAGGAGTTAAAGTAATAAACTCTTACCTCCTTGGCAGTCTTGAAGCCATCCCTGAGGAAGCGCTTACAACCATAGCGTCCCTGCAGCTTGGACTGTATGGTGGCGCGAGTGTTTCGAATCAAGAGAGGGTCATCCACAGCAAATGCGGGGAAGCTAATCACTGCCAACAGAGCGCTGTCCACCTCCTTACTGTTGGATTCTCTTGGCAACATTGACTGAAAAAATAAGTGTAATGATGATACTTTCAACTATAGAACGTAGATAGCCCTAATTAATAAAAAAATAAGTACACATGCCTGATAATTATAGATAACACTTTATTATGTCACCATTAAACCATTACACGCATAGTTTCTGTGTTGCATACACTTTAAAGACTGAGTGATCAATAAGATGCACAGTTTCTGTTTCATGTCCTAATGGCAGCATCAGCCACCCGTTCTAGGCTGCCTTACTTCTTAAATTTTTACATTTGATATCAGATCGTAGAACCTGATCCCACATTTTCCTAGGTCTACCCTTCGACGCAGCTCCCTCCACATTAACAGACTTGCAACTCTTCAAACAATTTTGATCATCCATCCTCTCCACACGCAAATATAATTAACTCTACTTTACAATACAAATTTGTCAATACAAAGTACTGTAGTTTCATTACAACATCGGGGATAACGACCTTCATAGTTTGTCAAGAGAAAAAGGTACAGCAGTAAATATTATCGTCTCCCTGAATTTATTTCAGGACTGGACCAATTTCTGCAGGGAGAATGATAACATATTTTCTTACAGTTTCTTACAGTAGATCCTCTGGAAAAAGGCAAACTATGCCTGTGTATCCAGCTCAGTACCAGTACTTGCACTGCTGCGGTCGTTCACGGTGTTGGCGGCGGCGGTAGCAGACGCAACATTTTTACTATTCTGTATTTTTGTTTTATAATCAAACTTCAAATCTTGTCTTCCCCATACTTTATCAAGATTACTTTCAAACTCCCTTATTGATTCGGAATCGACTACATACTGGGGCAGTGCGTTCCACTCATTTACCACTCTATCACAAAATGAGTTCTTTGCCTTCTCAAGCCTATTTCTTTCTTTGTAAATTTTCTTAGAGTGTCCTCTCGTTCTTGTTCCCTCCCGCATCAAGAAGATACCTTCACACACATCCTCATCGTACTTTCCTGACACTATCTTAAAAGTCTCTATCATATCCCCTCTCTTTCTCCTATATGCCAGTGTCGGAAGCCCCAGTGTCCTCAACCTCTGCTCATAGCCCGCGTTCTTCAACGTTGGTACCAGCTTGCTAGCTCTCCTCTGCACTTTCTCCATTGCTTCTATATCCTTTACCATATATGGAGCCCACACCTGGTTCGCATATTCCAGGTGCGGCCTAACCAGCGCTGTATAGAGATTCCTGAAGATTTCTTCGTCAAGTGACACAAATGTCCTTATCAGCCCTACAATTCTATTGGCTTTGTTTATCTTTTCCGCTAAATGTTCTGAGAAATTTAACTTATTGTCTATCACTACTCCTATATCCTTTTCTGCATTCACTTCCTCCATCGCTTCATACATACTGTATCCTACCTTGTCTATCTTGCTGGTCCCAATCCGCATGTACTTGCATTTTTTTGGATGAAAAGGCATTAACCAATGCTCAGACCATCCCTTCATGCCCTCCACATCTCCTTGAAGCAAACCCATATCTTCCTTACTCCTCACTCTTCTATACAGCTTAGTGTCATCCGCATACAGGTATACCTCACTTCCATTAGTTATAACTTCAGGCAAGTCGTTGATAAATATAACGAACAGCAGTGGTCCCAACACAGATCCCTGAGGTACCCCACTTGTAATTTCCCTCCACCCCGAGCCTATTCCATTCACCAGTACCCTCTGTCTCCGATCTTTCAGGAAGGCTTCTATCCATTTCACACATTTCTCCCCTATATTATAGCTTCTAACTTTCTCTATTAACCTTTTATGTGGGACCTTATCGAAGGCCTTCATAAAATCGCAATATACCACGTCTATTACATCACCATCTTCTAGAATTTGCATCCAATCATCTACCACCTTAATTAGCTGTAGTACCGTCGACCTCCCCGGCAAGAATCCGAACTGTCTCCCACTGAAAAGTTGGTTTGACTTCATATGATCCATTATTCCTTCTCTAATTACCGTTTCCATTAGTTTACACAAAACACTTGTCAAACTGACTGGTCTATAATTCCCTGGGTCATTTCTCTTTCCCTTCTTAAATATAACTGTTATGTTCGCCTCTCTCCAGTCCATCGGGATTTGTCCTGTATTAAACGATACCTCAAATAACATTTTCAATGGCTCTACTAACATCTCCCCTCCTTCCTTTATGATTCTTGGGTGTATCCCATCCGGTCCCGGTGACTTACTTCTGTTCATTTTTTCTATAGCCCTTCTTATTCTAGCATGGGAAAACTCTATTAGTTCTAGTGCCGGTGCCTGTTTGATGGGAATAGTAGGCACTACATCCTCCGACTCCACTGTTAGTACCCCCCCAAAGTATTTCCCCAGCACCTCTGCTTTCTCCTTATCAGTCTCCGCTCTACTCCCATCATTCAACCCCCCTACCAGCTCTGGGATCCCTACTCTTCTTGTTAACTTTTCCTGAATGTACTTCCAGAATATTTTTGGATTATCCTTCACATTTCTAGCTATCTCTCTCTCCCTCTCCTTCACCCCCCTCCTTGTTTCCCACCTTATTTTATTGTTTATTTGTCTGCGTTTCAGATCCACTTCCTTAGCCTCTATACTAGACCCCCTGTTCTTTTTTAACAATTTTAATCTTTCCCACAATCGTTTCTTTCTTCTAATCAATATCCAAAGCTTTCTTTTCATTGGCAATTCTGGGTTAGTTCTCTTCCTCAATTTTGTTTTATCCTTATATTCCCTTACTGGTACACTTTTGGATACAGCATTCTCCAGTTTGACTCTAATTTTCCTCCACATTCCTTCAGCGTCTTCACCGTTCAAGTATTCCCCCCAGTCAATGTCCAAACACCGTCTCAGCAGCTCATAATCTGCTCTATCATACATGTATATTTTTCTATTGCTTCTATTATCCCTCTCTGATTTAATGTTACAACTAAAGCTTATACAGGCATGGTCACTACGACCTATACGACCCACATTAACATGTTCCACTATATCCTCTTCATTGCTAAAAATCAAATAAAGTACACTCCCCCGCGTCCCATCTCTATATCTTGTCATCTCTACAATATGTTGCTTTCTCTATAAACTTATTTTCCAGGCTACCCTGTCCCGCTGGAGTAGTACAATTTGCCCAGTTGATCCTTGGCAAATTGAAATCTCCAATCAAAATTTTATATTTGTTCTCTCTATTATCTATCTCCTCCATTGCTTTCAGTAGGTTATCATCATCTCCCCTGCTATTATTTGGGCTTCTATATATAGAGGCAATTAGAATTGATCCTCTTACACATTTTACTTCAATACACAAATACTCACAATACTGCTGTCTCATATCCACCTCATTAACCTTGAACTCTTTTCTTACATAAATAAACAGTCCTCTTCCAACCTCTGCTCTAATAGCATTTCTCTCATATAACTCAAAACCCTCCAAACTATATTCCACCAGTTCCCTCTCAATTCTAGCATTTTTTGGTCTTACTTCCTGTAGGGCTATGACATCAGGTTTTTCCTCTTCATCCTGCAACCTACATAACACATCCACATTACTAAACATAATCCTTAATCCATCTACCATTCCTTCAGCAATTACACCATCCCGCTCCTCCAGTCCGTACCCTACTCCCCCGTTAGCACTACTGGGTCTGCCTCTTTGTCTCCTGTCTCTCCCTGTGACACCTCCACCCCGTTCTCCTCCTCCGTCACAACTCCCATCACATTCTCTCCCCTCCCTGATCTCCCCCTCCCTTCTACTCTTATAAACCACTTCCTCACTTTTCCGTCCCTCACTCTCCAGTAAAAATTTCTCTTATCCTCCTCATCCAACTTTCCATTATTTTCATCAGCCTTTTCTTGTAATTCCTTAATTTTTTTCCTTTGTTCTATACTAAAATCCTTCTTTAGTCTTATGTGTTTCAGTTTATCATTTGTATTTAGCCTCCAACTAAAAAATTTCACAGTCTCCGCCACTACCCTAGTTTTAAACTGTACCCTTATAGGTCTCATCTCTCCCCTTTTATATCTACCTATCCTACTGACCTCCTCCACCTGCCCTTCCCATCCATATTCGTCCTCATCCACACCTTTCAAGACCTCCTTCACTGTCTCCATATCCCTCACTTTTCTCACTCCATTATCATTCATATGAGTCTCTATATCTCCATACAAGATTACACCCCTATCCCTGTCCATGGCCTCCCGCACAACACTCTCCTTGTTCTTCATGACCCCTACAACTGCACTCTCAAAACTTTTTTTGGTCATATTCATTTCTTCCTTTTGCTCTTTCATAATATCCTCCAAATCCTTGACTTTTTGTTT
Source organism: Paralithodes platypus (assembly GCA_032716605.1). Taxonomy (NCBI): domain Eukaryota; kingdom Metazoa; phylum Arthropoda; class Malacostraca; order Decapoda; family Lithodidae; genus Paralithodes; species Paralithodes platypus. Next base: position 15,912,824 of record CM064504.1, read on the forward strand.
ACCTACCACCGTCCATGCAGTCGACTCCTTTACTTCCGTGAAACGTCCTTCGTATTCCTTCAGCTGCTCCTTCAATGCCATATTCTCTGCTCCCAGTTCATCTACCCTTTTCAATACCATCTCTAGGCTCTCATTAACTGCCAAAATAGGCCTGCATTCACTTCCTTCGCTAGGCCTATTCCCTTCCCCACCTGTCACACCACACATTACACACAGTGCCTTAACTTTCTCACCAATATCCCCCATCCATTTCTCCGTATCACTCATCCACTTTTCCAAATCCTTCACAACAATACTAACCTCTTCTAACTTCTTATCTGTGCTCTTAAATCCCCGAAAACGTTGTAACCTTCCTTCCGCCTCCGTCATACCCGAAATTCCCTCTGCCATGTTTGTTTACAAACTCAACAACTCACAACCCTACCGCTGTCCCATCACTACACACTCTTATTACACTATATATCACCCCTCCACCACACCAATATATCCTCCAAACACTTCACTAAATCCTTCCTCTTCTTGCTAGCCCCGTATGCACTCGATATTCCGTGAATTAATTGACCATTCCCATAACATATGCCGGAGCCTCAAAACTTGCGTCCGCCTTCCGCCATGGTGTGCCGCCAACACCTCATACATCTATCTATCTATTACCGGATGCCTTACTCCCCTTAATGAGGGTGGCCATACACAGAATGCCCCCAAGTGGACCTATTCCCTGTAAGAGGGACAACCCAAGCCAGTTTACTGAAGGACTTACCGGTACAGAATTTACCACTCAATTTAGGATCCCTCCGACTTCGAGGCCCTCTGTGTATCTTGTCAGCATTATTTTTCTACAGTGGTGTTTGGCTAGTCCATCCACTAACCTGCCTTACCCTTAGCCAGGTAAACAGTACGGATTTGTATCAGGTTTACTCCCCTAGACAGGTTGCTGACCAAGGCTGACGATTCCCATCCACCCAGATATTTATAAGGTTGTCTCCCCTAGATGGGTTGCCGACCAAGGCTAACAAGCCCCATTCCCCCGGGAGTCCTATCCACCTCCTCATTCATACATGCATACATAAATTTTAGACCGAGTGCTCCACACGGAGTGCGGTTCCGGTCTCATATCATAATGGCGGCACTCCAGGCAGCTCTGTTCAGACCTGCATCACTTATCATTTTTTTTTTTTAAATTCAAGATCAGACCTTTGATCCCATGTCTTTCTTGGTCTGCCCCTTGGTGCTGCTCCCTCCACTTTCACGGACTTGCATCCTTTCAGCTAACTCAGTTCATCCATCCTCTACCCATGTCCAAATCATCGAAGCCTGCTAGTACACATCTAGTCACTGATACTCTTGATACCTAACTGTCTCTTCAGCTATTCACAAGATATCCTATCTTGCAATTTGGCCCCACACATCCATCTCACCATTCTCATCTTGTTACGTTCTATTATGTTAATATCATCCACTTTGACAGGCCACATTTCTGAAGTATATGTCTTTGCGCTTCTAACACATGAAGCGTACACCTTTTCCTTCAAGGTGAGAGGGAGCCTTATTGTAAGTAGTAACAACACTTCTCTGAACTTTCCCCAGCCGTATTTAATTCTGGCGATAGTGGCGGCCGTGGCCCCACCACCGGCAGAGATGGTATCTACCAAGTAGAAAGTTAACACTCTCGAGCCAGTCATTGAACACAAGCTCTCCTTTGCATACAAATTTCTCAAATTTGGACTTCTTCCACGGTAGAGGTCTCTTTCTTCTAGCGCAGCACTTCTTCCTGTGGTGTACCCAGCAGCGGCAGATGCTACACTGAATCGACTTTGCACACACTCCTTTTCTGCATACAGTACTGCTCATGGGTATACACCACTTTTTTCTCTCTTACTACCTCACCAGTGGTATATTTCAGCTTGGTAGGGTTATACCGGTACATATGGTGAGGAGTGCTTTTAGAAACAAAAACACAATAGCATTTGTTAATAGTTATAATGTAAAACTTGCAAAATAAACAAACCAAAACTGGGACGACAAGAGATAAACGCAAAGGAACTAATCAAAATCGCTATGTGGAAATAACGCTTAATAAAATAAAATTTTAAATAAAAGAACACCATCCACCACATAGGGTGTACATCACTACATGCGCAAGTTAATCTGGTTCCCAAGCAAACTAATCGAACACATAACAATGCACTATCGTCATGTTTAAGGAATTAGTCAGTTTGGAAAGTAGCAGATTAAGAACTAAACAAAATATTGATTATTTTCCAGTCTCTGTTTGCTGTCCATGCTAAATAACAGTGCCAACACTCTACCTACTCAAAATTACCCTCAACTGTATCATCACTACCACAGATATCGGTGACCCAAGTAACACAACATGCAACCAGAACACCCAAAAAAGCAGGAAGCTCTAGCAAACACATCGACAATGAAGTAACAGCAACGAACAAGAAAGACAAGAGCAACCACCCACCCCCCACAATACGACGCCGCTGCACAACATATCAACCAAACCTACTACAACACAACCCAACACTATCGGCGACCCAGGTAGCTCAACATGCAAACAGAACAGCTAAAAAAGAAGGGATCAGTCGCAACAACATCAACAATAAAGCAACAACAAAGGCCAAGAACAAGGACATCAAACAACAAATACAGGTAGGGGTGGGAGGCGGGCAAGGGGGAGCCACAACCTGTCCCCATCTCACGCGCTCATACCCCAGCAGCCGCTCACAGCGCTCAGCTGATCACCACACCGCCAGACGTACGATGAACAGAACAGGAAAATATGTATAGTGTGCGATATTGGATTCAACAAAAGGAGTACAACTTCACAATGTAGTAGTTGTAATGAAACAGTACACGATCGATGTACTTACGTTACTAGCAGAAAAGAAATGGAATGCGATAAATGTAAGGAAGTACCGGTAGCTATTCTATTGCCTGACGCCGTGATCCCCGAAGGGGTGGCCACGAACGAACTGCCCCATGCACCTCTGTCCCCAGTCAGTCGACGCCCCTCCCCCCAACCAGCACCGCCTTCGTTCATGTACTTCCTCACTCCATCCTTCCACCTCATATTCGGTCTACCTCTCCCCCTCTGTCCCTCCACCTCGCTCTCGTACACCCTCTTAGTCATTCTCTCGCTTTCCATACGTTCCATATGGCCGAACCATCTCAAGTTGTTCCTTTTCACACTTTCCACACATCTACCTCCACACCACACCTCCTTCTTACTTCCTCATTAGTCTGTCTATCCCTCCATGTAACTCCGCACGCACTCCTTAAGTAATTCATTTCCACTGCTCTCACTCTTGGTCTGAGTCTCTCAACCAACGTCCATGCTTCGCTTCCGTAAGTCAGTGTCGGGATTACCACACTGTCATGCAAGGACTTCTTCACTTCCATACTGACCACCCTATTTCTTGTTACTGCTTTTAGCGTTCCTACAACCCTCTTCCCCTGTTGTACCCTCTCCCGCACCTCTTCATCCATAGTCCCATCTTTACTCAACACACTGCCCAGATACTTAAAAGAGTTGACGATCTCCATAGCCTGACCGTTCAGCTTCACCTCACACTCTGTGACTTCACCCCTTTCGAAGACCATAACCTTGCTCTTCCCCGTATTTACCTTCAAATTCCGTTTTTCGCACACTATTCCAAACTCATTTACCAGACCCTGCAACTCCCATTCATTATCACTCATCAGAACTGTATCATCCGCAAACAGCAGTATAGGTAGCTTCCACTCAATTCCCTCCCTTTTCAGCGATACACCAACATCCACTGCTCTTGATAGGATTTCTTTCATGACTCCATCCATATATACAGTAAACAACCACGGGGACATCACACACCCCCTGTTTCAAACCAACATTCAGGTCAAAGAACTCGCTCTGCTCACTCTCCACACGTACTGCCGCCTTTGCACCCTCATACATGCTCTTCACTGCTTTCAGCAACTTGCCCTCTACTCCGTATATTCTAAGTACTTTCCACAAACCTTCTCTATCCACTCTGTCATAGGCCTTCTCCAAGTCCATAAAGGCAACATACACCTTTTGCTTCTTCTCCAGATACTTCTCCACAACACAATTCAGGGTAAAAATCTGAACTACACATCCTCTTCCCTTCCTAAAACCTCCCTGCTCGTCGCCTATCCATTTCTCCGTTCTCACTCTCACTCTCTCAATCACTACCCTACTGTATACCTTCCCTACTACGCTTAGAAGACATATTCCTTGGTGGTTACCACACACTCCTCTTTCCCCTTTGCCCTTATATAGGGGGACTATTATGCCAGTCTTCCAGTCATCGGGTGCACTCCCCTTCTCCCATGCTAGTTTGCACATTTTCCATACCCATTCTATCACTATCTCACCACCATACCTCAACATTTCCCCACACACTCCATCTGTTCCTGGTGCTTTCCCCAACTTCACTCTTTTCATGGCTTCCCACACTTCTGACCTCCTGATCCCCACCTCCTCCTTCACTACTTCTCTTCTTCTCCCTCCCATACCATATCCAGCTATGTTTGCTGGCTCTTCATTCCTTACATTTAGCAACTCACTGAAGTACTCCCTCCATCTTTCGACTCTCTCTTGCTTCTCGGCTAGCATTCTCCCATTCTTATCTTTCACACCCTTACTGTTTCCCTTGCTACCTTCCCTAACTTTCTTGACTTCTTTCCAGAACAGTTTCTTACTCTCCCTCCATTTTACACTCAGATTCCTTCCAAATTCCTCATCTACTCTTCTCTTACTTTCCTTCACTACTCTCTTCACCACCCTCTTACTCTCCACGTACCTCGCTCGTTTCTGTCTCTCGGAATCTTCATTCCCTCTACTACCCAACCACTCTCTATATGCTTTCTTCTTTCTTCCACAGCTATTCTTACCTCTTCTGTCCACCATGCTGTACCTTTCACTCCCCTCCCTCTTCTCCTCACTCCACACACCTCCTCACATGCTGCACAGATCTCATCCTTAACCCTCCAGCCCCGGCTATGTATTATATATATATTCCTCGAAACCCGGGTGTTTTGGCCGAAAAACGTCTAGGCTAGGCTACCGTATGTTCGTTAATCAGACTGCTTTCCGTATTCCCGCCATCCCCAAGCGTAGATGTGTTATTTACCTGTAGAATGGCATTAAGTAGAGCTCTCTAAGTCAACTGGTTGAGCTGTGATGATGATTTCATTGGAGATAACTTTATGGTCAAAACAGCCACTTTACACTACTATTCGATACTTAACAACAACATACAGGCACACAAGAACAAGCGCCGCTCTCCTTCTTGTGGCCGGAGATGCGGGGCGTCGGTCCAGCCGGCTGTTGTTTACATGCGTCGGACCGACGCCTCGCACACGAAGCTCACAGGCTTTCAACTACAGGGGTGTTCAAGAGTCCTTCCGGGTTCCTGGTATATGCTTTTTTATGGCGTTTAAGAGCCCATCCGTGTTATAGGGTTAAACACCTTGCTCATCTCCACTTCCTCCATAACTTCCAGGTCGAACCCACCTAGTCGTCTTTCCACTGCTCTCCTGTACTCCTCCCTGACTTCCTCCTCCTGCAACCTCTCCACCCTCCTCACCATTCCACCATTCCACCCTCCTCTCGCCTCCCTCCCGCTCTCCTCACCCACTTCTTTTGTATCCTAACCTTAGCTACCACTACATAATGATCAGACAGACCCCCTCCAATACCCCTATACACCTTAGCATCCATCACAGATTTCTTCATTCGTTCATCCACACATACATAATCAATCAATGACTTTCGTTCCACCACTGTTTTATCCTTCATCGTCAACATCCGTTTCCATGTGTACCTGTGGATCATTCTGTGTCGGAAGAAGGTGTTGGCTATCCACAGCCTCCTCCCCACACATACGTCCACAAGTGCACTACCATTCCCATTCACCTCTGATGGTACCCCCCACCCTCCCACCACTCCCTCAACTTTTCTATCACCCACCTTACCATTCATATCCCCAATCAGAAATATTCTTTCGTTCTTGTCAAACTTCTCCAGGCACGCCTCCACATTCATCCAGAACTCCTCTTTCTTTCTTTCAAGTATATCCTCTGTTGGGGCAGACACGCATACAATCACCCACGTTTGTATTCCTACTTTCATTCTCACCCACACAATCCTTGAACCCACAGACCCATACTCTCTTACACATTACTTCCATTTGCTACTTACAAACAAACATGCACCTTCTCTCGCTGTTCCTTCACTCACTCCAGCACAACACACACCCATTCCACACTCCCACTCTCTCACATCTGAACCTTTCCATTTGGTCTCTGTCATTCCACATACATCCAGCCTGGCATTCACTAACACTTCCAGAACCTCTCTCTCTTTTGTGCCATCATTCATGCCACTAACATTCCACGTAGCCATTCTCAGAATGTCCGAAAGCATGTCCTTAGTCGGTCGTGGTTCGTCAACGTTGGTTTCGTCCGCATCCGAGGCTGTTCGATCGTTTTTATTTGCTTAGATATTTTTTCCGGGTGGGGGTCGCAAGCCCACCGACCCAACGTCTTTAGTCGCCTCTTACGACACGCAGAAGGCACGTGGGGCATATTCTATTCCCTAACCCCCAGGGGGGGCTATTAAAGGTCCTAAAATCATTTGTGAAATATGTGAATCACTCATTACAAGAAAACAAAGGATCCTAAACTGTGATAAGTGTAAAACTGTAGCTCACATGAAGTGCATCTCTAAGAAGACCAACAGTGAAGAACGGGAATTCCTATGCAACACGTGTGCCTTGCATTCATTACCGAATATTAATGTAAATGAACAAAGTATTAACAACTCAGAATCCAGCCAGGACACATTCAAAATCAAAGATGAATACAGAGTGTTCACCAACAAAGGGCTCCATCTTATCCACATTAACGCCAGATCAATGTACCATAAATTGTCAGAAATAAACTTGTTAGCTAATAAGGCCAAAGCTTCAATAATTGCAATCACAGAAACCTGGCTGGATTCAAGTATAAACGATGGTGAAATAAACATTCAAGGTTTCAACATGGTTAGGAATGATCGCAATAGGCAAGGGGGAGGAGTATGTCTGTATGTAAAAAAACAACCTCACACACACAACTAGGACCGACCTCCATGTAGAAAATCACGAAGCTCTGTGGATCGACCTACACCTGCCGAGGACAAGACCCATCACAATTGGGGTGTGCTATAGGCCACCAGACGACACACAATTCTTGACCAAATTTGAACGAGCTTTGTCATAGCTAGACCCTCGGAATGAATCCATTATACTAGGGGATTTTAACCTGTGTTACAAACAACAAAATAATAGGCTTGTACGAGAATATAGGCACATACTGACAATGCACAATCACAACCAACTCATCACAACCCCTACACGTATCTCTGAGAACACTGCCACAATATTAGACCACATAAACTGTAACAGAAAGGACAAAATATCCAAATCCGGGGTTATACAGACTGGGATAAGTGATTACTTCGTCACATATTGCACACGGAAAACCACAAAAATTACCCTAGAGAATCACAAGGTTATCAAAACAAGGTTACTCAGAAACTACAACAAAGAAACATTTCTGGACATTTTATGGAATACAGACTGGTCTCCAGTGTTTGGAAGTACAAACGTTAATGACGCATGGGTTGGCTTCAGAACCATCATCACAAACATCCTAGACGAAATAGCTCCTCTGAAAGACATACGAATTAAAGCAAGGTCAGACCCATGGATCAACAATGACATACTACACCATCTGGAACAGAGAGACAATCTGTTAAAAAGGCTAGTGAAACATAGACAGGATCAAGGTCTGAAACATGAGTTCAACAGGGCCAGGAATAAACTAAGTAGAAAAATCAAATCAGCGAAAACTAATTATTTCCACAATAAGGCAGAGGAATATCAGAATAACCCAAAGAAACTATGGAGGCACCTAAAAACAACAGGCTACAGCAACAAGGCAAGGGATTCGTCTAACACTAATATTGCTCTCAACATTAAAGATCAGGTTTGCCACGATAAACGACAAATTTCAACCTACTTCAACACTTTCTTCACCTCCATAGCAAACACACTTGCACAGAACCTACCGCAACCTCTCAATAAATACACGACTACAACGGCCACCTTTTGAAATTTCTACAGAGATAAAGGCATACACCCGAACACATTTGGATTGCAAAATGTTACACCAAAATACACTTTTGACGAGCTCTCTAACCTAAATGTACATAAAAGCACAGGACCAGACAAAATTCCTGCCAAATTTCTACGAGATGGAGCCATTGGTATAGCAGGTCCCCTAACCCACATCATCAACCTGTCAATTAACACCAACACTGTACCTGCTGAACTGAAGGAAGCTATTGTAACCCCTCTATTCAAGAAAGGAAATAAACTAGAAGTTGGCAACTACAGACCAGTTAGCATATTATGTATTGTATCTAAAATCCTTGAAAGAGCGGTATACTGTACACCCAAATTGAACACTACCTCAAAGAAAATTATCTATTGTATAAGTTTCAATCAGGTTTCAGATGCATGTACTCGACTGACTCCTGTCTTATCCACTTAACAGATCACATTCGTAAAGAAATGTCTAAAGGTAACTACACCGGTATGGTTCTTCTTGATCTACAAAAAAGCGTTTGACACAGTAGACCATGATATCCTATGTAATAAACTACAAGCAATGGGCATTGGGTCTGTGAACTGGTTTAAATCTTATCTTAGTGGTAGAACACAAAGAGTCAAAATTGATGATAATATATCTGATCCTATGCCAATTAACTGTGGGGTCCCGCAGGGAAGCATCCCTGGTCCTTTGGTCCCTTACTCTTGGTCCCTTGGTCCCTTGGTCCCTTACTCTTTCTTTGTTATGTGAACGACATGGAAATGAGCGTCTCGTGTAAATTATTACTGTATGCTGACGACAGCGTGCTTCTGGTTTCAGGAAAAGACCCAATAAGTATTGCCGCTTCACTTTCCAAAGAACTAGAATCATGTAGTGAATGGCTAGTGGACAATAGACTATCTCTTCACCTGGGCAAGACGGAAGCCATCTTGTGTGGGACAAAATGCAAACTGAAAGACATTGTTGGCTTCTCGGTCAACTGTAATGATATTCCTATAACAAGTGTCACAAGTTAAATATCTCGGACTAAAACTGGACTCGAGTTTGTCAGGTGAAACAATTTTGGAATCTATCCTGTGTAAGTGTAAAGCACGTATAAAATACCTGTATAGACAGGTGGGATGCTTGCCAGCGGCGACCAAAAAGACCCTTTGCCAAGCGCTTGTTCAATGTCATTTTGACTATTCTGTGTCATCCTGGTACTCTGCATCATCTAAATCAGCACAGCACAAACTTCAGGTCACTCAAAATAAAATGGTTAGGTTCATGCTGAACCTAGGACCCAGATCACATGTTGGCCAGGAACAACTTCAGTCACACTCACTAGGTATGCTAAGTGTCTCTGACAGGGCCAAACAAATCAGGCTCACTAATGCCTTCAAAATTTTCTATGACAGAGCTCCAGAGTATCTTAAGAGTGATTTTGTTAAAGCAAATGAGAGGAGTGGACATAATACAAGAAACAGGATGTTTAATTTTAAGGTCCCGAGAATCCAAGGACAGGGTAAGCAAACATTCTTCTTCACTGCCATCAAAGACTGGAACGACCTACCCCAGTCAGTCCGTGAAAAGAGAACACTGTATTCCCTCAGACGTAGCCTGAAGGAACACCTGAACCGGACAGCTGCGAGAAGGGAGCACCAAGCTTATGTCTACTACTAAATACGACATAAGAGATAGACAAACCAAACTGAAATGATTACTGATTACGGATTACTGATATTTACTATAGGATGTAAGGTATCTTAAAATAACCCCCTAGAAATACTTTCTCTAAAGTATCTATTTCTTTATCCTCCCCATTTCCCCAGCTAACCTAATCCCACAAGGACCCCAATGGAAATACGCCTAACGGCCTTATTGGGCTATCCTTAGTTGGAATTATGCAAGGCTGGTACATGTCATATTTGTAACATACTACCTGTATGTGGTACCAACTCTTTAAATTACTAACTGAATAAATATTATTATTATTATTATTATTATTATTATTATTATTATTACACTGTCAGAATACTCCTTTCCACCTTCATGCTTTTTTCACTCTATTGGCAGAACTGACTAATGAATATACGAGCACCAGAATTAAACTTCAGTGGTAAGACGAGTTACCAGTATTTCTCCAGTCATCCCTAGCTATTACCACATACTTTTAGGCCTTTTTGAATTTTGGTTATTCACTTTTGTGTCCGAATGGCACCAGTCCAGATAACAAAGTGCCAATAGGTTAAGTATAATGGGCTTAACACCCGAAGGGGAAGAAAGGAAACCTAACATTTATTAGTGGTTCCGGAGTCTATGACGTAAGGCGGCTAAGGCCTATAAATATATATGACTCCTCTTGTCCTTGGGCAATGGGATTTACTGACCCTAACTCGTCAGCATTAATAACCATACCTCTTAGGTGATGCTAATAAAAATTCATAAGGAATGTCAATAGAATTGAATACCACTAAGAGAAATAATGGAAAATAAAAATAAAGTTCTTTTGAATCGCGCGGTTTCGTTACCAAGTGCGCTTCCCATTCCTTTGCGGTCTCACTCACGCACCCTCTGGTGTTGGACCCCTCAATAATTACAATAACCAACAGTAAGTCTGAAATTTGGGAGACCAGAATGAATTACAGTACAGTACCTAGTATTATTAACATGGGGAATATAAAAAAATAAGAAGGAAGAAAAGTATAACTATTATTAAAAGACTAGTTACTGTATATGTGATTATTCATCAAATAGTATCCATTACCAATAATGCAGTAGTTAAAGGTGACTATTTAGTCAATAAGTGTACAATATTGGATAAGTTCTCATTAGTATTACTGATTATTACTTAGTATTACCAGTTAACCCCTCAAGTACCAGCGACGCACGTTATGCATCGGCAATGTATGTAACGCTAAACCCCAGTGCAGCATAGGGTGCGTCGCGGTTAATTACTCCGGTCATATGGCACCTAGAGGGCTCAGATTTGTATTGGAACTGCGTAAGTATCCCACGCAACAATGCCGATGGTTGAAAAACCCTCAAAGTCTAGCCGCGTGCATGTGAGTGCACAAAAACATGTTTTTGCCTACCCATTTCTCCATGTTAATTCTGATTTTCGGGCACCCCGTAGGACCCCTTAATGACATAGGGGATTGTGCTTTTTTTTTTTTTTCATTCATTCCTAACCCATTCCTGGTGTTTTCTGGAAAAACAAATGTTCTTGACAACCTGCCGGGCCTGGAGTGTACATTTATATTATATTGCCTGGTGCTCAGTGGGTTAAAGGACTTTTACTGTACAGAATACGGGGCCACTACTAAATATTAAGTTTTCCTCTCTTCCCTTCGGATTGTCAAACCCGTAATAAGGTGACCAAGGCATGCCCAAGCAAACATGGAACTGCCTTTTAAATTATACCAATCGCCAATCTGAGTGTCAAACCGGGACAACTTGGTGAATGAAAAGAGAACGGATGAAGAATAAATTATACTAGTGCACTGATTTCACTATTTTAACACTTCCAACAATACAATAAAAACTGTAATGCATACTTTACTTATGTATACCGGTATTTCTTAATTGTGGCTAAAAAGAAGGCAGTCGGTTTTAGGGGTACGTTTGAAAAGTCAGATCTCACTGCCAGCCTGATACCAATACAGTACCATGTTATGTAACTTACCTGAAGAACAGCCTGACATTTCTGAGCCTCATCTGCCAGCACATGGATGACACTGGCTGGTCCTCCCCTTGCTCCAAACAGATCCAGTTCATTCATGGCTTCCAGTGCAGCCTTGGCCATACCGATGGAGGAGGCATTAAGCTCTGGCAGCCCATGGTTTGTCTTGTCTCCTCTCTCCCAGATACCATAGTCCTAATGAAATACATCATTATTATTATCACTATTAATAAAATATATCATTATTATTATCACTATCATTATTATCTGCCAGTACAGGGACCAGGATGACACTGGTGGATCCATTGTCTTGTGGCTCCAAAATAGCACAGTCCTGACAAGAACAGTAGCCAAGACCTACAATATGAGCGAGTAATTTGACTTAATGCTCTCCAAGGTCAATATATAGCCTGAAGGGTGAGTTTACTTTTACATAATAATGTTCCAGATACCAAACCCTGATAAATGTACAGTTACCCATATGAATTTGTATACATTCCATAATTTTATGAATGCAAGGAAAATGAGTATGATTGAATTACTGTTTAAGTATAGTCTTTCTTGCACTATTTAAATATTATGATTTTTTTTTTTCTGTATGAAAGAGACAAAAGGCAGGCTGCCTATAACGAGTGTCTCCCCAAAAGTCAAAAGAGTGACAGAGAGCCAAATTCAAGGGATGTTGGGGTCAAAATGCTTGGACACATGAAGTTAAAAGCTGTCTAAGTCATAGGATGAAGGAAGATTGATTGAGGGATAGTTCCAGAGTTTACTTGTTGAGTAGAAGAAAGACTGAGAAAATTTGCCATTTCTTGGGTTGGAGAGCTGGACAGAGTAGGAGTGGGACTGTGTTGAAAGGCGGGTACCTCGCACTTGCCGCAAGGGAGGGGGTATGCACTGATAGAGCTCTGAAGAACACTGATTGTTGTGATAAGAGAAATACGAGTCAAAGGCTTTTAGAAACATGCGTGGACCGTCAAGGAAAATTGATAGTACAGTAAATTGTAATTACAAAGTTTATATGTAAAGAACTAATAGTTTTGACTGTACATTAACCATAAAATAATGAGGGCTGAATGTGACTTACCGGTATACAGTAAGCCGACTCGATGTAGAAGACAAGGTTCTGGATAAACGACACCTCATCCAAATTGAATATTATTTGCAGCCCTGTTGAAGGAAATATGTTTACACCATACAATGAGAAACAAATACAATTTATAGATAATTATTGCAAACTTACATACTGTATGGCATGAAAATACCAAACTAATAAAATATACAATCCAAGATGCTGCTTAGCTATAAATATTAATTAATGCCAATGGCTCTTCTTACTTTTAAAATCAGGTCCTCATTGTCTATGTTTCAATTACAGTATTTGCCTATACTAATCCAATTGGAGAATAATGGTACAGAAAAGGAATGGACAAAAATGATATAGATAAGGCTAGCCTGAGGACAACCATTGATCCAAGCCACTGATCCTAGCCCAGTTTGCACTTCAACAGAACAAACCAACCATCATGTCAGGAATCCAAGGAATAGGCATAAAGTTTCAGGTTGATTTTGAGATGACTACTGTACATTGTAAAAGAAATAAAACCCTGATCTCATGTTGATGTCTTCTAAACATAACTTTCCTTTTCTAAGTAAATGATAGAGGCAAAAGGCAAAGCTACCTGTAACAAGTGTCTCCCCTAAAGTTGAAAGAGTGAGAGCCTAATTAAACTTTGCGTTTGTATACACTATTGGAGAGAAGGGTGGTGAACTTGTTTAGTATTATAATGTTCTCTCCACCAACCAACTTTACTCCTAAACACGATTAATGAAATTAACAAACACATGTGGCAGTCCGGGGATTCGAACCTAGGATGCTCACACCGAAAATCAACACACTTATGCATTGCACCACGAAGACAGTTAAAGAAAGGTGGACAAGCCTACGATTTATTATGCAGTTTCGAATCCTGCATATCAATCTAAGCATGTACACACTTTCCAACTGTGCTATCATAGGCTATGCATAGGTGAAAGGAAATAGTAATTAATGGGGCACTTAAATTGATAGGAGGAGGTATTTGTGAGAGCTAGCTAGACGACTCTGTGTAGGTGAGACAAACAGAAACAGTAGGAAGCCAGACAAATGAAACAGGAGTTCCAGCAACTCCTTATCACATGCGTATAAGGCTTTCCCTGGGTATTGCCCCACTCGATTGGTGTCTACTATCTTCCCAATCTGGATATCCATGTTAGCCAAAGACATGTCCACTTACAGACAATTCTATGTACATGTAGATTACATTTTAATATTTAGTATCAGGAGTTTTAATACTTTACATTTTTAGACAATAGGTAATATTCTAATGCCATTAAGAAGCATAGCTCTGGCGAGCTCACCATAAGTGGTCATTTGTGGCAATACAAGGAGGAAGAATGAGGTGGTATCATTCTGGAGATAGCCCCAGTTTTCATACTATCCTTACCGTCAGTCTTAATTCTTCTTGACATTAGATACTAGGTATTCCAGGCCTCTTATATACTCTGTTACACCAGGAGTATATCTCTTTTAAACTCACCTGAAGCTGTCATTTGTGCAAGTACAAGGAGGAAAAAAGATGTGGCGTCAATCTGGAGATGTCCCCACTCGTTGTCGTGCACCACAGGCTGGCCGGTGGTGGAGGAGTACTTGGCATGGAGGGCATCAATGGGAGCCTGGGTCTGCTTAAACTGCTCTACCTTCTCTATCTGCTGCATCATACATGTCAGCAACCCACGCATTAGTTTCACGCAGCTCTGAACCACAAACAGAAAACATTAATACAAATAAAAGTCACTGAATTACATATTACATACAGTATTAGCAGCAAGACACAGCATCACACATGTCTGGGACATGAAAGTAATAATAATGAGACAATCTGGTATATACAGTAGTATATTTACACTCCGTCTGTGTACTCATACCTCATGCTTCCCAGTACCCTGGAAAGAAGCAAACATCCATCCAGTTCCTAAAAAAGGTGCCTCTTCAGATCCATCAAACTACAGACCAATAGCTATAACTTCCACTCTTGGCAAAGTTTTTGAAATTATATTAAATAATCACATAATTAAGCATCTGGAGAATAATAAATTAATCAGTGATAGGCAATATGGTTTTAGACGATGTCGATCAACTGCAGACATTCTTTGCCTTCTTACGCATCAAATCAACCAAGCTACAGACCAACATGGTGAAACACATACAATAGCACTGGATATATCAAAGGCATTTGATAGAGTCTGGCATCAATCCTTATTGTCGAAGATGTCACACTACGGCCTTGCATCATTAGTTCCACTAATTTCTTCTTATCTTCATAACAGAAAAATACGTGTGATGGTAGATGGCCTTTATTCTCAATTTCACTCAATAAATGCTGGTGTTCCCCAGGGATCAGTTTTGGCCCCAACTCTGTTCCTCATTCATATCAATGATCTCATATCTACCACTCATAATCCAATACATTCCTACGCAGATGACTCAACACTCCACAGTTCCTTCACATTTACCAATTCTTTCACCCAACCCGATCTTATAAATTCAAAAATAAACACTGCAATTTCTCTGAACCAGGACCTTTCTAGAATTAATGAATGGGGACAAGAGAATCTAGTTTCCTTTAATGCACAGAAAACCAAGTACATTCAATTTTCTAACCGACAGAATCTCACTGACTCCCATATATTTTTTAATGATGTAAATATTCCCACTTCTCCTAGTATTGACATTCTCGGTGTAACATTAACTACTAACTTGAGCTGGACACATTATGTTAGAAGCATTGCTAAGAATGCCTCTAAAAAACTGGGACTCCTGTACAGAGTTCGAGAATTCTTCACTGACGAGCAGTTGGCCGTAATATATAAAAGTCATGTGCGCTCTCAGATGGATTACTGTTCACCTCTGTGGGGTGGAAGTGGAGTGGTTGCATTGAGGCAGTTGGACAAAATTCAAAATAAAGCTATTAGATTAATCAATAACCCTGCAATCACACAGGACCTTCCTACATTAGCCATACGAAGAAACGTTGCATCCCTTGCATTATTCTACAGATATTTTCACAGCAATTGTTCCGAGGAACTTGCTTCAATTGTGCCGCCTCTCCACATCTTTCCCCGTAGAACTAGGGCAGCTGAGAGCGCCCATGAATTTACACTTTCTCCTCCACAATGCAGAACTTCTGCTTATCAGAATTCATTTATCCCCAGAGCTACTACTCTTTGGAATTCACTTCCCTCGAATTGCTTTCCACAAACTTACAATCAACAAATGTTTAAATCCAGTTGTTACAAACATTTTATGAATGGAGGATGCCTTTAGGCACATGGACCTTTTTGTTTTATCTGTGTTTTTCCTTCCTCCGTTCATTGTCTCTTAAAAAAAAAAATAAAATAAAAAATATTTGGATCCTATGTAGTACAGGGGTACTGCGCTCGTCTTGTGTGTGGAAGGTCCTGGGTTCGGCACCCGCTAGGGTGAATATAATCGTAAACCTTATATTAATAATTTTGAGTATGGCTTCCGAACCCAAGATGTTCATTCATGAACAAATTTAACCCACAATCATTGCATCTACTGCAATCTATTATATCTTAAAAGAAAGAGGAAAGGTTAATCTAGAATATCGTATGTACAGTATATATATTATTATGTTCTCTCCACTAACCAACTTTACTCCTAAACTCAATTAATGAAATTAACAAACACATGTGGCAGTCCGGGGATTCGAACCCAGGACCCTCACACCGAAAACTCAGGCACATACCCCAGAGCTGGGGGTGGCAGACTCGAGACAGAGCCCGAACAGGGACAACATAACACAACAACAACAAATAAAAATAAATAAAATAAAACATTCAGACACATGTAGGTCGCCCATAGGAATACCTACAAAACATTGAGCGATGATAGAAAATATTGTTGCCAAGTAAATCATATTTTTCTTTTGGAAATTATCCGACTTCACATCGCTATACTGTATTTCAAAGTTTTGAGTTACCAGTATGACAATAGGCTTTCTGATATGAAATAGGAATTGTTTTTCACGCACTTTCTAATAATCCAATCAAAATTTGTACCGGTACATAGTCAATAGTTTTATATATGAATAATTAAAAGAATGGTATTGGTCAGCAAAAATCTGTTACCTTGTATGCAATAATACACTCATAATATGACTTATACAGTGAGGTATTATAGATCAATAGATAAGTCAATGCATGATAAAAAGAATAAAATTATAATAAACTTCCTAGGCCTGATTTTTTTTTTTTTTTATAGACCTACCTGTATATACATGTTACAGTATTTATTTTTTTGTATACGCAAAACTTTGCCTACATGTAATGAACAGCAGAGAAGTTGTGCAGAGAACTATGAGAAAACTTGGTGTAGAGTAATGGCTGGTGCGTGTGATAATGAAGATGTACGAGAACTCAGGAACAGTAGAGAGGGTGAAAGGTGTATTGAGTGAGGGGTTTATAGTTTTGAAGTCCACCAAGGCTCTGTGTTGTACCCAATACTCTTTGTTATGGTTCTGGAGGTACTATCTAGAGATTTTAGAACTGGACTCCCTTAGGAACTGCTATTTGCAGATAACAATAGTTCTTATTGCAAATAATGTCAATGATACTAAGGACAAATTCAGAAGCTGGAGGGAGGGTATTGCAAGTAAAGGAATAAGAGTTAATATAAATAAAATCAAGGTTATGCACAGCGCATCAGGGAGTGGAAATGTAGAAAAAATAGGTGCATACTCATGTGCAGTATGGAGAAGAGAAGTGGGCGCAAACTCAATTTAGTGTAGCGTCTGCCGTTACTGGGTACACCATGGGAAGAAGATCTGAACTAGGACCTCTGCCACGGAAGAAGTCCGAAGTTGAGAAATTTTATGTATAGTATGCAAAGGGGAGCTTATGTTGAATGCCTGGCTCAAAAGTATGAACTTTGCCAACGAGTCGCTGGGGCTGGTGGACAGGTTTTATTAGCTGGGAGACAATATATCTGCCAGTGGTGGGGCAGAGGCCACCACTATCGCCAGAAGTAGCCTAGATGTGGCTGGGGAATGCTCAGAATACTGTTGCCACTTTAAAAAAAGATAAGACTCCCATTGATGCGTTTATTACCACCATGCACTCCCTACTCAAGAGCTGGGCTAGGGTGGGTGCCCTGAGGATCAGGGACTTCAGTGAACAGTTGCCACAGATTGCTAGACCGCGCCGTCCACCAACAGCACTGGCATCTGCCAATAACACACTGGCTTGCCTGAGACTCGAACAATCAACCTCACAGTTTGCAGGCAAGTGCTCTACCAACCGCCCTACGGCCTGTGAAGGAAACGGTGTACGCTTCATGTATTAGAAGCGCAATGACCTACCGTAGTTTCAGAAACGTGGCCTGTCAAAGCAGAGAATATCAACAGAATGGAATGTAACAAGATGAAAATAGTGACATGGATGAGTGGGGCCAAAACGCAAGATAGGATATTTAGTGATGAGCAGAGGTAACGGTTAGGTATCAAGCGTATCAGTGATAAGATGCGTACACGCAGGCCTGGATGGTTTGGGCATGTACGGTAGAGAGGATGGATGGACTAAACTGGAGGGAGGTGCACCAAGGGGTAGACCTAGAAAGATGTGGGATCAGATTATATGCTCATATTTCAAATTTAAAAGCCTGACAAGTGAGACAGCTCTGAACAGTGTTGCCTGGAACACCTCCATTAGGACGCAAGACGGAAACCGCACCTTGTGTGGAACATTCGGTATTTAAATCATGTACCGATATGTATGTTTGTGAGTCCTCATACATCTTCATTATCACACGCACCAGCCACTCCTCTACACCGAGTTTTCTCATAGCCCACTGGACAACACCTCTGGGCACCCTACCAAAGGTCTTCTCCAGGTATACAAACAATTCATACGCTCTTTCACCCACATACTCACTTTATTGCCATTTAGACTGGCAATAACCTAACACAAGCTATCAAATCATCCACAACCAGCACATAAACAGTTTACTTAACTACATTCAATAGCTACTTTATCATTTTCGAACCTGTTCGAGTTCATATGTCTTGGCCCGATCCTCATCAAGATCGGCAGTCTTCTTGTAAGCCATGGCCAGACCCCAGACGGCCAGGATGGAGTACAGGTTGTCTCGTACCCAGGCATGATCGTTGTCCGGGCTGGCTGGCAGCAGGCCTGTCACTGCATCCTGCCAGGCACAGAATATTAGGTAAGATTTAAGTAAGAATGATCAATATAATAACAGATTATAGCTAAGATCTACCACCACAAGACTGTTCTATTTATGGTATACATAGGGTCCTTTTTTTAGAATCCAAATGGGTATATGTGCACTTCAAACTTCTGACATCTAAGAGTTACTTTTTAAGTTAAATGATATACCGGTAGTATGAGGATATATTTAAACGTATTAACTATGGTACCATATCTACATAATACTACTAGCCTACTACTACAGTACTACTACTACTAATAATAATAGTAATAAAGTTGCCGGCAATGTTTTCCAGTGTTCAAAGCCATGTTGCTTTACACTGTTTACAAGGTATGGTGTTTTGGATACAAGGACAGTGTCACAGCCGGTAACAAACCGCTGGCCATGGGATATAATAATGGGTTGCCCCCCTCACCCCCCCGTGACTTATTGTCATCATCATAGGCCTATACAGTATATTCTAAATTTTATTAATTTCACCATAACACCAAACACCTCCAATTAAATTAATGAAAGCACTTACCACTTTACAGTAGGGGGCAATATTGGGGAAGGATGTAGTGTCCGGTAGACGGTCGTCATGTTTACATAGGTCGATCGCCGTGGTTAAGATCGCGTCTTTTATTACGGCAATTTTTTCGGTTATTTGCCACCTGCTGGCAATATATATGATGATGATAATATGTCATGGGGGGGTGAGAGGGGGCAAAGCCCCTCTCAACATATTATTGTATCCAACGGCAGTCAAAATAGACGGGAACATGATCGCAAGCGTCCGCCGCCATCATGTTTACATAGGTCGATTACCGTGGTTAAGTTCACGGCGATTTTTACGGCGATTTTTTGTTTTGTTATTTGCCCCCTGCTGGCAATATATATGATCATGACAATATGTCATGGGGGGGTGAGGGGGGCATATTATTGTATCCAACAGTAGTCAAAATAGACAGGAACATGATCGCAAGCATCCGCCGCCCCACAGTGTGTAAACAAGGCGGGCGGTACGCCCGAACACTACATTCTTGCCTAATATTGGGCAAATAACAACTGGCCGTGTGATAATTTTGTAAAAATGCAGTCAAATTAAGCAGTCAAATTAGATGCGAACGTACGACTTAAAGCGACGGTACGCCCGCTAACACAACACTTGCCCATATAACAGCTGGCCATGGGATAGCCTAGGCATAATTTCATAAAAAAAGAAGAAAAAGTCAAATTTATCGCGAACATAATTGCGAGCGTGCGACTTGTGTAAACAAAGCGACCGTATGAACATCATCCTTACCAAATTACAATGCACCATTAGGCCTAGCACCAAACAACTTGAGAAATAAGGTAGCAAAGTACTATGCAAGTTTAGCACTAAAGCTACTGCTACACTATACTCCATTTTTTTCCAGCTGATACTAAATTGCCATCTCTCCATTCTGATTACTACTTTATTATCATGATTTTGTGGTGAAATAGGTTGCTAATTATGAAAACTTGGCAATAATATGACGCACAGATATAGCAGTATCAGATTTGGGGAAGGATGTAGTTACCGGGTGTACCACTACCGACATACAACATAAATCATCTCTAAATATTTATAATAAAATAAATACTTATAAATCTATAATACTAGGTTAGGTTAGGTTAGGTTGTTTGGTTAGGGTAATGTATTTTTGTATCCAAAGGCAGTCAAAATAGACGGGAACATGATGGGGTACACCCGGTAACTACATTCTTGCCCAGATTTGTCCAGTAAGAATCATGAAATCTGATGCTAAAGGATTCAATTTACCATCAGCTGGAAAAAAATAGACTATAGTGCTAGGCCTAGCCTAGGCTTACATGGCTAGCTATGGTGCGGCTGCTTTACGTTGTTTCTTACATGGAACATCCGGAAAATATTTATTTTAATACCACAAATTTTCCGAGTGTTTTTTATAATTTTGTTTGTTCATTTGCATCAATATATAGGCCTAGTGTTTGTAATTAATTAGAAATCTCGGGGAAAACCTATTTTCCCCAATATCGATCGATGTTGAGACACTCCCCCCCGATAGTGATTTGAAAAGACAGTATTATTCTAGATCCGGTTTCACAGCACACTCATCAATTTATATGGCTTCTATAAATTTGTCATACCTGTATACCATACTTCATTCCTATATCGGTCAGTAGCGGCGCAAATGGAATTAAAATTACTGTGAAAAAGTTAATATTTACCTCCTGTTATCCACAGCCAAAGCTGAAGATTGCGGAGTAAATACTGTAGACTTCATCGACTTTTTTTGGCAAGAATGTTAAGTGCGGGCATACCGCCAGCCTTGTTTACACTACGCGTAGTGGCGTCGGACCTTTCCCATCATGTTCCCGTTTTTGTTGACTGCCTTTGGATATAAAAATACATTAGCCTAACCAAACAACCTAACCTAACCTAGTATTTATGTAGTAATGACAGGGGTCAAATAGCAGAAAATATAGCGTCGAAATAGACGGGAACGTAACTGCGAGCGCACAACATGACGATAACTACATCCATCCCCTTTTTTTTCGGCGACCGTCAATCTGTTATTATTTTAATACCAAACCAGCGGGGGGGGTGGGGGCGGCGGGATGGATGTAGTTACCGGGTGTACCACTACAGACATACAACATAAATAATCTATAAATACTTATAATAAAATAAATACTTATAAATCTATAATACTAGGTTAGGTTAGGTTAGGTTAGGTTAGGTTGTTGTTGTTGTTGTTGTTGTTGTTCCCCAGGCTGTCTGGCCGAACAGCCCCAAGGTCCCGAGCAAGGCCAAGGCCACAAACAAGCGCCCCCACAAAATCCCTCCTGCCTACCACTAACAAAGCCCGGGTGACCGAAGCCACTCCAAGGCAGGGAGCTGAGGAGGATGCGGAAACGCCCGGGAAACCAAAGCCCCACCCAAGGCCCCGTGCCCCTCAGCAATTATGAAGGGAAAGTTGAGGGGCAAGGGAAAAATGTGACGCTTTGGCTCCCAATCTGCCAACTTCTAGGTTGGCAGTAGGGAGGTCAATCCACGGAAAAGACGCCGCCACCTGAGATCCAGAAGATATACAAGCAAAAGGAACAGCCAGAGTAAGCTATGGGTATGGCAGAGATAGCTCAGTTCTCACTCGGATAGACCAGCCCATCACCACATGACTAGAACCCAATCCTCTCAGCATCAGCTAGGAAAGGCCCTAGAAAGCCGCCTTTGGCGGGGGGGATAGCTCCCCTATTTCAACTCCTTTCGGGGTTGGGCACCCGCCTAGGTTAGGTTAGGTTAGGTTGTATGGTTAGGGTACGGTAATGTATTTTTGTATCCAAAGGCAGTCAAAATAGACGGGAACATGATGGTGAGCGTCCGCGTAGTGTAAACAAGACGGGCGGTACACCCGGTAACTACATTCTTGCCGGGGCGGCAGCTCCCACCCATAATACTAGGATAGGTTAGGTAAGGTTGTTAGGTTAGGCTAATATTACCCCTTATTTTGGTCTATTACCCCGCAATTTCCCTGATCTTCATAGCCCTCCCCACTAGTGGGGTCCGTGTTTTTAGATTGTTAGATAATGGGTAAATAATCATTTCCGCCAGTCCTTAGTATAAAACAACGCTGTATATTAAAGAAAACTGAGAAAAACAAAAACACAAAATGCTAAATTTGCTGTGAAACCGGATCTAGAATTTTACCGAAAAGACATTAGCCTAACCTAACAACCTTACCTAATCTATCCTAGTATTATGGGTGGGGGCTGCTACCCCCACACCCTCGCTGGTTGGGTACTAGGCTAATCCCTTAGTAAAAAAATAAAATAAAAATTGGCTGTCGTACGAAGGCGAAAGAAAAGTCGATGAAGTCTATGGTGTTTAGCCTACTCTGCAATCTTCAGCTTTGATTGTACAGTATATTGATAACGGGAAAGTACCGTATTGACAACCTTGTTACGAAAAATACATTTTAGTAGGCTAGCCTAGCATGCTTTTATTATTTATATTAGGTTTTTCCGAGGGTTAAACACATTTTCATATGATCTTTAGAGCCATCAATAACTGAAAGTACCGTATTGACAACCTTGTTACGAAAAAGACATTTTAGTACCATACTTCTTTATTAGGTTTTGCCTAGGGTTAAAACAAATTTTCATGATCTTTAGGCCTAGGGTAAAACACCGAAATAGGTACTTTGGTCTCTCCTACCGTAATTGAGTACTGTACCGCCAACTTCAGCTGGGTGGTATTCTTTGTCTTTCTTCTTCGGTGTATTCACACACGTCAGCTAGTTCCCCTATTAACACTCTCCACTTTAAAGGTAAAATATATCATATTTAAGCATTTCCATAGGGCTTACCAGTTATTAAGTGAATATGTGTGCGCGACAGACAAGATTCGCCGGTTTGTCGATGCGGACAAGGTCTAAAACTTTCTAAATATTCATAAAACCATATCACTTACACTCAAAATGGCGGTTGCAATCGAACTAGCGGTAAACAGCTGACCCTGTGTTCGATTCCAGAGTTATGAAATGCGCCCTAAGGCAAACTATGGATTTTTATAAAAACTAATGCGATTTTTGTGGTCGGTCAATAAAAGTACCATTGTTTTGGGTGGCCTGACGCTACCTTTATCGCATAAATCTACCTCTTATATGTTATATTTTATATATTTCAAAGTAAGATATGGTCACCATAAGTGTATCAAGTTGAACTTGAAGCCAAAGCCATTTTCCGGACTACGATGTCTAGTGGTAATTTTGATTTAAATTGAAGACAACCCGCATACGAGCCCCATCGATAATTATCATTGTTTTAGAAGTTTCATGGACGATACTTGGTTGGTGTATATGTAATTACCGTCGCAAATTCATTATAAGTAAAATACAAAACACTGTAAAAAAACTTCCCTCTGTATGCAAAACCGTCCCTCTAGATGCCGGCGCGCCGATAATACAAATGGCGGTCCAGGAGGCGCCCCCATGTTAACACCTATGGTTAACACCAACCTGTCAGTCGAACGCCACTACATCTGGCGATCTTTTTATGCATGTGTGAACCAATTACAATGGCTTACGTCACATCTCGCCACTCACGGAACCAACCACAGCCTTACATCATCATACTAACCAATCACAGTCCATAAATACGTCGCGTCACATCACGTCTCGACGAACCTGAATGTGCCGGCTTTTTTGTCTACAGTTGGAGGATGGGTCCCGTGTGTACAGGTTGTGCTCTGGTTCCACATTCAATTATTAAGAAAACCTTCGAAGAAAATGAGCCTTCATTAAAGCTGTTAGTGGACCACGGAGTACTACCTACATCTGTGAATTGTGCGACGTGCGGGACTGTGTGCTCATATAGACAAAAAAGGAGAGCATGGGTGTGTAACCACAATAAGGTTAGTACAAGGGACATATACTTGGTGTTGCTAGGTTATGTTACGTTAGGTTAATGATTGGTGTCAACCTCTCGCTGCCATTGGACGAGTGTGACAGAGAGCAACGGCTAGTTTTGTAGCCCACGCATGCAAGGGCTAGTTTTGTATTCCACGTACTGGGTACTATGCACCCTCAGTAGCTGGCATGCAAGGGCTAGTTTTGTATCCAATGTACTGGGTATACTATGCACCCAAACTAGCTGGCATGCAAGGGCTAGTTTTGTATTCCACGTACTGGGTACTATGCACCCCCAGTAGCTGGCATGCAAGGGCTAGTTTTGTATCCAACGTACTGGGTATACTATGCACCCAAAGTAGCTGGCATGCAAGGGCTAGTTTTGTATCCGACGAACTAGGTCTAGGTTAGGTTAGGTTGGGTTGTTTGGTTAGGTTAATATACTAGGTCAAAGTTTGGAAATTAATTTTAAGGGTTTTTGGACTCTGAAAATACTTTAAATCCGAGCCAAGTTTTGCCAAAACTTGGCTCGGGTTTTTCCATTTTGAGGTTTTCTTTAACCCTCTCACCACGGAAGGGCTCTTGAACGCCCATAAAAAAACATATAACAGGTACCCGGAAGGCCTCTTGAACGCCCAGTGGTTGAAAGCCTGTGAGCTTCGTGTGCGAGGCGTCGGTCCGACGCATGTAAACAACAGTCGGCTGGACCGACGCCCCGCATCTCCGGCGACAAGAAGGAGAGCGTCGCTTGTTCGTGTGTGCCTGTATGTTGTTGTTAAGTATCGAAAAGTGGTGTAAAGTGGCTGTTTTGGCCATAAAGTTATCTCCAATGAAATCATCATCACAGCTCAACCAGTTGACTTAGAGAGCTCTACTTAATGCCATTCTACAGGTAAATAACACAGCTACGCTTGGGGATGCGCGGGAATGCGGGAATCAGTCTGATTAACGAATATACGGTAGCCTAGCCTAGACGTTTTTCGGCCAAAACACCCGGGTTTCGAGGAATATATATATAATACATAGCCGGGGCTGGAGGGTTAAATCCGAGCCAAGTTTTGCCAAAACTTGGCTCGGGTTTTTCCATTTTGAGGTTTTCTTAAGTTGAGAAACAAGGAAACCTGAGCCAAGTTTAATTTTAAAACCTCTATTAGCGGCTTATTACGTCTTTAACCCCACATTTTCCCTGATCTTCATAGCCCTCCCCACTATCGGGGGCCATGATTTTAGATTGTTGGATAATGGGTAAATACTCATTTCCAGTGGTCCTTGATATAAAAGAACACTGTATAGGCCTATCGAAGAAAAAACAAAAAAACATTAACTAGTGAAAAGGCTGTCCGAGGTCTCCTCAATTTTTACCGTAATTTTTTGTAATTAGGCCTACCTTGGAAATAATGGCTATAAATCGCAAATTGTGCAATAAGTATGTGTTATATTTATTTATTGACATGCTCTTATGTAGTTTTCGTATATAATCAAGAATAGTGTAAGGGTTCCTAGAACTATCAGACCAGTCTTCTCATTCAGTGGTTAAAAATGGCGGTCTTTCGGCCTCTCATCATATTTCAGGCTAATATGGAGAATGTAGCTGCAGAATCAGCATTTCCACACATGATTTACAATTGTGAATAACTGTACGTCTTATATGACGAGGAGCTGCTTAAAATGGCGAAAATAGGATAATATTGAGATAATTCTGATGGCCTTACAGCGACTTTGGTAAGTATTCGAATTACGTATTATTATGTGGCATGGCATAGGTACGAAATATGCATATACAATATATGCAAAGCTGAAGGTTTTCTGAATCATATGTAGGGGTATAAGAAAGATATGAATTAAATTACCAACGTTATAAGGGTGGTACCGACATCCGGTAAAAAAAGAACCATCTTCCAACCTCCATCCACCGATAAATTTTCTGTTTCGCGCCAACTTCACGAAGGTTCACCATGTTAATAGGATACATGGCTGCCGTAAGCCGATTTGGAAAAATGTTATTTTAATACCACAAATTTTCCGAGTGTTTTTTATAAAAATAATTGTTCATTTACATCAATATATAGTGTTTGTAATTAATTAGAAATCTCGGGAAAACCTATTTTCCCCATTAGGCCTATCGATCCATGTTGAGACACGTCCCCCGATAGTGATTTGAAAAGACATTAGCCTAACCTAACAACCTTACCTAACCTAACCTAGTATTATGGGTGGGGGCTGCTGCCCCCCCACCCCCCCTGGTTGGGGACTAATCCCTTAGTAAAAAAAAAAAAAAAAAAAAAATGGCTGTCGATTATACGAAGGTGAAAGAAAAGTCGATGAAGTCTACGGTGTTTACTCTGCAATCTTCAGCTTTGATTGTACATTGATAACGGGAAAGTACCGTATTGACAACCTTGTTACGAAAATTAATGTTAGTACCATACTTTTATAGGCCTATTAGGTTTTTCCGAGGGTTTAACACATTTTCAATAGCCCTTCAATAGGAAGGGCTATAGAAAAAATGAACAGAAGTAAGTCACCGGGACCGGATGGGATACACCCAAGAATCATAAAGGAAGGAGGGGAGATGTTAGTAGAGCCATTGAAAATTTTATTTGAGGTATCGTTTAATACAGGACAAATCCCGATGGACTGGAGAGAGGCGAACATAACAGCTATATTTAAGAAGGGAAAGAGAAATGACCCAGGGAATTATAGACCAGTCAGTTTGACAAGTGTTGTGTGTAAACTAATGGAAACGGTAATTAGAGAAGGAATAATGGATCATATGAAGTCAAACCAACTTTTCAGTGGGAGACAGTTCGGATTCTTGCCGGGGAGGTCGACGGTACTACAGCTAATTAAGGTGGTAGATGATTGGATGCAAATTCTAGAAGATGGTGATGTAATAGACGTGGTATATTGCGATTTTATGAAGGCCTTCGATAAGGTCCCACATAAAAGGTTAATAGAGAAAGTTAGAAGCTATAATATAGGGGAGAAATGTGTGAAATGGATAGAAGCCTTCCTGAAAGATCGGAGACAGAGGGTACTGGTGAATGGAATAGGCTCGGGGTGGAGGGAAATTACAAGTGGGGTACCTCAGGGATCTGTGTTGGGACCACTGCTGTTCGTTATATTTATCAACGACTTGCCTGAAGTTATAACTAATGGAAGTGAGGTATACCTGTATGCGGATGACACTAAACTGTATAGAAGAGTGAGGAGTAAGGAAGATATGGGTTTGCTTCAAGGAGATGTGGAGGGCATGAAGGGATGGTCTGAGCATTGGTTAATACCTTTTCATCCAAAAAAATGCAAGTACATGCAGATTGGGACCAGCAAGATAGACAAGGTAGGATACAGTATGTATGAAGTGATGGAGGAAGTGAGTGCAGAAAAGGATATAGGAGTAGTGATAGACAATAAGTTAAATTTCTCAGAACATTTAGCGGAAAAGATAAACAAAGCCAATAGAATTGTAGGGCTGATAAGGAGGACATTTGTGTCACTTGACGAAGAAATCTTCAGGAATCTATATACAGCGCTGGTTAGGCCGCACCTGGAATATGCAAACCAGGTGTGGGCTCCATATATGGTAAAGGATATAGAAGCAGTGGAGAAAGTGCAGAGGAGAGCTAGCAAGCTGGTACCAACGTTGAAGAACGCGGGCTATGAGCAGAGGTTGAGGACACTGGGGCTTCCGACACGGCATATAGGAGAAAGAGAGGGGATATGATAGAGACTTTTAAGATAGTGTCAGGAAAGTACGATGAGGATGTGTGTGAAGGTATCTTCTTGATGCGGGAGGGAACAAGAACGAGAGGACACTCTAAGAAAATTTACAAAGAAAGAAATAGGCTTGAGAAGGCAAAGAACTCATTTTGTGATAGAGTGGTAAATGAGTGGAACGCACTGCCCCAGTATGTAGTCGATTCCGAATCAATAAGGGAGTTTGAAAGTAATCTTGATAAAGCATGGGGAAGACAAGATTTGAAGTTTGATTATAAAGCAAAGATACAGAATAGTAAAAATGTTGCGTCTGCTACCGCCGCCGCCAACACCGTGAACGACCGCAGCAGTGCAAGTACTGGTACTGAGCTGGATACACAGGCATAGTTTGCCTTTTTCCAGAGGATCTACTGTAATCTACTGTAAGAAACTGTAAGAAATATGATCTTTAGAGCTATCGATAACTGGAAGTACCGTATTGAGAACCTTGTTACGAAAAAAACATTTTAGTACCATACTTTTTTATTAGGTTTCGCCGAGGGTTAAAACAAATTTTCTTATACTCTTTAGAGCATATAGATTCATCATTAATCTTCAAATATATCAACAAAATTTGTGGTATTAAAATAACATTAAACCGCCGATTTTAGTGTTTTAAATGACTTATGAATAGTTTAGAGTGTGCTCTTTATGAATAGCCTAGAGCATAGCCTATAGGCCTAGATTCCATATTTAGGCAATCTTCAAATAGGCTAGCCTAGTAGCCTAGGCTATATAAAAAAAACAAATGTGGTATTAAAATAAAGTTAGGCCTAGGTTATAGGCTACTGAACATCCTTATCAGTAAGCCTATGTAGCCTAATGAATCTTCTTTTCCTAGCCTAGCCTAGGATAGGCTATATCTTGACATTTAAAAATAGGGCCTAGGCCTAGCCTCATTTTTCTGTTTTTACTATTGAAGAAACACCAACAAGCGATAAGCTTACTACAAAACAAGGTCAATATTTACAAGTCGCACCACAGCTGGGATCTCATTTCTAATGGTAGTTTTGGGTTCCTATCATTCTATGCTTCATTGCTATATACTGTACTTTTTATCCACAGGATTTTTTTTTTTTTTTTCTTGGCTTAGGCCTAGCCTAGGTCTAATTTTTTGTTTAGCATTAGGCTAACCTAACCAAAAAAACTAACCTAACCTAACCTAATAGCCCCCAAATACATTTAGGTTAGGTTAGGTTAGGTTATTGCCAAAAAAAAAAAAAAAAAAAAAAAAAAAAAAAAAAAAAAAAGTACTGTAGCCTAGGCCTATTTGGATATTTTTTTATTTTAATAGGCCTACCACAAATTTTCAGAGTGCTTTTTATTAACAAAATTGTTCATTTGCATCAATATATAGTGTTTGTAATTAATTAGAAATCTCGGGAAAACCTATTTTACACAGCGACAAAAGGGAGGCGCCGTTGTAAAGGCATAGCCGCATAGCTTCCCGACCAACTATGAAGATCAGGGAAATTGCTGGGTAAAAGACGTAATATAATGATAATAAACTACATTAACGACATTAGCCTAACCTAACAACCTTACCTAACCTAACCTAGTATTATGTAATAGCTATGGTGCCGCAAATGGGGAGATTTTATTTATTTTTTTTTACAGTAGGCCTAGGTATAATTCCTTATAATGCATTTCCGCCGCTTTGGACATATATATAGGAATTAAGTATGGTATATGACAACTCTAAAGTAGCCATAGAAATTTATGAGTAGCCTATGCTGTGAAAGCGAAACTAGAATTAGGCTA
This sequence comes from Paralithodes platypus, assembly GCA_032716605.1. NCBI lineage: Eukaryota > Metazoa > Arthropoda > Malacostraca > Decapoda > Lithodidae > Paralithodes > Paralithodes platypus. Next base: position 15,942,852 of record CM064504.1, read on the forward strand.
AACCGTAAAATGTGACAGTCCTTGGTATTTTAAACAACACTGTATAGGCCTATCAAATAAAAAATAAAAAACAACAAAAAATAACCTGAAAAACTCGTCACTGGTTGGTGATAAACATTTACCAAACAAATTTTCTTAGGATCTTTAGAGCATAGCCTAGGCCTAGGTCCTATAGGCTAGATTCATTATTTATCTTCAAATATATCAACAAAATGTGTGGTATTAAAATAGCCTAACATTAGCCTAAACCAAATATTTTCCCGTGGATAAAAAGTATAGCCTAATAGAGTAGCCTATAGCAATGAAGCATAGGCTAGAATGATAGGAACCCAAAACTACCATTAGAAATGAGATCCCAGGGACTCCTAAATGTTGACCCAAAACAAGTCTGAGAGAAAATAGCATTGAAGGAATGTTATAAAAAAACATTTTTAGTAATAGGCCTAGGCTAGCCTAGGCCTAGATTAGGCTACGCTATGGGCTAATATCCTTGATGACTTTTGAGCCTCCCTGGCCAGCAATGACAATTGACACCCCACTCACCTGATGTCTGAGGATGGTGCGGTACACTATGCGGTGGTAGTAGTCCAACCGCACCCCAGAGTTGCTTCTACTCCTCATTTTAACGAAACTAGCCTAGTAGCAGACAAACTTATTCATGCCCGATCTTTTCACAGCTGAGAACGAGATGATAAGCTTCAGGCGAGGATATTGGGGAATATATTCTGTTCATTAGCATCGTATTTTAATGAATCTCTTAATCCAAGAGCTTTTACATAAGATTGACTTCTTGCCATTTGGGATCTGAAACTTATTATGATCCTACATTCAAGTATCTATACATGGCCTGCCTCTCAAGGGCAGAAAGGACATATTACATTACATCATTATATAAATATTATACTATTACAGTGATTTGTAAAATTATAATGCCTTATTGACACTACTGACTAATTGATTGATATCTATATCTATATCTGAAAATAATAACATATTTTTTCAATATGTGGCGCGAAGCAGACGACGCTACTATCAGCTGTGGCCAAAGCACTTTTGCCACTTTCTCACAATGTATGTTCGATTCTCAAATAATATTATATATTTTGATATTTATAAGTGTGTATCCCGAGTACTGTATTAGTGTCTCAGTTAGGGAAATAAGGTCATTCTACATATATTTGTATTAATATATCGTGAAATACAAGGCCTATACACATATATAATTATTTTTTACTGGCTACACTGCTAAAACGTAAACAAATGGGAAGTAGCCACGAGCCTGCGGATGTGTCAGAAACACTTGTCTGCGCCTGGTGACGATGAACCGGATGCCTGACGGTCGCATATAAGGGAGCCATGGGTGACGAGTGAAGGCTGTTTTATTATGTATAATTTTCAAAAGGAAACACCATGATGTGCGCACAGCTAATCGTTCGGTACTTGCTATACGTTTTGGCTATTACTACAGGAGTAGTATGTGAAACCCCATCGCAAGGCAACCAAGTGAAACTATGTATCCTTTTACTATACAATGTGTTATTCTCTAATATTGGTATAGGCTATAGGCCTAATTATCTCTTTCAAAAATCGTGTAGGCCTATCGTAGGCTACAAGCACCTCAAGATTGACAAAACATCTTAGCCTATTTATATTAGCCTACTCCTAGGGCTTAATAAGTTAGGCCTGAGCTATTTTTATGAAATTTGGGATAGCTTACAGGATGTTTAGTAACCAGTAGGATTCATGATCGGAATCACACGTTTTAAACTTGTTTCGCCACCACCATTTCAAGGGTATTGGACTTTCATAATTTCAATAAGCAGCCTAGGCCTATTAGGCTAGGCTGAATGCTAGACTACTCAGCCCACGGGACAGCTCGGCCCACGGCGAGACAGCTCGGCCCAGTAAAACCGAGACAGCTCGGCCCAGTAAAACCGAGACAGCTCGGCCCAGTGTTAATTGCGAGACAACACGGCCTTTCACAACCCTTATTTGCTTCGACAACATAACGATATAGATGGCTATATTGATCATTTTGGAATCACTAGGCCTACGTCCCTATCTATTTATGTATCTATCTTTTCGTTTCATCAAACACGTGACAATTCATTAACTTTTATTTCTCGTATTGATCATTTTGGAATCACTATGTCCCTATCTAACCTAACCTAACCTAACCTAACTTAACTTAACTTAACTTAACTTAACTTAACTTAACTTAACTTAACTTAACTTAACTTAACTTAACTTAACTTAACTTAACTTAACTTAACTTAACCTAACCTAACCATAGCATACCATGGGGCCGAGCTGTCTCACCGTCGTGGCCGAGTTGTCCAAAAGTGGGCCGAGCTCGGCGAGCAGTCCGAGCCGAGTTGTCCCATGGGCCGAGTCGTCCAGTCACCGGCTAGGCTAGGCCTAATTTTTTATTAAACTGATGAAAACTTAGCATCTTACCCAAATGGCATTATGGCTGGTACCCTATTTACATAAACTTTATATTGAAATGTAAAGGATAGGCCTACCTGATAATATGATCAGGACCAACCCAAATGGATGAATAATAGACTATTAGATCTTCTAGGACAAAAGAGAGGAATATATAGACAAATTAGGAAAGGCGAAATTCACCTACTTGCTTACTATCAGAATCTATCAAGACAGGTAAAAAAGGATATTAGGAAAGAAAAAATAAATTATGAAATTAAGGTTGCCAATGACTCAAAAAATAATCCTAAAGCTTTTTACCAACTATATAAATCCAAGGTTAGAGATGTAATTGGTCCCCTTAAAACTTCGATAGGAGACATGACAGAAAATTATTTAGAAATGTGCAGTACATTAAATAGTCAATTTCTTTCCATTTTCACTAATGAAAATTTGGCACAGTTTCCAGAAGTCCTTAAGGTATATAGCGATAGTATAGAAAATAGGTTAAGTACGGTTACTATAAGTAGAAATGATGTGCTTAAGGAAATTGACAGACTGAAACCTCATAAATCGCCTGGTCCTGATGAGGTATATGCTAGAGTATTAAAAGGATGTAGGGATGAGTTAAGTTACCCATTAACATTTTTATTTAACAAGTCATTGGAGACAGGTATAGTTCCAGAAGCTTGGAAGCTTGCAAACGTAGTTCCGATCTTCAAAAAGGTGACAAATCAATAGCATCCAATTACCGTCCCATTAGTCTTACATCAATCATAGGAAAGCTACTAGAGTCAATTATTGCTAGTAAAATTAGAAACCACTTAGATACATTTAATTTAATAAATTCTTCTCAGCATGGATTCACTCAGGGACGTTCTTGCCTTACTAATTTGCTTAGTTTTTTCTCTGAGGTATATGAAGCAGTAGATAATGACAAGTCATATGATATAATATATTTAGATTTCAGTAAAGCTTTCGACAGAGTCCCCCATGAGAGATTGATGAGAAAGGTTGAGGCGCATGGAATAGGTGGGGCGTTGTTGGGATCGATTAGGTCATGGCTAATTGGTAGGAAGCAGAGAGTCAGCATGAATGGTACAAAGTTAGAATGGGGAGCAGTCAAAAGTGGTGTCCCCCAGGGATCTGTATTAGGTCCTCTGTTGTTTGTTATATACATAAATGACCTTGATTTAGGTATAACTAGTAGGATAAGTAAATTTGCAGACGATACCAAAATGGGGAGAACAATTGATTCAGATAGAGATATAGAGTGCCTCCAAAGGGATCTAGATACCTTACACGAATGGTCAGTAAATTGGCAGATGAAGTTTAACATTGACAAATGCAAGGTATTAAAGATAGGGAAGATGCATACAAATGTTAAATATAAACTAGCTAATATGGAATTAGAAAACTTGAATTGTGAGAAAGATCTAGGTGTGTTTGTTAGCAATGATTTGAAGCCTAGACAACAGTGTATAAGCGTTCGAAACAAGGCAAACAGGATTCTCGGGTTCATCTCTAGGAGTGTGAGTAACAGAACTGCTGATGTTATCTTAAAACTTTACTTGTCATTAGTGAGACCCCATATGGATTATGCTGTTCAATTTTGGTGTCCTTATTACAGAATGGACATAATAATTTAATAATAATGCATCACTTAGCTCTACTCCCACTAGTTCTGTATATTTTGATAGAACTAAACTTAAAGATGCCCTTAAATTCCTCCTTTTCAATACTTATGTTAGATTCGGGCCGTACATTTTCAAACAAATATTAGGAATTCCTATGGGTGGAAATGCTAGCCCTTTAATTGCAGACTTATTCTTGCTTGCTTTAGAATTTAAATATATAAAAGACTTAGTTGACAGTAGCAAGAAAAATAAAATTCCAGAAAAATTAGCACTTGCTAAACTGTTAAGTAATAATAGTAGATATATTGATGATATTCTTGTTTGCAATTTGTTAAATTTTAATCAAGTTGCTACACTTATTTACCCTAATTCTATTCCCTCACACAATGTAACGTAAATTATAAAGTTGAAAATTTTCTTGATATAAATATAGAGATTGTTAACCCGGGAGCTGCGGGGAGAACTTTAAGAGTTCCCCCCGGCGCCACTGCGGGAAGACTCTTAAGAGTCAGAGAAAATAAAAAAATCAACTTTTGACATCGAAAAATAAAAAAAAAAAAATTTATATTTTTTTTTTTTTATTTTTTTATTTTTTTTTGGCCCCTGGGCCAATGCAAAAATCTCAGTCCTCTACCTCCCCTCCTTCCCCACTTTCCTCCTCTCCTTCAGTATCACCTAATTTTCCTGTTATCCTTATTCTGAGGTATATTTCGTTGCTAACATTAGAAATCCGATTGGCCAGGGTGTGGTCATCACTGATAGCAAGCGGATGTGCAAGAGAGAGAGAGAGAGTATCGATCGACTGTGTCTCAGTGGCCTTGGGGGGGAAATTGGCGGGAAAGCAGATTGACTCACCCATACGACCATTATACAACTCGCGGGCTATATCTCCGATTTTGACCATCCAAACGCTGTTTTCACTCGTTTTATTGTTTTGTTTCAGGTTAATACCTTTATAATCAACCCATAAATAGGCGGAATATGGATAAATATTAATGCTATTAATGGCACAATGAATATTTTAGTGACGGAAACACCTCAAATACGTCAGCACAGGGGGACGTTTCCAATTACCCCCATGCGCACTTCAGAGGTTAATGAACAGTGCCATAACTTAAAGTATATCACAAAGTTGATGATTTTAATTTTAACGTAATCAAACTTTCCTTTCCACCTAGTAGTAATATCGATAGTAAAATAAACTTATAATTGTTTTTATTCCCAATTAATAAGATTTTGTAAAATCTGCACTAAAGTAGATGACTTTTGGGCTAGAGCTAGGTTACTATACAGATCTAGTGGACAGAGGTTTTGAGGCAAGTAAATTGTTCCATAAATTAAATCTTTTTAGGGTTCAATTATTGTGACTGTATTCTAAAATTTGACATCAATAATTTTAATCAAGCATTTTTAACTTGAAGTTTCTTGTATAACCTCTGCTTACTTTTTGTCTGTATTTATTGTTATCTTTTTCTTTTCTATTATTTATTATTATTATTAATATTGATGATTTTTAAATTTATTGTTCTTGTTAAAAGAGTACTCTTTGTTTTTAAATCTGTTGTTACTTCATATTTGCAAGTATTCTTCTTATATATTATATGTATTCATTGTCGCGATAGATCAATTGCTTACTTTTGCGATTTCCTTAGTTATTTGTGCTATAAATGTAGGTTATTTGTAGGGGTAGTATTGATAGGGGTCACTTGAGGCATGCTATGCTTACAGGTACCTACCCGATAGCACTATCGTTAGTGAGTGCTGTACTGTATTTATATATTATTTTGTTATTAGTATAGATATCTTATCAATATTTGTATTTTTTACTATTGTTAATGTCTTGTCATGTTGCAAATTTGATTTTTTTTAAATAATATTTTGGACATTTAACATGTAGTTTCTTTATTCATGCAGAGTTAGTAAAATTTGCCAGAACGTCCCGGACTTCCCAAACTTGACTACTTCCTTTAACGTGCCGATATAGTGCGTTGTTATATGTGCGATTGGTTTGCTTGGGAAACAGATTAACTTGCTCATGTAGTGATGTACACCCTATGTGGTGGATCGTGTTCTTTTATTTAATAATTTTCATTTTAGTAAACGTTGTTTCCACATAGCGATTTTGATAATTTAATTTGACTTTATATTGTCCTTGTCCCAATTTTGGTTTGTTTAGTTTGCAAGTTTTACATTTTAATTTTAATACTGTAGATTCATTGGAGAGAGTACAACGTAGAATGACAAAAATTATCCATAATATTAGAAATCTTCCGTATAAAGAAAGGTTGAAGAAATTAGGCTTACATTCGTTAGAGAGACGCAGAGTTAGAGGGGATATGATAGAGGTGTTCAAGTGGGTTAGTGGGATTAACAAAGGGGACATAACAAATGTACTAAAGCTCAGTGATAGCGAAAGAACTCGTACCAATGGTTTCAAATTAGATAAATTTTGTTTCAGAAAAGATATAGGCAAATATTGGTTTGGTAACGGAGTTGTAGATGGGTGGAATGGACTACCAAGTGCTATAGTGGGATTAAAAACGATAGGGAGCTTTAAGATAAAATTGGATAAGCATATGGACGAGAAGGGTTGGGTGTGAAGGTGGATCAGCAGGGTTGGGCCAATCAGCGCTCTGCAGACCCCCGTAATCCTGCGTTAATCTCTAACCGTTTTGGTAAGATGATCCTCAGGGTATTAGAGTGTTGAGCCTATAATTGGGCTTTGTAATTGGGGTTGTGTGGGACAGGATCTGCCTTGCTTAGGCCAATCGGCTTTCTGCAGACTCCCATTTTCTTATGTTCTTATGATACCACAAGTATCCTAGGTTCGAGTCCTTGGAGTGCCACATGTATTTGTTGATTTCATTAATTGAGTTTAGAGGTGGAGTTGGTTGGTGGAAAAATATAATAATTCTCAATCTGTCTTCTATTCAACAGCTGAGCTGTGGAACTCTCTCCCAGAATCAGTATTTCCCTCTTCCTATGACTTAAATTACTTCAAACTGTGTTTCCAGGCATTTTGGCTTGAACGTCCCTTGATTTTGGCCCTGTCACTCTTTCAACTCTGGAGGAGGCACTTGCTACAGGCAGTTCTGCCTTTTGTCTCCGTCACTCACATAGAAAAAAAAATATATAGGCTATGATGCTTGAATATTATTTCTTAATTTTGATATAGTTCAAAGCTTGTTCAAACAGAGACGATCACAGCACCGCGCAGCAGTGGACACTATGCTGAGTCTTGGGGATCATGGGAAACAACAGAAGATGGTCAATGTTATTGCAGCCAAGATTTTTGAGGTCAGTGGAATGAACTTTCATGTTGGGAGAACCAAGAGATTCATAACAAATTTGAATAAAGTGACAGCAAATAAATTGATATTCCTGTATTGTATGTTATTGTATATTATCAGTACGGTATCCAGTTTCCAGAATAAATCTCAACCTAGCTACTATATGTACCGGTACCGATAATCCTAAAGTAACGGTATGGGTGCCGTTAAGATTTTAACAAGTTCAAATACACGGCATAACCGCAGATAACGTTTTGTTATGGTTAAAAAAGGGTAGGCCTACATGTGTTCAGAGAATTCTTCAGGATTATTCAGAGGTAGTAGTAGTAGTAGTTCCCTAGGCTGCCTGGCCGAACAGCCCCGAGCTCCTAAGGAAGGCCACCGTGGCCACGGCCGAGACTGGGTTTTCCCACAAATTTCTGAAGGATTGTGTGTTGTGTTGTTTGCGTAAGTGATTCTATGTTATGCAGTCTTCCATAATGTGCTTGAAAGTGTGCACTGTGCCACTGTGCAGTGTTGTGTTACAACCCCGGACTGGTGTCCTGGACAGAGTCATCCAGCCTCTTCTGATAACTCAGAAGGGCTGGATGGTGCCCACATGACAGTATAGTCAGGTGGACTGTCCTCACAGGAAAGGAGGGTTTCTGAGGGATGGACTTCAGGGGGCCGTGCATGCAGCTGAGTGTTGTCTTTGAATGACTGGATTGGTGGATGATTTAAGTCTGGTGATAAGGGGTGGTAGAGGGCTTGGTGGGGGATATGAGTATGTTGATGAATGCTATTAACCCCTTCTGTACCGGCTATGTCTTTAAAAGTATATCCTAGCTATATTTAGACGGTTTTATGCAGTTTAAGAAAGATCTGTGGTAATAAAAAGGGTTAAGTGAGATGGTTCGAAGCCTGATAATTGCTGGAGCCCCTGTTTAAACTGAATAAAATCATCTAATTGTAGCCAGAATAAAGTTAAAGGACGTAGCCGGAACAGAAGGGGTTAAGAATGAATGAGGGCGAGAGTTCCAGAGTTCACTTGTTGATTAGAAGAAAGACTGAGAAAGTTAGCTAATTCTTGGGTTGGAGAGTTTGACAGAATGGGAGTGGGACTATGTTGAAAGGCAGGTGCCTCGCACACGCCGCAAGGGAGGGGGTATGCTTTGAGAAAGTTCTGAAGAACACTGATTGTTGTAATAGCGATAGAAGAGTGAAAGATGCAATATTGCTTAATCCCTTATTGCTACAAACTCTGTATTTTATGCATACTTGAGGGTTATCATCAGCTCATAAAAGGGGTAGGAGCTCCTGAATACAGTCTTAAGTTATGGGAATCTTGTAATGCTAATGTGTTTTGCTGGTAGTAATATTTAACTACCATTACTAATGCTACTACTATTAATAGTGATGAACTAGTGACTAATAGTAACATGTTGTCAGCTGTTGGGGCAAACACAGTTGGTGCTGAGGGAGTCTGGCTACATCCCTGGCATGGAGTTTCCTGAGGACGAGGCTGTCAGAGAAGGTAATGTATTCTTCATTACGATGGTAGAAATGACTTTACTTTTCAGTAGATAATATATTTTAATTTAGAAAGTATCGGTCAGAGTGGAAAGTTTAAATTATATAATATTTTGTATTTTACTATGGATGATTTAGTTGAGTGACATGCAATTAATGGATATTTACTGAGGTAATAGACTGGCATCCTATCTCCTTTGAACTGCCCTCCACCAGCCCTGTCCCAAACTTTGGAGAACACAGCATTCCTGGGAGAGATACTGCTTCGCCTGCCAGAGATCACCCACGACCTGCTGCGGGACAACGGCTCCTGGCACATACTCTTCACTTGGGGCGTCTTCTTCGCTACACAGTCTAACTTCCTTGACAAGACCACCATGAAATTCATCTACTTGGTAAGAAGGGAAATAGAGTCATGTTTATAGTATATATTTGTAATTAATGTTATACACTTACATATTGTACATATCATTTAATGAAATAAATATAAACTCTTTGACAGCTTTGATACAATCCTAGCCATAAATGCAAGCTTTGCACGGTCAATTTCCAAAGCAAGACCTATTTTCGAAGTTAACCTCGCCTAACCAGGCAAGGAACAGATTATTTTTAGCAGAGGGCTGGTATATTTCTCGAACCCGCAACACTTGCTTCGAGTTGGCTCCTAGTCAGATACTCTACTGATGTATCTGCCCATATTTGGGAAGACATATTAAATAATAAATTGCCTCCATCAAATACTTAAAATAAAAAATAAAAATTGCAGGTATCACAGGAGTTAGGACTAAGTGAGAAAGACCCCAACTACATCAACCCTTACATTCGTGAGGACCACCGACGTGCAGCAGCAGCGGCGGCGGCGGCGGCAGCAGCCTCCACCAACACCAAGACCAAGAAGAGGAAGTCATTCAAGAAGGGCCCACAACTCTCACGACAGTTTGGTGATTTGTGATGACACCGGGGTTGTAATTGAGGCATTCTGTGTTAAGAGTGACCAGGCAACAAATACCTTTCAGTTTAGTGATGCATATTACCGTATTTGCTGGCATAGAACAAACTTTTTCCCCATAAAATTAACCCCCATTATAACCCTGTGACTTTCACTCTGGCAGTACAATACAGTAATACTGTACACCTCTGTCTTCGTGGTGCAATGCATAAGTGTGTTGATTTTCGGTGTGAGCATCCTAGGTTCGAATCCCCGGACTGCCACATGTGTTTGTTAATTTCATTAATCGAGTTTAGGAGTAAAGTTGGTTGGTGGAGAGAACATAATAATATTTCAAATGTTTGGGCGGAGAGCTTGTCGGGAATTGTAATATTTTCGAGAAGTTCAAAGTACTTTTTTTTTTTCAGACATTTATTTAACTTCTCCGTACTTTGTCTGGATAAGCAAATCGTATATCAGGTGTCCTAACATTTGCCTCTCTCTTTCAGACATTTAGGTACATGTCCAGGCTGAATACTATTGATCAGACTATTACGTAAGTCTTGAACTTTTACCTTGATCTTCCGGACTTTGTCCTAAAGAGAAAAGTCCGAGTCTGGAAGCCCTGGTATTCTAGTTGTGCGGAGTCCTGATGTGTGGAAATTTACTAAAAATATATTTTTCTGCAGAAATGTCATGCCTTAATTTGAGAGTGTATCTAATACAAGAGCGTCTTATGTACCGACAACTGTGGTTAGTCAGCCTGCCATTTATTCTGTCAGGATCTATAACCAACTAACACATAAATCTTTGTAAACTTTTATTAAACTGTAGCTTCAACCATTATTTTTGTTGGTTGGTCACTCTGTCTATGAGTCTCTCGATTGTTGTCACCATCCCAGCTGCTATTGACGTAGATGGGTCAAAGTTGTTTTCCATCACTCATGTCACGAGTTGTTTGTATCAGTGCATAATAGTTCATGTGTGAATGTTGCCCACGGTGTGTTGCAGTTCATACACTGACTAGAAGAGATATATTTTTTTTTTTTTTTAGTACAGTAGATGCTGAGAATTTCAGTTGTTACTTTCATATATATACTGTATATACAGTATATATATATAATTAAATTTGATTTTCTGATTTATGCAAATTTTTCTGATAATCAAGGATCCTATCAACATGGATCAAATTATAAAGCATTTATCATGTGCTGTAGTTTGCTGACACATTATGGAAATATTCATTTTAAGTACAAATGTAATCTTTAATTTAATTACCAGTAGTCATCCCAATACCTCGCTTCTTCCAGGAACTGTTGAAATAGCTACAGTAGCCTAGTTAGAAGTACTATTGTCTATTATGTTTTAAACTTTAAAACCCGGGTGACGCTATATGGCCAAGCAATAAAATTTTCCATGGTGCAATCAAGACCCTATGGGCCTACAGTAGTGATGAACTAAGCTCCATCGACAGCCCTTCCTGCACTCCCCCCTCCCCCCTACCTTTCACGTGATTGCATCATTCCACCTGGCTCGAGAGTTGGTGTGGGGCTGAGTGAGAGTATGAGTGGCCTTGGTCTGAGCCCACCACCCACTCATGTGATCGACACACACACGTGTATACACACAGACAAGTATTGTTGGATTTTTCCTCACACACATGTATATGCACGCACGCTCAAGCGGTGGAATTGTTGCTTGAGGCTCTAGCGTGTTTTTATATTTTTGTTTATGTGAATGAAGGAGACCAAAGGAGAAGTTGTCTGTAACAAGTGTCTTCCCCAAAGTTGAAAGAGTGACAGAGAGCCAAATTCAAGGTATGTTAGAGTCAATATTTCTGGACACACAGAGCTTGAAACAGTTTAAGTCATAGGATGAGGGAGAGAGTTCCAAAGCTTGATTGTTGAGTAGTTGAAAGACTGGGAAAATCGGTTCACTCTTGTGTTGGAAACTTAAACAGAATAAGGGTGGGAGTGTATTGAAAAGCGGGTGCCCCCCATTCTCAGTAAAGGAGGAGGTATACACTGAGAAAGCTCTGAAGAAAACTGATTATTGTTATAGCGGTAAAAGAGTGAGAGAGATTGTAGGGAATTAGTAATAGGAAGTGTATGGGTGGAACATCCCTACACATGCGAACACTACTCGATACATGGGCACACTGTGCCCCAATATAGAGCAAGAAGCTCTGTGGGGGTGAAGAATCCACAGAGACAGTTGAGCACACCTCATTTCTGGGAAGCTGTTTTAGCAAGTGTGGTAATGTGATCTTTCCAAGAAAGGTCAGAAGAAAAAGAAACCCCAAGAATAGTGAGAGAAGATAAAGGGTTGATTTGTGTACTGTATTGTTGAAGTAAAAGGGATAGACGTGTGGAAAGTTGTGATGGGTAGATAATTGTAGAAATTGGGTTTTGGAAGCATTGAAAGTAACAAGATTTGTTCTGCCCCAATTGGAAATAGTTGATAGATCAGAAGATAGGCGTGCTATGGCCTCATCACATGAGTTTTTGAGTGATTGCATGCTGGGTCATTGTGGAAAACTAGTTGAATAGTGTAAGGTAGAGTCATCAGCATATGAGTGGATAGGACTGGAGGTACAGTAGAGAAGATCATTAATGAATATTAGAAAAATAACGAGACAGGACAAAACCCTGAGGAACACCGGAGTTGATGGTTGAGGAAGTGAGTGATAGCCGTCCACAACCACAGCTATGGGAGAAAATTAGAGACAAAGACACAGATGGAGGGATAGAAACCAAAGGAGGTTAGTTTAGAAATTTGAGATTTGTGCCAGACTCATAAAGGCTTTGGAAATGTCTAGCACAATAGAAAAGGTCTCACCGAAGTCTTGAAAAGAGGATGACCAAGAGTTTTTAAGATAAGAGAGAAGATCACCAGTAGAGCAGCCCTTAAGGAAACCATACTGGCAATCTGAAAGTAGATTATGGGAAGACAAATGCTAAAGACATTTTGAATTCTGAACAGTTTCTGGTTGATAAACATTGAACCAAGCAACATAGAAAAATGCTGTTTCCACCATTCTCAAGCTGAATGTAGGTATGTGGCTATGATATTTGATTTAATACTATACTAATAGTATGTATGGAGATAAAACATGTATAAACAAGGTGTTTGCGCGCCAAATATCCCCGGGTGGTGCGATTGGCGCGTGATTTTAACCCTCAAAGTCTGGGAGTCATCTGATCTGTATTGTCTGTGGGGAGTTCAAAATTACTTACCCCTGTTGTCTATGGGTGACTTAAAAATTACTTACACTTTTCAGCTAAAAAGAAGCATCACTTTTTGTACACCTATTTAACCCTCTCACGTTCTTGACGCAATTTTGAGCCTATTAGGGATACTTTAAAATCTTTGTTACCATCAGGGGTATTTAGAAACCTTTAGTTTAGTTACTTCAACCTCTGCAGTTGTCTTTGAGTTAGCTGTGGGCAGAAAACTAATTTTGGAGAGGTAATTATAAGAGTGAGAGAACTCTATTTAGTATTGCTAATCTGGCAACCTCTGCGTCATATGGTCGTGAGAGGGTTAAGAAAGTTTTATAGAGTGTGGTTTACATGCAAATATGGCTGTTAAAATGTTTAGTCTTAATTTGTTAATCTATATGTTATTGCTACTTTCATATCTAATTTTGTATCTAGTTCTCTAAATACTTATTTATATCCATGGTGGTTCCATTTAATATGATAAAATGGTTTATGACTGTACTGTATTGCTTACAAGTAATTGTCACCACAATCTAGCATAACCTTGAATATGTAACCTAATTTAACTTAACCTGCACATTTTTCCTTTGTCCCTCAACTTTCCCTTCATAATTGCTGAGGGGCACAGGGCCTTGGGTGGAGCTTTGGTTTCCCGGGCGTTTCCGCACCCTACTCAGCTCCCCGCCTTTGAGTGGCTTCGGTCACCCGGGTTTTATTAGTGGTAAGTAGGGAGGGTTCTGTGGGGGGCGCTCGTTTATGGCCTTGGCCTTGCTCGGGACCTTGGGGCTGTTCGGCCAGACAGCCTGGGGAACAGCAACAACAACAACTTAACCTGCACATAACTGAACCCTTTCAGTATTTTAATAAGCCTTTTTTCCTTATATTCTGGCTATCAGTAGAAGATTTTATTCAGTTTAGGGAGGAATAAATACAAAACTTTTGACATATCATCCTTGTACCTGTATCCTCTCATGTATATTTAACTTTGCAAAATTAATAAACACTGGTAATGCATAAGCCTATTGAGTCCCCAAGCTTCCCTTTGTTCAGCTATCTTCCAGCTGGCATATTGGAATTTTAATAGCATGTCTTATACAGTACAGTACAGTAAACCCTCGCTCTTTCGGACTAATTGGGGGAGACCCCTGTCCGAAAGAGTCAAAAGTCCGAAAGGGCCGAGTCCGAACTCACACTTCAGCCATTCGGACTTGTCCGAATGTCTGAAATAATGCATCTATCTCCCTTATACATATATATATAACTATGTCTTATTTGGTCTTTTTTTAATCTATGAATCAATTCTAATACGATGGAATTGAAAACAATATTACCCTTCTAATACACAAATAATAAAATGAAAAAGAGAGTAAATAAAAATGTCTCCTTTGTCTTTCAGAAACATAAGTCCGTCTCGTATATGTTAGTATTTTATCGCTCGCTCGCCCCTAGCCACTCTCTCTCTCTATCTATTTATCTCTAATGCATCTAACTAACTCCCTTATACATTAACATAACTATGTCTTATTTGGACTTTTTGTAATCTATAAATAATTTCTAATGTGATGGAATTGAAGACAATATTATCCTTCTAGCACACAAATAATAACATGAAAAAGAGTCAATATAAAAGTCTCCTTTGTCTTTTCAGAACCAATTAAGTCCGTCTCATAATAGTTCGTGTTTATCGATCACTTCCCCTTCTGCAACTCTCTTTCTATCTATCTTGTCTTTTCAAAACCAATTAAGTCTGTCTCATAATAGTTCGTGTTTATCGCTCACTTCCCCTTCTGCAACTCTCTTTCTATCTATCTTGTCTTTTCAGAACCAATAAGTCCGTCTCATAATAGTTCGTGTTTATCGCTCACTCCCCCTCTGTAACTCTCTCTTTCTATCTATCTATCTATCTCTCTCTCTCTCTAATGCATCTACGTAACTCCCTTATACATTAACATAACTATGTCTTATTTGGACTTTTTGTAATCTTTGAATCATTTCTAATGCAATGGAATTGAAAACAATATCCTTCTAGTACACAAATAATAACATGAAAAAGAGTCAATATAAAAGTCTCCTTTGTCTTTTCAGAACCAATTAAGTCCGTCTCATAATAGTTCGTGTTTATCGCTCACTTCCCCTTCTGCAACTCTCTATCTATCTTGAATTTTCAAAACCAATTAAGTCCGTCTCATAATAGTTCGTGTTTATCGCTCACTTCCCCTTCTGCAACTCTCTTTCTATCTATCTTGTCTTTTCAGAACCAATAAGTCCGTCTCATAATAGTTCGTGTTTAGCGCTCACTCCCCCTCTGTAACTCTTCTCTTTCTATCTATCTATCTCTCTAATGCATCTACGTAACTCCCTTATACATAAACATAACTATGTCTTATTTGGACTTTTTGTAGTCTTTGAATAATTTCTAATGCAATGGAATTGAAAACAATATTATCCTTCTAGCACACAAATAATAACATGAAAAAGAGTCAATATAAAAGTCTCCTTTGTCTTTTCAGGACCAATTAAGTCCGTCTCATAATAGTTCGTGTTTATCGCTCACTCCCCCTCTGTAACGAAATGCGATATAATTTTTCTCAGCCTTTCAGACAAATCCGAAAGGCTGAAATAATGTCCGAAGTTTATAAGTCCGAATACACATTCACCTAACCAGACAAGTCCGAAACTCGGCTCTTTGGTCCGAATGCGATTTAATTTTTCTCAGCCTTTCGGACAAATCCGAAAGGCTGAACCATGAGTTCGAATTGAAATGCTTGTCCGAAAGCCTTGGAATTCCGAAAGAGTGAAGTACGAAAGAGCGAGGGTTTACTGTAATTGTATTTTTACGAGGATTCATATTGTATATAAAATTATTAATATATATCTACAGTAATTGAATTTCATAAAACAAAAAACACATTATATTTTAATGTTATGTCAGGTACGGTCTATTAACTCTTTAAAAGCGGTCATGTTTTTCAAAATGGCACCCGTCATATGATGGGCACCGCAGGGGTGACCAATATTCTCTCGCCCGTCATATGATGTTCACCGTTGGTTAGGTGTTAACCTCTACTGTACCATAGGATACAGTAATAAAAGTCCCCCCAGTCCCAAGCAATGTGGTAAAAATGGCAAGATATAACAACCTCCCACCTCAAAAGATAGAGGAAAACTGTCTCTCCCAGCCTGTAGAGGCTTGCATATAAGCTGAGAAGTGTTGCCAACTCTAGAGCAGTGCTCAAACGGTCGTGGTACCAGGCACTGCCTGATACTGGCAGTTACAAGGAAAGTAAATTACTGATGGCTCCCTGCCGTCGCTGGGACTGGGGAGTGAATTATCTACTGACGGCAGGGAGCCGTCGCTGGTACTGAACGGGTTAAAGATCCATACACTAAACACCCATTCCCATTAACAGAACTACTCAATACCCCAGTCACTTCAATTGTCTAATCCCAAATAATAACTCCCTCATTGTGCTTATATTTTGTCCCTCTTGTCCTTGCTATCCCTTGTAAACTAGACTAATTTAATCCAAACACCTATTCTAATCTTAACCCCTTCAAGTTTAACCTAAATTAATCTAAAATTGTCAGGAGGATTGAATTTATCAATGACCAAGCTAGAAATACAGTCACAGATAAATGTGGCATTACATTTACAGACTAAAGCTTCATTGAATCCAAATCAATGGATATGTCAGTGAATCAGGTTCAGACTGTACCATATGAACCTGATTCATTGTTTTATTTACTTATTATCTATTGATTTGGGTTTGGATTAAGACCAAGTAAGGGGCGCTGATTTTGTGCTTGAGTGTAGGCTACTGCCACTTTCGTCCTGGAGTGTACAGTAAAAAGCCAAAGTTCCTTCCCACCTTTGATCCGAGTGATGTCAAAACTAAGGCTATTGAAAGATTAAATGTGCGAACAACTGCATACAAATACTAGGGCCAGGAAGGAGAATAGGAGGGTTTCAGTTGTTAAATTTTCAAATGCCTTGACCTTGACTTCATTCAGACTCAGAGTAAAGGTGGGGAGGTGAAAATAAAGTGACACTAGATCTATAGATACATCTGTTCAGCTTTACTGCGTGAACTAACCTTATCAGCACAGTGGTTAATGTAATGGCCTGGTGTCCCGGAGGACGGTGGTTCAATTCCATGCTCCAGTTTTAGAAAAGTTTTACTAATTCTGCTATCTCATCATTACCAGAGTTGTAAATTAGGCATACTGAATATATTTGGAGTGAAAAATAAGAGTCTGGAATTTGTGGCTTTCTCTGGCACTTAAGGAATAAACCTTGGCTGTGTTCGAAAGGTATGTCCTACCTCCGTTTTACGTTTAATTACCTCTAGGAGAATAAAGTTAAATTTGTGAATGTGGGAACGATGAAGAGGTATGACTGTAGGTGAAGGTGTGTACTGATAACTTTTCCCAATAATCACTTACTTAAGTCTTTAGTTTTTTTGTATTTTTTTAGAACTAAAACACTATGATAATGTTGCTGAACAATTATTTAGACTTGTATGACTATGTTGCTGTTACTCTAGAATAAGTTGTGTAATCCTACGCAAGATAAATGATAAATCAGATTTATAACATAAGTTTTATTGTCATTTGCATCCATTATTGTTTTGTATATACAGTGCATGGAATGTCAAAATAGAAAATCAACATCTATAAAAGTCTATAAACAGAAACTATTAAGATTACAGTGAATGCAGATACATTTTGTGACAAACTTAAACACATAATGATGCAGTTGCTATCGTATGAACCTGGTACAGATGCTGTGGAGAACTGGCTGTATTTAACCACCAAAATAAATACTTGCACATGTGAAATATTTGTGTGAATTAAGGGTCATGTGTACTTCTAACACTTATTACAAAAGGTTTATATATGTATTTTTCAAACCACAATACATAATCAAGACCCCTGCTTGACCATTAAAACCTTTCACAGCACATACCAGTAGCACTAAGGTCATCTGTTGGCAATTGTAAAGTCACAATCCATAGTTTCTTAGTTATCCCACCAGTTGGAGGACAAGAGAACATAAGGTTGAAGAAGACTCAGATGAGCAGACATAGGCAAGTTCATTTGTCTTGTAATGCTTCACAATGACAAGTCACACTCACACTTCATCATATGACATAGTCTCTTGCAATAAGTTTATAGAGGGTAGGAGGAGCTATTGCAGAGGTTGGACAAGGAGCAAGGGATGAAACAGAAGGTAGTGGACAGTGGTATAGGAGTGGTATAATTTATGAAGACATGCTACGGGCTGTGGCATGGTCAGTAGCACGCCTGGCTGCTAATCGAAGAGTCAGCAGTTCGATCCCAGGCCGTGCCATTGGTTGATGTCAAGAGTTTGGACAGCTCGGTCTTGCGATTTGTGGTAAATATCCAGTTAAAGCCCCGTCTACACGATCGAGCAGTGTCCGGCGGACTGTGCCCCTTCACCGGGCAAAGTCTGTTAAACACGCTTGCGGTGTTGTCCACACGGCAGCCGGGCAGTGATTGGCCAGTCCAAGTCTGCCAGTGGTCAGAGTAGGAGCTCGGCAGGGCTGGGTCAGTGGATCCGGTACGATCACCATGGTCCCCAACAACAATAATCACAGGACAGTTATATAACCTATATATCCAAGCAGATGCCAATAGGAGGGAGTGTATATCGGCAGAAGCTCGACTGGAGGCAACACCTCATGTTTGTTTCAAATGGATGCAGCTACACTTATTTGCAGTATACTAAAAGATTATCCAAGCATAGTTTGTCTCGCATTATTCCTGAAACTTGCTGAGCAATATACGAAGTACTCAATCAAGAGTGCTTGCAGGTGAGATTTATAGTGAGACGATCCAACCTAAGTTTACATAAAATTAATTAAATAATGCAATTGCGGATGGTATATTTGAAATCGTCTCGTCGTTGCGATTCCAACGGTATGTACATATTTTAATTTTGACCAATTTTTAGGCTCAATAGGCCTATTTTAAAGTTTAAAAACTCCATAGATGAGTTATCTATAGATGGATTTTGTTAAATTTTTTACCATAAGTTCACTTTGACACGCTGAATCGAATGGCGCAAACAGAATTGAAATCGGACTATTAGTTTATGATTTCGATTTTGAGTTTGCCTTCCTGGAGGGCCCAGGGGGACCGTTTTTTGGACATTAACAGTCCTCTGTAGCCCAAACTATAAGTCCTAGGGAATTCTAATTGGTGCATTGATTTTTCTCGACGAGCTGCTTCTGTACATGCTCGTAGATTGAAATTTCGACCAGCCATTCGGCCAGAATAAAAAATATTTTTGTCCAAAATCCCTGCGTTTTTTTTGAGCCCAGGACAATTTTTGCACTTGGCGGGCGACTTTCGAATTTCGAGTTTTCATGGGTATATATGGATTCGTCTCATTACAATTCCAACGGTATATGAATTTTTTAATTTTGACTAATTTTTAGGCCCAATAGGCCTATTTTAAAGTTTTAAAACTCCATAGACGAGTTATCTATGTATGGATTTTGTTCAAATTTATACCACAAGTACACTTTGACACGCTGAATCGAATGGCGTAAACATAATTGAAATCGGACCATTAGTTTAGGATATCGAATTTGACTTGGCCTCCCAGAACGGCCCAAATGACCAGTTTTTGGACTTTAAAAGTCCTCTGTAGCCCAAACTATAAGTCCTAGGGAATTCTACTTGGTGTTATTCGATTTTTCTCGCCGAGCTGCTTCTATACATGGTCTTATATTTAATTTTCGCCTAGCCATTCGCCCAGAATCGAAAATATTTTGGTCCAAAATCCCAGAACGGCCCAAATGACCAGTTTTTGGACTAAAAGTCCTCTGTAGCCCAAACTATAAGTCCTAGGGAATTCTACTTGGTGTCATTCGATTGTTATCGCCGAGTTGCTTCTATAGCCTACATGGTCTTATATTTCATTTTCGCCTAGCCATTCTCCCATAATCAAAAATATTTGTTAAAAAATGCCTGGGTTTTATTTTACCCCATGAAAATGTTTGCACTTGGCGGGTGATTTTCGATTTTCGAGTTTTTAAGGGTATCTGGATTCGTCACGTTGCAATTCCAACGGTATATGGATTTTTTATTTTGACAATTTTGTAGGCCCAATAGGCCTATTTTAAAGTTTAAAAACCCCATAGACGAGTTATCTATTTATGGATATTGTTCAAATTTAGACCACAAGTAGCCTACACTTTGACACGCTGAATCGAATGGCGCAAACAGAATTGAAATCGGACCATTAGTTTAGAATTTCGAATTTGGCACGCCCTAGCTCTGTTAATCAAGGAAGTGTACAGCCTTAAAAACTGCATCTGCATCAAGGCCGTTATTCGTAGACGAAAGCCCATCATTGCCGGTGGTAATTAGTCTCTAGTTTTGCTATATTCCTAGCCAGTCAATATGATCAGCTAGTAGTAATTACAAAGAGAATTACTGGAACATTATTACATTATTCTCATTGTAATTATAACAAATAGCGAATCATAGTGACTGGCTAGGTATACGGCAAAATTTACCCACTGACAATAATGGGGCTTGTCTTGGTCTCTAGAAATACGGGCCTAAGAGGAAACATTTCATACAGGTCTAAGAGGAAACATTTCAAAGATTAGACAGAGACAATACATAGAGAATGAAATGGATGAAAATAGACAAGTGATATGATTACAAGTTTTTTGTTTGTTAACGCAATTACTGCGGCGCCCGTCACCTGACGGAGACCGAAATCTGCCTATTATGTAGCCTGGGAGCGAGGCAATTTGTTGCAGGCAGCGCAGGAGGGCTTCATCCGGAGCCCACAAAGTCTGGGCGCGCACTGGTGTGCGAGACCAAGTTCTCTCGCACCATTGCAGCGTTACACATAGTGAAAACCGCTCATTTATAGCACTTTTGTCCAACCTATGCAAGATTGTTGCAAGACAACCGCTCATTTATAGCAATTTTGGCCAACCTATGCAAGACAACCCGACGTCAAACAACGCTTAAGTAAAATAATAATTTATAAATAAAAGAACACAATCCACAACAACTTGAGATGGTTCGGCCATATGGAACGTATGGAAAGCGAGAGAATGACGAAGAGGGTGTACGAGAGCGAGGTGGAGGGAGGGAGAGGTAGACCGAAAGAGAGGTGGAAGGATGGAGTGAGGAAGTATATGAACGAAGGCGGTGCTGGTTGGGGGGAGGGACGTCGACTGACTAGGGACAGACGTGCATGGGGGCGGTTCGTTCGTGGCCACCCCTTCGGGGATCACGGCGTCGGGCAATAGATAGATAGATAGAATCCACAATCCATTCAGAGTTACAGTTGCCCATATGAGCTCGTAACCATGCACTATGCAATTTTATGTGTGAAGTAAATATAGTGTGATTGGCTTAAAAGAATAATATTCTATAAAACTGTTAATTGATCAAATATACTGTATTAACTGCTGCAAAATTAACTACTGTACAGTCGTCGGAATAAGTTCTTTACCACCCTGTGATTTTCATTATGAAAGTATGACGAATTGGCAAATTGCTGGGAACAGTTTAGAAATACTAGTTAAAGTACAGTAAGTCATTCAACAATCTGTAAAAATATGCAAGGGAAAGTTTATTCAAAATTTTATTATGCTAGTTTTATTTGCATACTGAAAGTGATAGGGTGGTAAAGAACTTATTCTGACGACTGTAGCCAACATTCCTAATTCAATTTCATATTACAGTAAACCCTCGTTATCTCGGACTAATTGGGGGGAGACCACTTCCGAGAAGTCCGATTTTCCGAGAAGTCCGAGTCTGACTTATTGTCCGACTTAAGAAAGAGATGGAGTGAGGAACTACATGAACGAAGGCGGTGCTGGTTGGGGGGAGGGGCATCGACTGACTGGGGACAGAGGTGCATGGGGGCGGTTCGTTCGTGGCCACCCCTTCGGGGATCACGGCATCAGGCAATAGATAGATAGATAGAAAGGGAAAATGTCCGAATTGGAAGGGGGAGTCCGCGCCACCAGAGAAATCGGAGGCTACCCTATAACTAACAACGTACTCAATATGAATTCCAGTATAGGCTACAGCAGATACATTATACAGTATAGGTTAGTTAGTTAGTTATGTAGAGCAGATTAACCAGACCACTGAGCTCCATACGGAACTCTCATAGGTCTGGCCCGAAGGATTGGCTCAGATTACTGAAAGGAGCTTAAGGCGACGCAAAAAAACGGACAATAGGGGGGGAAGGAAAATGACGGAGAATCGGATAAAAGGTCAGTGAATGATTTAGTACCAAAACAAACCGTACGCAGACGGGCAGTATCTGGGCAGTCAAAGACGTGGTGAACAGTTAGAGGGGAATGACAGGAGGAGCAGGTAGGGGGCAGAGTGCGGGGAGTGGACATCAAATAGCCGTGAGTCAGCCGGGAATGGCCTATCCTAAGTCTAGTTAGTAAAACTTCCTCACACCTGTGAGACCTGGAAGACGAGGGCCAAGGACAGACAGAAGGTTTGATTGCACGGAGTTTATTATTGCAGGGTAGAGCATCCCAATGAGATTGCCACGTGCAAAGAATAGAAGGCTTGAGTAAAGACAGCCAATCACCTAACGGAAGGTGTGGCTGGCGAGGGATTATTAAAATAGCATTCTTAGCCGCAGCATCGGCGTCTTCATTGCCACGGACACCGATGTGAGCAGGAATCCAACATAACTGGACCTGGAATCCACGTAGGCTCATCTCGTGGAGAGCGTGTTTTATGGCTAAAACTATTACGTGGGAGGACGAATAAGCACGGAGCGCTTCGATGGCACTACGAGAGTCACTGTAAATTATAAAGGGCTGTTGAGGGGTGTCACGTATAATGTCAATAGCAGATTGGATAGCTAAAAGTTCAGCAGTAAAGATAGAGGCTTGGGGCGGGAGAGAAAACTGAAGGAGCTTAGTAGACGACACAGCAGCGAGGCCCACCCCAGAGTCAGTCTTAGACCCGTCAGTGAAGATGGCAAAATGGGGCCTTTACGACGTATGTGTTCGAGTGCGTGTTGGCAGTGATGGCTAGGGACAAAAGGATATCTCTTAGAGAGGAAGGAGAGGTGAGTGCAAACATTGGGGAGAGAGATAACCCATGGGGGGGAAGGGGAGACAACAGGCGGCGAAACAGCAATGTGAAAGTCAAGAGAGTTGAGGAGAATTGTAGCACAAATCGGAAACTAGGGGGAAGATGGACACGGATCGGGAATGAAGATATCACTGAAAAGGGAATTAGTGGGAGAGTCACTATGTTTAATTTTTAATGCACGGCGCATAGTAACTAAATCGCGATGGAGGGAGAGCGGGGGCTCGCCACTCTCAGCTAAGACGGAGGTATTTGGGGAGGAACGGAAAGCTCCAGTACAGAGACGCATACCCTGCGTATGAACAGGGTCCAACATCTTCAAAACGGAAGCAGAGGCAGACCCATAAATGGGGCAGCCGTAGTCGAGGATGGAAAGAACCACCGCCTTGTAGAGCATCAACATAGTGGTACGTCTGGCACCCCAAGTGGTATGGGATAGTTTTCTGAGGAGGTTGAGAGCACGAAGGCCTTTACCTTTAGTATACTGAACATGGTCTCTCCAGTTGAGATGTTGGTCAAAGATTACGCCTAAGAATTTAACACTGGGATAGAAAGAAATCTGAGAGGGTCCCATTCGAAGCGATATTGACTGGCCACGGAGCCAGCGTTTGTCTCGATAGAAGACTATTGCCTTAGTTTTCTCAGCCGAAAACTGAAAGCCAACTGAAGATGCCCAGGCGATCACCCGTTGGATGGAGATGTTGAGTATACGTTGAGCATGTCTGAGGGTACGGGCAGTGCAATAGATGGTAAAATCATCAACGTACAGGCTGCCATGGACTTCCGGCAGCAATTGTTGAATGACTTTATTTATGGCCGCGGCAAAAAGTTTGCTGCTGAGAACGCTGCCCTGGGGAACACCATTGACGAGTGGAAAGACATTAGACAATTCCCTCCACTCGAGTCTGGAATGTTCGATCAGAAAGAAAGTTGGAAATAAAAAAAGGTAGATGGCCACGGGCACCACTATCATGAAGTAGTTGCAGGATGGGACGCCGCCACGTGGTATCATATGCCTTCTGGATGTCAAAGAAAACAGGTACATGTAAATATATACAGTAGTATAAAGGGAATACAACAGTAAAGCACAATATTTTTAGTGAACAGTACATTATAGTACAGTTTACTATACTGTAATCAGGAACACTCACCCTCCCATAAGAAACACTGGAACAGGTCCCTTCTTCACTCCTTTCCCTGTGATGTGTACTGTAAGTTTGTATGTAGTCTTACTGGTGTTGTTGTTGCTGTTCCCCAGGCTGCCTGGCCGAACAGCCCCAAGGCCCCAAGCAAGGCCAAGGCCATAACCACAGCGCCCCCACAGATCCCTCCCTGCCTACCACAATAAAGCCTGGGTGACCGAAGCCACTCCATGGCAGGGAGCTAAGGAGGGCGCGGAAACGCCCGGGAAACCAAAGCCCGACCCAGGGCCCTGTTCCCCTCAGCAATTATGAAGAGAAAGTTGAGGGTCAAAGGAAAAATGTGACGCTTTGGCTTCCAATCTGCCAACCTCTAGGTTGGGAGATTGGGAGGTCAATCCACGGAAGAGACGCCGTCACCCGAGATTGTTATGCCCTGTTTTTCTACAGGTTTAACTTGGGTAAGGTGAGTTCTAAATGACTGGGTATATAAGGCTGCATGCACAATACAAGGTATGAGGAATAGAGAACACAAAATAAACACACGGTAACACGACACAAGTTCACGTTTATTGAAGTAAGTAAATAAAGAGCATGGAAAGATGGTAATTCTCGTACAAAATAAATAATAGAAAGGAACTGTTAGCATTAGCGGATCTGGATGGAACCTAGTCTCCCACTTCCAACGTTCAGGTATACTCTTCTGATCACGGATTTAATTAGCAAGTTTTATTTTACTGGAAGACCTCAATATATTCATGTAATTCAATTTCACTGATTTGATCTCTTACTGGCTGGTCGCGTGCCCAAGTAGCAGCTCACAGTTAGGATTAGACATGCGTATATTGTAGAACACGGAATCTCTAGTAACCTCATGGGGGTACTGATCTATGTTTTATATTCTTATGGCAGAAATACGTAGAACACAAATCAGTGGGCGAACGTTAGATATCACTAAAGTTTTAATATCTGAATAAGGTAATTACGAGAGTCGATGTCGCCTGTTAATTAATGAGCACTGATACGCTTAGTACGTCCCAAATGGAATGGTTAAATATGAGTTACACTGGGCAAGGTTATAGCCACTTTATAGAAAGTTAATAAGTGAGTGTCAAACTAGTACTATAACACTTAGTACTAGCAACATGAATCTTGAATAGTATTTGTAGATCTGGTCCTGGTTATCTTGCTTCCGGTGATGTTGGGGGCTAACGACTGGTTCCTCGGCCGTCCAGGTGGTCCAAAATGTAGGAAGTTCTCAAGTCGGATCTCTTGACGATCGTTGCTGGCTACACACTTATATAACCACGAATTTGTGTGAAGGTTATAAGGTGCACGTTAGGACTTGTACATGGACAGATCTTCTATTTAACTTCTGCCATGGAGTCTGCCGGCTCGGGAATCTCTCAACTCAGGAACAACACAAGGGCAGAGCTAGAGGTTAACTTCAGGGTAGTGACCACTGGTTGGTGTCTAACTTTCAACTGATTTGACTGGGGGCGGGAGCTAGGTTTATAGGCTCGGTTCTGGACCCTGTAGACAATAGGGATCTCGAGTCTTATGGACTTATTTGAGCTCTCAATAGATATGGGGACTGGGTAAGATGGTGATTACTGTTGTGGCACATGGCTATAGGAAGCCTTCAATTTGTGATATAACTGAGCCTTAGTAAGAGGTACTATTTTGGCTACACTGGAAGTATTTAGGGGAGAGAGACTGGATCTACTTTGCGAGGAGGATGGGGACAGCTGTGATAGGAGCGTCTCTCTTAGATTGTTCAATCTTCATTCTATGGTATAGCTGAGGTGCTAATTTAGTGATCAGAGTATTCAAGAAAGGTAAATGGTTTATTGTGAGTTAATAAAGGTTAGTAAAGGTGTTAGTCATGCATGGTTAGTTCATTGATAGGAAGAATTCCTGTGCTACCTGGCAATGACTCAGGAGTCAAAACAGGGGGTCAGGTATACCTCCACAGGGGTGGGGGTCTCCCTCCTCGGGTGGGTAAAAAGGGGTAGCTGGGCGCCCTCTCTCTGTGATGGTCGTCCGGCGGCTGTGGCTAGGGGCTTGCCATATCACCAGTGTTTGTAATAACCCTCTGTTTATGAGACAGATGTGGGTGTTTTTAATATCAAAACCGAAGGTGCCTTGGCTAGCTGGTTATAATCGGTTGGTTGTTAATTTCATGGTTTGCTTGGTGTGGTGGAGACGGGTTGCTAACTCTGCCACATTTATCTGGAAGTATGGCAATAGAAATTAGTTACTGGCGAGGCGGCGAGCCTCGCACCGACGACCATGGGGTGCAGGGTTGTGAATGGGTTGTAAGAGAATAGATGGAATGCAAGGGGTTAGTAAAGTTCTAATGTTGTTCTGGCCTACTAAGTGAAGGTAGGCTGGATAGGAGTATATATATAAAAGGTTGGAGAGCGTTAGCAACGGAAAATTCAAGGATCTTCAAGAGGTATGAGAGAGAGGCTAGGTCGGACAAGAGTCGAGAAGCGCGGGTGTCTTAATGAGAGGGGGGAGGAAGCTCAGGGGCTACAGGGAAATTTGCCCCTAAGGTCCCTGGGCGTGGGGGTGGCATTAGGCTACAATTGATATTGGAGTTTGAAAAGACAGTGAAAGTACGTTAGTCAAATGCTACCGGGGGATGCAAATACGGGGTGGTATATGAGTCTGGAAAAGATAGAATCATGTGGACTGTGGGGCGGTGGGGGAGAAGGAGGTTAACTGTAGGTGTGTGTGTGACTTGTGGAGAAAGTAAGGAAAAACATGGTGTATTATTTCTCGTACATACGAGGGGTTATGGACCTATTATTTGACACGCTTTTGCACGTCTAGTTGTCCCTGGGAACTGCGTTTTCTATGAAATATAATACCAAGAAAAACGGCAGTTCGTAGGGGTACTTAGTTATTGTTTCGAGGTACTTATATGACAGATACTGGTAACAAAGGTTATCTATACAATCTCTGGTTGGGGTAAGGATTACGTTACAGCATGGGTGTATTAACTTCTAAGGTATATAACATCTACTTCTCGGATGTAAGAACATACATAGATATAATTATGGCTGTCTGATGTGTTGGCATTGGCTCAACGTAGGGACAGGGCATGGGTGTTTTTAATATGAATGTATATTCTTGTTCATCATCGTGTAGGTAGAATCGGGCGGGTAAGGGGTGTAGGACACGAAGCAAATTGGCGTAGTGTGGACTGTGGATACGAAGGAGGTAAGTGGAAGACGTATGACAATTGTGGAAAAGTAAATGGAAAAAGGTGAACACAATGGCGGATAAAGATATTTAACCTAAGGATTGAATACATAGATTTATGGGGCGATGGGTCTTCAGAAATTAGTCTGGCAAGACAAGATGTTAGGGAATGTTAATATTAATACTTAAACTAAGGATTGAATACATCGATGAACAACGACATTATAGTCGTCGTCCTAATAAGGTGATGAAACCTGGTTGATCTGTACTTGGCACAATACAACACAAGGACAGTGCCGCTATGTCGTATCAATACTGGTGGCAGTTAATATTATAGAGACACTTAGTTACTAGAGGAACAATGCAAGGGGGCGACTGAGCACGGGTTACATATATCTATAGTCGTCATGGGAAATGATATACGAGGTCTAGGGACAGGCGTGGGTGTTTTAACTTCTAAGATATATAACATCTACTTCTCGGATGTAAGAACATACATAGATATAATTATGGCTGTCTGATGTGTTGGCATTGGCTCAACGTAGGGACAGGGCATGGGTGTTTTTAATATGAATGTATATTCCTGTTCATCATCTTTGTAGTTAGGAGTGTAGGACACGAGGGGGTAGTGTACGTGAGGTGTGGAAAATGGTCAGTTTAGAAGAGGTATGTAGGTGCGGCCTGGAGCTGCTTAGCCCTGCGGGCTTGGGCCTGTCTGAATTGGCTGGCTCGGTCAGCTGGTCCTTTCGTTCTGTGGACCTTTCTTTCGGGTGTTTCTGTGTGGTGTTCGCTCGTGGCTTCTGTGGTGGGCTTCTTGTTCTGGGGCATTTTACTTCCCTCTCCTTCATTATAGGCTCGTCCTCGAGCCTCAAGGGTGAAGTAAAAAGAAGCATAGTCATGGTGGGTCATTTTAAGGATATTTAGAAGGTTCCACCAAGCAAGAGAGCGACGGTCAGGTTTCTTTTGCAGGTCAATGTATACCTGTAAGAATGTGTCCTCTGTGTTGTGGCGGGCGGCTGCCCGGGCTTGATGTGGGCATGGTACATGGGCCAAGTGTCCAGTGTTTTTTTTTACTTTAACCTTCCGTATGAATGGTTTGTAGCTTTCCCCCGTGGGGGTCGGAGTGAGGTGTGTGGGATTGACAGGAGGTCTGTTTAGTGTGGTGAATGGGTTACTAACCGAAGGGGGATTCACGCGTGACAACAGAGCTGGGGATGAAGGGGGAATGTGAGTCTGGGTTTTGTTTGGTTTTCTTGGGCGGTGTTGTAGGTTGGGAATATATAGTGAGGCAATGCGCAAGATCGGTTTAGGTAAGGTGGGTGAAGGAGGGAAGGTGGGGGTGTGTGTGTTGTGTGGCTTGGGTCCTGAGTGTCAGAACGGGGTGTTATTTTTGTATCGCTGTCTTTAAATCTGATGGGTCTGTTGATTATTCTACCTCTGGCGGTCCTGGTGGGAAGGTAGATGTTTGTCGTGGGACTTGAGTCGCTCGACGATGTTTTATATTGAGGGGAAGAACGTTTTACAGGTAAAGGACATGTGGGGGTTTTCTCAGGGGTGACTTTGTGGGGGGTTCCTTAGGGGGTGGGGGGGGTGTGGGGTGAGAGGAGGGGGTTGGTGGGTGTGGGGGGGGGGGGGGGGGGATCGTGGAGGGGAAAGGGGGGGATGGGGGGGGGGCTAGACGGGTGGGTAAGGAGTGTAGATTTAAGTTGGAGGGTTGGGGTAGGGGCGTGTGTGGGGTGTGTCGTTTGGTGAGGTTGGTGATTTGCTGGTGATTATTAGTCTTCTTTCCCTTTGTGGGGGAGAATTCGACGAAGAAGAAGAAGAGGAGGAGGAGGAGGGTATAGTGGTCTGGGAGCCCTACGGAACTTGGTTAGCAGGGTGTGTTTTCTGGAGGTTTTAAACGATTTTTGTCGTGGGCGTAAGTTGTAGCGTGAGGTTACTGAGGTAGATTGTGTGATGCGGTTGGGTGTGTACTTGGTTTGGGGTGGGGGTGGTGGTTTTCTCACTGTGGTGCTTGGTGGAGGTATGTCAGGGCTAGACGGAAGGGTTTCCGTTGTGGTCGGGGTTGTGGGTGGAGGTTTTCGTACTTGGATAAGTTGGGGAGGCACTTGACTATCAGAAGTGAAGGAAGGTGTCATGGTGGAAGAGTGTGTGATAGTGGGGGCTTGGGGTTTGTGGAGGTTAGTTTGGGGGGTATGTTGAGAAATGATTTGTCGGTTCGGTGCTGGAGGGCTTAGGTCCTTAGGGGTTTGTATGGGAATATTCATAGCCTGAGTGGAAGGGTGAGTAGGGGTGTTTAATTCAGGGTCGGACGTGTGGGGTGGGGTAATGTCTTGTGGCTTTAGAGGTTTAAACGCTCGGACGAATCTAGTTCGGAACGTGCGAGTCACGCCGTGATAGTCGATGGTGACTTGAAAGGCATTTGGGACTTGTATGACGGTGTAGGGCCCGACATAGCGAGGGCCTAACTTGTTGGTGATAGGGAGGTTGGCTACCATTACGGTGTCATGGATGGCGAAAGGGTTTTGTCATTGATGTTATCAGTTTTAGTGTCCTGACAGATCTGGGCGGTATGGAGGGTGTTTTGCAGATGTTGCAATGGGTCAATTGTGGAGGTGGTGGAGGGAAGGTGAGCGTGGTGGTGGAATGGCAGTAACAGGGGGGGTACACCGTAAACACGTTCATGAGGGGAAATGCCGTCTTCTCGGGGACAGGTGTTCATGCCCCATTGTATCATCTTTAGTTGTGATGGCCAGTTTGAGGTGTTAAGAGCAATCATTCTTGTACGTAACTGGTTGTTAATGGTGCGATGGCTGCGTTCGCATATAGCATTTCCTTGAGGCCAGTACGGGGATGAGTGTTTAATCTTAATACCGCATTGTTGGGTGAATTGTTGCCAAACGTGTCCACTAAACTCGGGGGCATTGTCCGATAGAAGAGCAAGCGGAAGGCCGAATATAGGGAACACTTCTGTGGCAAGCAGTGTGGCGACTGTGGTGGCTGTGTGGTCTTTAACTGGGCAGGCTATTACAAATTTTGAATATACGTCCACAAATGTGACGATATAGCGGTTGCCAGCGTAAGAAGGAAACGGGCCCATGATGTCGAGGGATAGGACTTGGAACGGTTTGTTGGCAGAAATGGTACCAGCTGGGCCTGGGGTGCGTGATCTATCCTTTCCCAATAAACACGGTTTGCAGGATTCTGTCACTCGTTGTGCAATTTTGGAGGAGTTGGGGGTCCAGTATTGGTCTGTGAAGATCTTTAACATCTACTTTTGTCCAAGGTGTATGCCGTTTCCCTCGTGGATGGCAATCATGTAGTCATGGGCAATGGTGGGTCCAAGATTATGTGACCAGTGTCTGTGGCAAGTTGATCTCCCCAGCGAGTCAGTCCCCTGAAGACATTTAACGGTATCCAGGGGGGTCTGATTCTTGCTTCCCAAGATTGAATTAGGGAGGGGGCTGGGGGGGCATTCTGTCGGGGGGTGGGGGTAGATACCAACTGAGTGTTTTGTAAGGCGGCTAGGTTGGTGGGGGGGTCTTTTGGTACTGGCAAACGTGACAGGGCGTCTGCATTAGTATGGAGTTTGCCTGGACGATATTGTATGGTAAAGTCGTAGTCCTCTAGTGTCTCCCTCCAACGTACCAAAATGGCTGAGTTGGTTTCGCACCTACGCAGCCATTGTAAAGATTGTTGGTCGGTAATTATTTCGAGTTTTGCGCCCAACACAAATGACCGGAAGTGGCCGAGTGCCCAAATGATCCCTAAGCACTCTCTCTTGGTGGCTGCGTAATTCTGTTGTGGTTGGGTGAGGTTGGAGCTGGCATACGCTATCACATGTTCCTCTCCGTCTCTGAGTTGAGCTAAAACTGCACCCATGGCGTACAGAGATACGTCGGTATAAAGACGGAAAGGTTTCTGGTAGTCAGGGAAAACGACAATAGGGGCTTGGATTAGCTTTTGCTTCAAAGTGTTAAACGCGAGGTCTCTTTCAGGTGTCCAGGTGAACGGGGTGTCTTTGTGGGTAAGTTGGTGGAGGGGTCTGGCTATGGTGGCAAAGTGGGGGACGAAACGTCTGTAGTATGTGGCTAAACCTAGAAACGAACGTATTCCTTTAACAGTGGTGGGTGGGGTTTGGTTTTGTATGGCTTGAAGTTTCTTTGGGTCTGGCGCAATACCATGTTCAGATATCACGTGTCCGAGGAAATCTACCTTATTCCGGGCAATCACGCACTTGGAGGGTTTTAATTTCAACCCGGCGGCTCGGATTCTTTGAAGGACTTGTCTCAACCTGAGGAGGTGTTCTTCCCAGGTTGGAGAGTACACAATAATATCGTCCAGATAGGCTAGGCAGGTTTCCCAGGTTAGGTCATGTAATACCGTTTCCATCAAACGGGAGAAAGTGGCGGGTCCGTTACAGAGGCCAAAAGGTAGGACGTTAAATTCATAGTGATGGCCACCACTAGTGGAAAATGCTGTTTTCTTTTGGTCCTCGGCCTTGATAGGCACTTGCCAATACCCTGCTTGCAAGTCGAGGGTAGTGAACCATTTGGATCCGTGTAGGGAGTCAAGGGAATCGTCTATTCGGGGTAAGGGCATAGCGTCTTTAATGGTTACGTCATTTAACCTCCTGTAATCGACGCAAAAATGGGTTGTCCCATCTTTCTTTTTGACTAAGACAACAGGGGAAGACCAGGGGCTAATGGACGGGGTGGCAATCCCGGCCTCTAACATTTCCTGGACTTGGCGTTCCTCTTCCTGACGTTGTATGGGGTTCTTTCTACGGGATGGTTGTCGTATGGGGGGGCCTGTGGTGTTAATGATGTGTTGTGCTACATCAGTCTGTCCGATTTCGGTGGGTTGTTGGGCAAACACGTCACTGAATTCCAGCAGTAGGTCGTACATGCCGTTCTTTTGGTGGTCAGATAGTGTCTCAGGGAGAGGGGGCAATTGGAGGCTGGTAGGGGTGTCGTTACAATGTATGGGGAGGTCATCGAAAGTTTCGAGGTCTCCTATAATGAGATCTTTTGGTAATGTCAGGGGTTCCTCTGAGATATTTGCCACGAGAATGTGGTTGATGCGAGCGGAAATGATGGCGGGTTGTAAGAGGCAACGATGGGGGTTGGGGGACGTGGTAGTGGGGGAAAATATCATGTGAGTTTGGGGTATGGGCCGCAGGTTCACCCATTTTTTATGGTGGGGTGGAATTTGGCATTTATCCTGAACTACAGCTGGGCTAATGATGGTGGGGGATTGACTGGCGAGCAGGTGCTTGGTACTTATAAGGGGGGCAAGGTCACTTTGGTGGGGGTCACGCGTGAGGGGGGGATTAACGGCGCGTGTGGGAGGATCAGTGGGGCGCGGTGTGAGGGGGTTAGAAAACGGGATTTGTTGGAGGGACTGCGGAGGGTTGGTGGGGGGAGCGTTGTCGGTGGCAGTGACGGTTTGTTTGGAGTTTATGTGGATTTGGTGGTTTTGTTTGTCATGAGAGGGCGAGTCAAGTGTGGGGTTGTGAAGTTTTCTAGGGGTGTGAATTCTGTGGGGGTGGAAGGGAGCTACTGACGAAAAACTGTCACAAGGGGGATTGGGGTGGTGGTGGTATAGCTGGGCATTTCTGGGGGCATAGTGGGAACATGGTTGTGTCCCTCGGTCGGCACGCGTGAGGGGGGGATTAACGGCGCGTGCGGGCGGTTCAGAGGGGTGAGAGGTGAGCGAGTTAGGAAACGGGATTTGCTAGGGGGACTGCGGAGGGTTGGTGGGGAAAAAGTTAGGTGTAGAACATGGGTTATTGGTGTAGGACTGGTGTATTGATTTGGGGTTGTTAACAGGACGAAGGTGGGGAATTTTTTTGGTGGCAGTAACGGTCTGGTTAAAGGTTATGTGGGACTGGTGAGTTTGTTGGTCATGAGAGGGCGAGTCAAGTGTGGGGTTGTGAAATTTTCTAGGGGTGTGGATTGTGTGGGGGGTAAAGGGAGCTACTGACGGAAAACTGTCACAAGGGAATTGTTGTTGGTTGTGGGATAGTTGAACATTTCTGGGGGCATGGGAAAAACATTGTTGGGTACATCGGTCGGCATTTTCTCTGGAAACATGTGTACATAAACATTGGATAGAATTATGGTTACATATATCAGAGTCTGTCCTGAAAACATGGGAGGATTTAGTCTGGACAGAGTTACGAGAATTGCTTGGACTTGTCTTCTTTCGTTTGTTGAGGCATTTTTTTACTGAATTGGGTGAGGTTTTGAGAGAACTCGGGGCAAGGGGAGGGTTTAGGAGTCACCTTAGTGCTAGCTGCAACTTGGTAACCCTGACTCAGGGTTTATTGAGGGGGAAGGTGTTTTTTCTTTTTGGGAATGGGTTTCTGCGTGATTGGTTTGTCAGAGGCTTTGAGCTGGAATTTGTTTTTGAATGAGATCAGCCTTTGGCCGCAGTCAATCTGGGCCTGGAGTTTTTGAAGGAGGTCAAGTCCAAGGAAACCATCATAATGTTTACAGTTGGAGGAAAATACTGTGAATGTGTGATAACAACGAGCATGGGGGGCAGGAGTGGTTACTGATAGGGGTAAAGTGTCTTCTAGGAGATTTAAGTAAGTATCAGCAGCTGAGATTAGTTCTGTTTTGGTGTTTAACAAAGGGCCAAATAGTCGGGGATGTTTTTCACAGTAAGATTTGAACAAACATGACTTGGCAGCTCCTGTGTCGATTAGCAAGCGGACAGGAATGTCCTTGATTTTGGCCATGTAATAAATGGGGGCAGTGCGACCAGTTATGGCGTCCCCCGCCGAGCCCATCGTGGGCGGGGGATACTTTAAAAATCCTGGGGGTCGGTATCTACCTCCTCCAGGGTTTCCTCGGTATCGTCTGAGGTCATGATATGGGGGGCTATTTCTTCCTCTTGTCTCCACTCCTCTTCATTTACAGAAATGCGAGGAGTAGAGGGGCGAGGTTTGGCAGAGTCACGAATTTGATGGAGGGCACACTGAGCATTACAGGCAGGGAAATCATAGGGGTTGATAATGACTAAGGTAGGGTTTTTACTTTGGTAGGTGTTGTAGTTGCTGTTCCGGTTGAAGATTCTGCGTGGCTGGATCGGTTGGAACCGGGGTCTACTGGGTTGGGGCTTGCCGGAAGGGTAGGTGGGTCTGTTGTTGAAGGATGAGGCTGGGTAGGCATTCTTGGAGTTTTGGTGGTCGGTTTGCTGCGGGTGCGTGGGAAACCTCTTGATTGCAGCGATTTGGGTGGGTGCTTCTGTGCGCACGGCCAAAATACGTCGGATCGTGATGAGATCTTTTTTGTATCCGACGAAATCGTGCACACGGAAATGGTCTTTTACTGCTGAGGGCAATATCGACACAAGGTTGACCAGAATTTGCTGTTCTTGTTGGATTCTGGTCAACGTGGGGAAAGAAATGTTTATGTGTTGGGCAATCTTATTCGCTGTGGCATCTACATCGCCTTCGAATTTAGTGTCTTGGATACGGGTGTGGGCCACGAAAACGCCCAACGAAGGCTTAATGGCTTCTATCACTATTGGGCGAAATTCGTCCCAGGTGAGAGCAGGGTGCACTTGATAGGCAACCAGGGAAACGTCTTTTCCCAGGTGCGTTAATGTTATGGCTATTTTTTCTGCGTCCGTGGTATAAGCTAGGTCAAGTACGGGTTTCACTATGTTCATGAATGTTTCGATCTCATAAGTTTCTCCATCATAATGTGGGATGGGAATGTGAGAACAGTGCGCCATGATATTCTCGTGTTCTGGCTGTTCCAAACTTGCAATGTAATGCAACCTTTTATCCGAATCAAGAACCACCGCTGCCGCCAATGTTATGCCCTGTTTTTCTACAGGTTTAACTTGGGTAAGGTGAGTTCTAAATGACTGGGTATATAAGGCTGCATGCACAATACAAGGTATGAGGAATAGAGAACACAAAATAAACACACGGTAACACGACACAAGTTCACGTTTATTGAAGTAAGTAAATAAAGAGCATGGAAAGATAGTAATTCTCGTACAAAACAAATAATAGAAAGGAACTACTAGCATTAGCGGATCTGGATGGAGCCTAGTCTCCCACTTCCAACGTTCAGGTATACTCTTCTGATCACGGGTTTAATTAGCAAGTTTTATTTTACTGGAAGACCTCAATATATTCATGTAATTCAATTTCACTGATTTGATCTCTTACTGGCTGGTCGCGTGCCCAAGTAGCAGCTCACAGTTAGGATTAGACACGCGTATATTGTAGAACACGGAATCTCTAGTAACCTCATGGGGGAACTGATCTAAGTTTTATATTCTTATGGCAGAAATACGTAGAACACAAATCAGTGGGCGAACGTTAGATATCACTAAAGTTTTAATATCTGAATAACGTAATTATGAGTCAATGTCGC
Organism: Paralithodes platypus; assembly: GCA_032716605.1. NCBI lineage: Eukaryota > Metazoa > Arthropoda > Malacostraca > Decapoda > Lithodidae > Paralithodes > Paralithodes platypus. The sequence goes on from CM064504.1 coordinate 15,978,734, forward strand.
CTGTTAATTAATGAGCACTGATACGCTTAGTACGTCCCAAATGGAATGGTTAAATATGAGTTACACTGGGCAAGGTTATAGCCACTTTATAGAAAGTTAATAAGTGAGTGTCAAACTAGTACTATAACACTTAGTACTAGCAACATGAATCTTGAATAGTATTTGTAGATCTGGTCCTGGTTATCTTGCTTCCGGTGATGTTGGGGGCTAACGACTGGTTCCTCGGCCGTCCAGGTGGTCCAAAATGTAGGAAGTTCTCAAGTCGGATCTCTTGACGATCGTTGCTGGCTACACACTTATATACCCACGAATTTGTGTGAAGGTTATAAGGTGCACGTTAGGACTTGTACATGGACAGATCTTCTATTTAACTTCTGCCATGGAGTCTTCCGGCTCGGGAATCTCTCAACTCAGGAACAACACAAGGGCAGAGCTAGAGGTTAACTTCAGGGTAGTGACCACTGGTTGGTGTCTAACTTTCAACTGATTTGACTGGGGGCGGGAGCTAGGTTTATAGGCTCGGTTCTGGACCCTGTAGACAATAGGGATCTCGAGTCTTATGGACTTATTTGAGCTCTCAATAGATATGGGGACTGGGTAAGATGGTGATTACTGTTGTGGCACATGGCTATAGGAAGCCTTCAATTTGTGATATAACTGAGCCTTAGTAAGAGGTACTATTTTGGCTACACTGGAAGTATTTAGGGGAGAGAGACTGGATCTACTTTGCGAGGAGGATGGGGACAGCTGTGATAGGAGCGTCTCTCTTAGATTGTTCAATCTTCATTCTATGGTATAGCTGAGGTGCTAATTTAGTGATCAGAGTATGCAAGAAAGGTAAATGGTTTATTGTGAGTTAATAAAGGTTAGTAAAGGTGTTGGTCATGCATGGTTAGTTCATTGATAGGAAGAATTCCTGTGCTACCTGGCAATGACTCAGAAGTCAAAACAGGGGGTCAGGTATACCTCCGCAGGGGTGGGGGTCTCCCTCCTCGGGTGGGTAAAAAGGGGTAGCTGGGCGCCCTCTCTCTGTGATGGTCGTCCGGCGGCTGTGGCTAGGGGCTTGCCATATCACCAGTGTTTGTAATAACCCTCTGTGTATGAGACAGATGTGGGTGTTTTTAATATCAAAACCGAAGGTGCCTTGACTAGCTGGTTATAATCGGTTGGTTGTTAATTTCATGGTTTTCTTGGTGTGGTGGAGACGGGTTGCTAACTCTGCCACATTTATCTGGAAGTATGGCAATAGAAATTAGTTACCGGCGAGGCGGCAAGCCTCGCACCGACGACCATGGGGTGCAGGGTTGTGAATGGGTTGTAAGAGAATAGATGGCATGCAAGGGGTTAGTAAAGTTCTAATGTTGTTCTGGCCTACTAAGTGAAGGTAGGCTGGATAGGAGTATATATAAAAGGTTGGAGAGCGTTAGCAACGGAAAATTCAAGGATCTTCAAGAGGTATGAGAGAGAGGCTAGGTCGGACAAGAGTCGAGAAGCGTGGGTGTCTTAATGAGAGGGGGTGGGGGGAAGCTCAGGGGCTACAGGGAAATTTGCCCCTAAGGTCCCTGGGCGTGGGGGTGGCATTAGGCTACAATTGATATTGGAGTTTGAAAAGACAGTGAAAGTACGTTAGTCAAATGCTACCGGGGGATGCAAATACGGGGTGGTATACGAGTCTGGAAAAGATAGAATCATGTGGACTGTGGGGCAGTGGGGGAGAAGGAGGTTAACTGTAGGTGTGTGCGTGACTTGTGGAGAAAGTAAGGAAAAACATGGTGTATTATTTCTCGTACATACGAGGGGTTATGGACCTATTATTTGACACGCTTTTGCACGTCTAGTTGTCCCTGGGAACTGCGTTTTCTATGAAATATAATACCAAGAAAAGCGGCAGTTCGTAGGGGTACTTAGTTATTGTTTCGAGGTACTTATATGACAGATACTGGTAACAAAGGTTATCTATACAATCTCTGGTTGGGGTAAGGATTACGTTACAGCATGGGTGTATTAACTTCTAAGGTATATAACATCTACTTCTCGGATGTAAGAACATACATAGATATAATTATGGCTGTCTGATGTGTTGGCATTGGCTCAACGTAGGGACAGGGCATGGGTGTTTTTAATATGAATGTATATTCTTGTTCATCATCGTGTAGGTAGAATCGGGCGGGTAAGGGGTGTAGGACACGAAGCAAATTGGCGTAGTGTGGACTGTGGATACGAAGGAGGTAAGTGGAAGACGTATGACAATTGAATGACAAGGATTGAATACATAGATTTATGGGGCGATGGGTCTTCAGAAATTAGTCTGGCAAGACAAGATGTTAGGGAATGTTAATATTAATACTTAAACTAAGGATTGAATACATCGATGAACAACGACATTATAGTCGTCGTCCTAATAAGGTGATGAAACCTGGTTGATCTGTACTTGGCACAATACGACACAAGGACAGTGCCGCTATGTCGTATCAATACTGGTGGCAGTTAATATTATAGAGACACTTAGTTACTAGAGGAACAATGCAAGGGGGCGACTGAGCACGGGTTACATATATCTATACTCGTCATGGGAAATGATATACGAGGTCTAGGGACAGGCGTGGGTGTTTTAACTTCTAAGATATATAACATCTACTTCTCGGATGTAAGAACATACATAGATATAATTATGGCTGTCTGATGTGTTGGCATTGGCTCAACGTAGGGACAGGGCATGGGTGTTTTTAATATGAATGTATATTCCTGTTCATCATCTTTGTAGTTAGGAGTGTAGGACACGAGGGGGTAGTGTACGTGAGGTGTGGAAAATGGTCAGTTTAGAAGAGGTATGTAGGTGCGGCCTGGAGCTGCTTAGCCCTGCGGGCTTGGGCCTGTCTGAATTGGCTGGCTCGGTCAGCTGGTCCTTTCGTTCTGTGGACCTTTCTTTCGGGTGTTTCTGCGTGGTGTTCGCTCGTGGCTTCTGTGGTGGGCTTCTTGTTCTGGGGCATTCTAGAGATCTAGAAAATATATAAGTAAAAGGAACAGTCAGAGTAAGCTATGGGTATGGCAGAGATCGCTCAGCTCTCACTCTGATAGACCAGCCCATCACCACATGACTAGAACCCAATCCTCTCAGCATCAGCTAGGAACGGCCCTAGAAAGCCGCCTTTGGCGGGGGGATAGCTCCCCTATTTCAACCCCTTTTGGGGTTGGGCACCCGCCTGTCTTGCTGTAGTTCTTGATGATTGTCTTTTCCCCCCTCCCCTCTCCCCCATCCCCATACTTCACTGCCCCTTCTCCCTCACTGTCTTTCTCCACCTCACTGTCCTTCTCCACCTCACTCCCCTTCAATTTAGCTTTGGGAGACATAATGGCGGACTAAGGGATGTGATGCGCACGAGAACATAAGACGGGAGGGGAGGGTGAGTCAGGGAAAACAAAGGGGGATGGGACGGAGGATACGGGGTGGGGGGTGCATGCGGGAGGAGTGGTTGCTATGGAAACTCGCCGCGTGGGGTGTCCGCGGCTTGGACATGACGCCACGGACATCTCAGAATTTTTCCGATATGTTCCAAGTTGTGAAGTGACCTGTCCGACAGAACACGTGGGCCCTCAGAGTTTTACCCCTTAGATCTCGGAATTTTCCGAGATCTACGGCGAACTATCCGAGAGGCCGATGCCATTCCGAGTAGTACAAGTTTCCGAGTAAAATGAGTCCGAGATAACAGGGGTTTACTGTATTTATATTTTTCCTTCTATACATAAAATCACAAGAGTGGGTACAAATTCATCAGGGCAATTGTATATTTCATTAAAATAATTTGATAGAGTACAATAATTGTCGCGAGCTGTGGCATAGTCAGTAGAGTGTCGGCTGCTGATCAAAGGGTTGGCGGATTGAGCCTGCACTGTCAAAATGTCATTGGTAGATGTCAAGCCCGGGCAACTTGACCTAGCGATTGGTGACAATCACCTAATGTTCAGGAAAATGTTCATCTGACAGAAAAATAAAATAATAAATAAATAAATATAAATACAGTAGGGTCTCGCATAAAACGAGTTTATGGTCGATAAACGAGGGCGTTTTATGCGATTTCGTTTTATGTGAACACAGCATTTTGGTGGCGCAATATCGTCAATGTTCACTGTAAGCGAAAATTTTCGTACAAAGCGAACGATATTTCGTACGTTTTGTACGATATTTCGGCGCTCTATATGAAAACTCCTCGGATTTGCCCCACTTTGGCGGCGGACTCGTTTTATGTGATCACTTTCGTTCTGATCGAAAATTAAATATTAATATTTTAGGTCGGTCGTTTTAATCGAGACTCGTTTTATGCGAACACGTTTTATGCGGGACCCTACTGTAAATAAATAAAATTAATAATGTAGTAATCAATAGAAAAAGAACTCCCAAGCTTTTGCCCGTTCAGGAATTCAACCTGGGCTATCTACCGACAGTATATTGAACGTACCGTACAAACAATAGTTAGGAACTTGTTTTCTTTGTCGAAGGGCTACTACAATATTTCTTAACTCCATTACCATTGTGATTTTACTATAGTCTCTTTATTATGTGTCTAGGAATACCTCTAGCCTATTGTAACTCGGGGAAGGCTGGATCAAACAGGTTGCATATTTCCCTGCCTTTATTGTTTGACTCTTCAAATGGTAGAAATATCAGCTCCATTATTCCTAATTTTTAGATATGAAAAGTTTGGGTAAAAAATTATAAACTGGTGATTATGAATGTAGGCTACTGTAGAATATATTAAAATAAATTGCATTCTCCCAGATGGCATCAGTTTACCATAATTTAAACCATTTGTGTATACCATGATGCATTCTTTCATTTTATTAAGTCTAGGAAGGATATGTGAGGCTAATTGAGATACAGTTTGCCCCTTTGATTGCTAGAGATCCTTCCAAAGCTGAATACAATCTTCTTATGATAGCTAGAATAAAAGGAAAAACCAAAGCTGAATACAATCTTCTTATGATAGCTAGAATAAAAGGAAAAACATGTCGTAGAATACAGAACAAGTTAACAATATCCCACTGCATAATCCTATACTGTTGTTGTTGTTGTTGTTGTTCCCCAAGCTGCCTGGCCGAACAGCCCCAAGGCCCCGAGCAAGGCCAAGGCCATAACCGAGTGCCCCCACAGAACCCACCCTGCTGACCACAATAAAGCCTGGGTGACCGAAGCCACTCCATGGCGGGGAGCTGAGGAGGGTGCGGAAACGCCCGGGAAACCAAAGCCACACCCAGGGCCCTGTGCCCCTCAGCAATTATGAAGAGAAAGTTGAGGGGCAGAGGGAAAATGTGACGCTTTGGCTTCCAATCTTGGTAGATTGGAAGGTCAATCCACGGAAGAGACGCCGTCACTTGAGATCTAGAAAATATATAAGTAAAAGGAACAGTCAGAGTAAGTTATGGGTATGGCAGAGATCCTATACTGTACTGTACTATACAATTGCCTGCACTTGTAGCTGGTACACTATATGATTAATTAGAGACTGTGAACATTGAGTGAAAAGATTGTCTCGGAGCATATGAATAAAGGTAGTATTTCAAACATTCCTCCAGCGTATCAGAACTGTTCAGCAATTTGAATTACCACTAATCACTACAGGCGATTGTACTTACTGTCCTGCACAATCATAACGCTTGCCAACCATCTGGGACGAGCTATGTTAATATCATATTTATATTATCACCAACCCACCAATTAAGTTACAAATAAACCTAATTAATGAAATCAATGAATACATGTGGTACTCCAAGGATTCTAACACTTTGGCCCAGTCTAAAGATATTGAGAAGTTATTCACTAAGCTATCCACTCCAGTCTATTTATTTCAATGTACAGTACAGTATTTAACCCGGCAAGCGCGATAGGCCTCACGGAAGGCTTCCTATAGGGAACGCGATAGGCCTCACGGAAGCAGGACCATAAAAAAAGCCTTCCATAAAAAAAAAGGGCCTATCAAAACTTAAGAGTGAGCCCCAATTCTCCCTACCAATAAATGCCTACAGTGGCCGTTAGAGGCGCTGAACGCAAGGTTTACCGCGGTGCATTGTGGGAAATGGGCGACATCACGGAGCTATCCACCCTCCCTCTCCTTCAACAATTCTATAATATATGCTGTTAGTCGACATTTCTGTAGCTGACACATACTTTGATCTATGCATACTGTTGTTTTATATATTTTAAAATCACCCATATTCATATATAACGTATATTTACAATACAAAGTCAGCAGCTATTTTCGCGCCAGTTTTTTTATGATAATTAATCAGCAAATGATTATTATTGTAGTCATTATCAGCTGCATATGGACTTTCCCTTTATTACTATACTATATAAGCATTTAGTGTAGTCGTATACTGTATATAAAAACGTGTAGAATCCCACAAAAATTGAGATAAACTGTGCATATCCTAGGTGTTGGGTATAGTGATGTCTACAGTCGTAGCTCTGGCGCTAGTTCAGAAGCGTCCACCAGAGGTCTCAAGAGAATTGTTGGTAGGGAGAATTGGGATGGCCATTGCAGAAACTGCCTTTAGGCTCCCAGACATGCCCCCACTGCCAATCCACTGATAAATTTCTTCTATGTGGATTACGACCATTAACACTGAAGGAGCAGACCTTGAGCACTTCTTCACCTGCACAATATTTCCACCATTGTTCTGCTATTTATATTTACCCCTGTGGGGCCCCTGGCTGGAAGCATATCAGGCACAGGAGTCTTTTGAAGAGGGGAACTATTGGTCCACCACTACAGAAGCTAACATGCATTATATGATGGAAAGGGTTAAGACTATGGCTCCTTAAACCTGCTTGTGAGGGAGTGTGCTAGATTGTGTCCTCCCTGCATTGTCATGCTTCATTCAGTAGCTATACTCCATCTACTTTATTAAGTCCATTTGGGTGTGGTCCGCAGTTGTCATGTCTAGGGTAAACACAGAAACAAACACCCTTTTTTATATTCATATGAATGGGACACTATATCTCGGGTACACTCGTACTCTAGGTCAGGTCAATCCATTTGGCAACGTCGCAAAAACAACGTTGCCATTTTTTATACAAATTATTTGCATTTATCCTTAAAAAAAGTGTCCGCATTCTTAAAATGATAGATTTTTTTTTTTTTTAAATCTATACAGAGTATTATAAATCATTTTAAACGTTGTTAACCCTTAAAGATCGAGGCCGGACTTAAGTCCGCCTCCAATTTGCAGCAAGTTAGGAGCATTATTAAGGCTTTTAAAGGGTTAAAATAGAGTGCAAATGGCGGGGAGCGCAGCGGGCCAGACAGCCGCCCATTAACTCATGTTCCCTGTGTTCTTGAGAGGCCGGCAGTGTAGCCAGTAGTGAGCATAGCTGGGAAAAATATGCCGCAATACGCTAAACTCCCATGTTACTGCTACCACTGTATGAGAACCACGAGTGCTACGTAGCTCGTTCTGGTCTCATTTTGAAGCTTTTAGCGCCTAGTTTTTTGCTGAATACATTTCTTTTCATTCAGATACTTGATTTATCATTCAGGAGGGCCTGAATATGCCCAAATAAGCCCAAAACACCCCGCTAGACATGGGTTAATAGCTTAAAATGTGAGATTTTTTATTAGTTTTCCCAGCTGGTGACATTGAGACAGCCGACACCAGCCGAACGGATGGTGTTGTTGGTGTCAGAATTCTCCATGACCAAACAGGCAGCTGGCTTGCCCTCCGCCGTCAACAGCTCCCAATTGGTCGTCCAATTTATGGAAATTGTCAGAGAATTTAAGATTTGGCAAGTCTGCCTTTATCAGATTCCTGGCCTGACAACGCCCAAACGGCCTTTATAAAATAGAAGGACTATAGTGTCATACTGGCCTTAGTTTTATAATGTACAGTACATGTACTGTACTGCCTTTTGACTACTGAGTGTGGCTCTAGTTCATAATTTCTTGACAATAAAAGCTCCTGCTGCCTGCATTACTAGCCACCTTGGCTAATGTTAAATTATTTTAATCAGCTGTGAAAACACCTTTCAAATTAAAGGAAGTTATAGACATTTCAAGATGCCATCTTTTGAACAGTTTTGATTTACATAAACAAAGATATACAAACTTAACCCTCACTAACCCAACATCAGTGTTGGCAAAGGTGTCGATGATAAGGCGCGGTGCACATGAACAATGAATATTACTGGTAACACAGATCCAATTAAATAAAAACATACGGACTCCTCAATACTGTACTCTGGAGTCAACATGAATTCCTATTCACTCAGTCTGGTTTCGTGAGTCTAGATCACTATAATTTTGGAGCAGAATTAAAAGCCTACATTAGTTCATTGGAGAATGCTACTCCAGAAACCACTGTAGAACCAAAATCAATATTTTGCCAAAAATATGAACATAATTAGTGTGCAATCTGTAGAGACAGACATCAACTCGAGGCTTCTACAGAGTGAAACAAATAGTACTATAGTCGGCTCCATTTCATCTGACACAAAATTGAATCTCTTTCCCAATTGATTTTCTATACCTTATGGAATAATCATAATGTAATGTGGCTCAGCATTATCTAATTACCGCGTTATCTTAATTAACAACAAACTTAATTTCAAAATGTTCGTAATAGAGGAGTACAGTAATTGAGGTAAAGATGTAATTTAGTGTCAGATGATATGAAACCGAGTATAGTCACAGGCTATTAGAAAACACGAAGACTGGCATAAAAATGTGATAATTTGAAATTACAGCTTACTGTATAAGCAAAATTGTGGGCAAACCATTAAGTTCAAATGTACATCTATGATAGCATAATGAGCCTGCGTATACCCTATGACAGATCTCCAGGCGGCAGAGTCATTGACCTGAAGGACAGAATCAGCAGAGTTCTCATAAGGCAGAAGTTAGTGTGGTTAATGGTAGTACGCCATTACTTTAACTAAAGTCTATGCATTAGGTGGTGTCTAGAATCCTGGACCCCAACATCCTATAGCTCAAAATGGACTTCAGTAATTAAGCTGATATTTCTACCATATTAGTTTATTATTATTATTATTATTATTATTATGTCATACGTAATTAATTATTATTATTATTAGTTTAACCATTACTTTATTCAAGTACATTGGGGTTTGTATTTGATATTAATGTTAAAGAACGGGGTGTTACTTATTCTATATACTCTGGCACATACCTCCATTTTTTTTTTTTTGTTTTTTTTTTTTTTTTAAGTCAAATAGTAAATAGATGAGGAAATTCACAGTACAGTATGTATGATCATCCCTCCCCGAGTTGAACAAAAATCATGGGTTACAATTTATAGACTAGTCCTTGTGAATAGATTGAAGTGCTGGAAGGCTGACGGACTATACCGTATTATTAACCACCTTAGTGTGAAACAGTTACCAAAGGTACTAGAAACCATTTATGCTTGCTATTTTCTGCAATTTCAGTGATTTAGAATCTAGAGCAGCTGTGTACCGAAGTGAGTGTATGCTAAACTACACCACCTGCCATTGGCTACTATAAACTTAAGGCTCCTAAAGTGATTGCTCTTGCAAGGTTAATTTATAAAAATAAAATGTGACTCATAAAGAGAGGTATGTTTTATTAAAGTTTGGCTTATAGCTTCTTCAGAAATAATAAGTTTTACTTCAATAAAGTTATATTCCTCTTATGGTGCTTATACAGTTAGTCACTTTATACTAATCAACCAAGAGTAACATTGGAACAAAGTCAAGTACAGCACAGCATGGAATATAAGATGGAACAAACCAACACCGAGATTCATTTTTGGTAATAAAGACAACCAAATACAGTAGTATTGCAAATATTTCCCTCAACTTTTATTTTATAAAAATATATTCCCATTGTTTAAAAGAAATGCTAGAAAATAATATATTTATTATTTATGGATTGATTTTTGTTTTCTTGAAAATTGATTAATAAACATGCAATGATAAATAAACCAATGTTTATATATTTTAAAATATTTAAGAATACAAAATTTGTAGTAAAATTTTAAAATATAATTTAAATAAAATATAAACAAAAAACTACAAAAGTGGCAATGACTAGATAAGGTAAAGTAAGTAGCCACTGAAACGCAAACAAATAATATCATCGAATGCATTGAACTTCTGGAATAACAAATTAACAAATTCATATCTTTCTCTTGGTTCAATTAATCAGGCACTCCAGATACTGGGCATAACAATACCTGTACTTGCATAATAATTGTATAATTCATTGTAACAATTCACATTTTCTGATACAACCATTATATGTGTAGCTACCACCAATCACAGTGAGAGGGTTAACAAAAATTGAACTTCAGTTTTATGTAAAACCTTAAGTGACTGCCAATTATTTTAGCTTAACAATCAGTTAGTTGAGTATGCTTCCAATAATATTGCCACCTGTCTTAAATAATATAAATATAAACAGGGCTGCCTAGGATGCCACCAATATGACTTGAGACTGAACTTGTACTTCTTATGGATCCCTCACTTTAATCTGTGAACTGCAAGAGAATTTAATATTAATGTTCCCGGCGCACAAAAAAAAAACTTTACTCTCGCAATTACGTAACTTAGGGGGTGTGGTGGTGAGATTAATAAAAATAATATTACAGGTTATATTAATGTGATTTTTTTTCTTCATAACTGTATGTGGTGTCCTGGGTTCGAATCCCGGGAAGATCACATGATTTCATTAACTTCATTTGGGGGTTATTGGTATAAGAATGATAATAAATATACAAAAGTATATCCAAGGATCCCACAAATTAAATTTGATGGTTTTACATACATACTGTATTATGAAAATGTGGTGGATTTTATAACTTATTGTTTTGGCAGAAAGAACATTGGCCACAGGAAAATATAAAAGAGCGGTAGTAATTCCTTCCACTTGCTTATTGTTCATACCATATTTCTTATGTTTATGATGATGCAGATGCAGTTACAGTATTACCACCATGCACACTCTGCTCAAGAGCAGGGCTAGGGTGGGTGCCCTGATGTTTCAGGGAACCCAGTGGACAGTTCCCACAGATTGCTAGACCGCACCATCCACCAACAGCACTGTCTTCTACCAATAACACAAATTGGCTGGCCAGAGCCTTGAACTGTCAAACTCTCGGTTTGCAGGATAGTGCTCTACCAACCGCGCTACGGCCTGTGGCTTGTCTAATACAATAGTGAAGTACATATACGATAACATTTATGACTAAATGAAAGTCTTAGCTCATATTTGAAATGCAGGAAGTTCAAATGATGTCATGGATTCCAGAAGGATGCTTACACTTCAGTCCCATACCTTCCAGAAGGCAGCTTGCAATTCACAGGTTAAAGTACATGTATGGCACCCTTCCATAAACGTCACTACAGGTACTCACATATTTTTGGATTAAGTCCCGGGCTCAGATACTCAAAACATTAAAAACTTGTAATCACTCTAAACACGCCATAACTTGATAGCCGACATCATTTTTGTGTCAGCAATACTCAAAGCACGTTATAAATGAGCATAATATCTCATCTCATAACTGCCATCTATTTATAAGTACAGTACAGTATAGGAAAGTTACGAGGTTCGAAACATATTATAACATGTTCAGTGACTCATCATATGTCTCTTAACCACATTGTAAATTTACGACTATGTACGAGTATCCGGTCACAGGTCTATAATTGCATTCAGATCGGGGTTGTGAAGTCGGCGGAAAAAATGTCTTGCTTCGACTCATAGAATGACGACTCCGACCCACTCAAAAATAGTGAACTCCCTGACTCTGACTCCTGTTCATGGGAATAGGTGAATAAATGTCCAACTCTGACCTACCTAATAATAGCCAACTCAATGACTCCGACTCCACAACCCTGATTTGGATCATAGTGTCAGTTATAGTATTATCTGTAGTGATATTTTAGACAGATAGCAATATTACAGTTGTCCAAACGTGAGATTATCATACCTTTTATCCTTTAGGTTCTTCCTGCTAACTAAAGATTAAATTCAGCGACTTCTCTCGTAAGAAATTCCTTCAGTACAGTTCTTACTTTGTCATATTTCTGCAAACTATACTTTTATTTAGCTGAATTATTTCTATCTGAACTAATTCATTCAATACATTTCTCTCTTTATATTATTCCAAATAACTTGACAAAATTATTCAGGTCATGGCATAATTTAAACCTTTCACCAGTACAAACACACTACTGTAGTATGACAAACACCAAGCACAGGCAGAACTCTTTTAGAAGGGCACGGTTAACGCTATCTGGTGCGAGACGGATCTATATGGCCCCTCCCTGTTTCACTCTAGTAATTTGGAGGTTTTAAGACGTTTTATCTCATTAGTTTGGCTGTTGAAAGACACACTTCCCCATTCAGAGGTAGATTTTTTTTCTGGGAAAGCGATAGCGAGGCTGCAATTTAGGAGAAACCAGCCTTTGGCTGGGAAATTTATTCTGAAAAAAATGTATATACTTAGCTTGAGGGAGGTCTTGGTTGGCCTTTTTTTAGTTTGAAAGGGGTCTGGAAACTCCAAAAGACAGGGCAAACTAAAAATACATTACTCAAAAACTAAACAATAATAAAAACTCTCAACAATAATTTTTAACCCCTTCAGTGCCAGACAGTTTGAAATCAAGTGGACCCCCCCAGTGCCAAGGATTTTATTATTTGTTTATTTCAGAAATCAATAGGTTGGGTGGAATTTTTTTTTTTTTTTTTTTTTTTTTTTAAATCACCTGGGCAATTTTCAGATCAAAATGGAGTCATATAAGTCTGTGGTGGATGGTGAAATCTTTGGCGATAACTCTGTAGACTTTATTACCTCTTTTGGCTTCTGTGGGAAATTTGCAATTGATCCCAGCAAGTTGTTTAGACGGACACAGGCATTTGAAGTAGCGCAAGGTTGAGTACGTAAAACTTTTTCTACGTACATCTACTGCATGTATGTGTGGAGCACTCAGTCTTAAAATTTTATGTATGTATGTATGTATGTGTATGTAGGCTACAGTACGTGTAAAATTGTCCTACTCGACATGACAGAGAACCGGGCAAGGGAATGCAAAAGTGGTCCCGGACCCTGAGAATAGGAACTTTAAATGTAGTTTCTGTTTGGGCTCTGTCTTGTGTCGGCCACCCCCAGCAATGGGGTATGTGCCTGAGTATTTACTGTACTGTACATACATACGTATATGCATGAAAGGAACCAAGGTTACGAAAATTACAGGTATACTGTACAGTAATACGATTTTCGAAATTTTTGTGGTATTATATTTTCTTCATAATACATATTTATAGCATTTGAAGAACATATTTTAGAAGTGAGTCAGAGTACTTTTCATACGCATAGATGTTTTTGTGTTCTACGTACAGTGCACAGGAGATGAACCACGGGTGCATAAAGTTCGTCCAAAACACGTTTTTTCAACATTTTCAGATAACATGTTTTCTAAGTTTCTTTTGTTGGAATGCTTGAGGGTGAGGAGGATGGGAAGGTCAAAGGGTGGGCTACTTGTGGTATGAAAGTCGAAGGTTCATCAAAATATTTGAAGTTGGGGAATATTTTTATGGTGGCAAGACTTAAGCAGAATCTCCGTCTCGAGTCGGCCACCCCCAGCTATGGGGTATGTGCATACATATATACAAGATTTAAGAGATGTCGCGTGTGCGGCTTGGGTGGAGTGGGGGATGAGAAGGTCGATGGTTGGGTACTTTAGAGTATAAAATTCAGAGGGATTACTTAGTATTCGAGACTGGCAAATTTCTAAAATTTGGGTAAGACAAAGGCGTGATCGCACCTGCTGGGGTAGGGGTGGCTGAGTGGGCTGGGAAAGTCTATGAGTGGTCTACTTGTGGTATGAAATTCGTTGTGATCACTTAACCTCTGAAGTGCGCATGGGGGTAATTGGAAACGTCCCCCTGTGCTGACGTATTTGAGGTGTTTCCGTCACTAAAATATTCATTGTGCCATTAATAGCATTAATATTTATCCATATGCGCCTATTATGGGTTGATTATAAAGGTATTAACCTGAAACAACAATAAAACGAGTGAAAACAGCGTTTGGATGGTCAAAATCGGAGATATAGCCCGCGAGTTGTATAATGTATGGGTGAGGCAATCTGCTTTCCCGCCAATTTCCCCCAAGGCCACTGAGACGCAGTCGATCGATACTCTCTCTCTCTCTCTTGCACTCGCTTGCTATCAGTGATGACCACACCCTCCAATCGGATTTCTAATGTTAGCACGAAAATATACCTCAGAATAAGGGAATAACAGGGAAAATAGGTGATAACTGAAGGAGAGGAGGAAAGTGGGGAAGGAGGGGAGGTAGAGGACTGAGATTTTGCATGGCCCAGGGGCCAAAAAAAAATAAAAAAATAAAAAAAAAAAATATAAAAAAATATGTTTTTTTCGATGTCAAAAGTTGATTTTTATTTTCTCTGACTCTTAAGAGTCTTCCCGCAGTGCGCCGGGGGAACTCTTAAGAGTCTCCCCGCAGCTCCCGGGTTAAGTATATACGGCTGGGCGAATTTTTAACATCTAGTCCGTATATATACGGACCTGGTACCTCTGTTGTCCGCATATATACGGACCTGATACTTCTGTTGTCCGTATAGATACGGACTTGGCACTTGATGGGTTAAATATATCATAACAATCCCAAGACATCACATCAGATAGTGTTAACTCTCTTTCAGTAGTTAACCATTTTTAGATTGACACTTAACGTAACAGGATAGCTTCTTAATTATAGTTATTTGAAAAATTATACTAAACAATATGACAAATATAATAAATTCTGACCAAGAGTAGGCCTAAACGTAAAAAAGTGAATCTAAAAGGGATTAGATCCTGTGCTTGCATTTTCATATCTCAAAAACAGTCAAGTGAAATAATTGTAAATATCCATAATAATTTTGAAGCAAAATTATATAAGCTTAAGCGAACAGAACATTACTTAAATAACTTTCAAATCACCAATAAACAGATCAGTGAAAAGTAACAAAAACATGTGAAACTGTTGAAAGCACCTGCCCAAAATGCTTCCACTGAAGAGGATCTATTGGGATGAAAATCCCAGAACCATCTCAAGACAAAGCTGTACCTGATCCATCAAACAAGCTTAATTCCTGCATAAAGGGAAAATCGTAAGTGTTGTCGTCCGAGATATATTGTTTTGACTTTATTGGGAGGTTTGACGTACCTCCCAACCTACCAAATAGGAAAACCTACTATTTGGTAGTAGTCTTGGAAAATCCAACGTCAAGGCTATTAACCTAATTGCAATGACGACTTGTCTATTTTGACTGCTATGTCGTCATTCCAACCGCGGTTAAAAAGAAAACGTCTAGAGTCTACTCCTTATCTTGCTCTAGGAGACGTTGTACATTAACCAAAACTACCACCGAAGGTGAAAAAAGCATAGAAGAGAAGAAAAAGGGGTTTACCTTAGTTACCGCTTAAAGCCCATCCCGTGTTCCGTCATGTGCAGATCCCTGTCGAACGTGCGCATGAGCGACCCTCTCTTGTCATCACATCTCACGTCAGCAGAAGAACGCGGATGGGCAGGGGTCCGGCGTGAGGGAGGGTATTATGTACGTTGGATTTTCCAAGACTACTACCAAATAGTAGGTTTTCCTATTTGGTAGGTTGGGAGGTACGTCAAACCTCCCAATTTGTTAGTAGTCTTGGCAAATCCAACGTCAAGGCTGCATAACAAATAGGAGGAGGACATCCAAGCCCAACCTACCAAAAAAAACAATGCATAAAACAAAATTATGAATGACAAAGACACAATTTAAACAAGAGAGTTTAATAAAAGAGCGAAAAACTGAGGAGTAGCTAAAAAGAACAGTTTTAACACATGCCCGTCATTCATAGTAATGCAAAAACATAGACTTGTCTGAAACCAAAAAGGTACTGTACCCAAAATCCCTTTTCTTCAAAAACCAACAAAAACACTGAACACAAGAACAAAACACAATTTTCAATGTGGCAAAAACACTTATGTACTGGAACAATACATAATCCCAAACTTGCAAACCTGTACACCCCCCCCCCCCCCCCGCTTTGTCAAATAAAACAAAGGAAAAGAACGAGGGACAAGGGGGGAAGACCAGGGATCTTCGCCAGAGCACCAGGAAACACGACCCCCGAGAGCAATTACCGGCCGAGGGGGTCGAACACTGGACACGGAGAGGTAGGAGATGAAGGAATTGATAGAAGACCACAAAACCGCAGAGGCGATGGCAGGTAAGGATCGACGTGGCAGGAACCGGAAGGAGGCAGCAAAGGATCTGACATCGTGCGCAGAACCCCTACAAACAGGGTGACGGGCACGAACGGTCCGACAAACGTGGCGGCCCATCTGCACCTGCGAGAGCCTCCCACCTGTCCGAGGAAACACCCACACAGCAGTACCCGAAGGCGGCGCCACAGACGCAACAGAGGAGTGCAAGGCTGACACCGGGCACAACACATGGCGAGGATGCCCACGCCGTAAAGCCTGGACGGCGAAAGGCTGGAAAACGGGGGCCTCCCTCCCATGCGTGGTAACAAAAGGAGGGAGGAGGCGAACGAGACGCCATGCAAGGACGGGGAGAATCGCACGCAGTCCCGGGGCCGTGACAATGCCGCTAGTGCAGACACCCGATCCCCAGTGGCCAGAGCGACAAGGAAGAGTGGACGCCCGAGCAACGGAACCGGCGTAGCGGCCCTTGTATACGTGGGTGAAGCCAGAAGGACCAGAGCCCGCCCCAGATCCCACTGCGGAGGGACCTGGCGCGGAGGCGGTCGATCCCGGAAGGCAGCCGTCAGGAAGGAATCCAGCTCCTGTGGCGGAACGACCAGCCCAGCGACGGACCCAAAGACCCCCCGGACGGCAGACAAGTGGGTACGTATAGCGTCGACTTGAAAGTGACGTGTACGGAAGAGGTGAAAGAAGGAGCGTAGGACGAGGGAAGGAGAGCCAACTGGCAGGCGAGTGGCCTGTAGCCACCTAGTAAAAGACCTCCAGCGGGACCCGGAAGTCCCCCAAGGAGAAGACGGCCAGGAACGCTGCAGGAAGTCAGGCAGGGCCCGGCAGCCACCGTGCCTCATGAACAAGCACGATACGAAGGCCAACGAGGTCCGCAGGTCCCCAACCTAGCCCAAGTGGAAGCCGGAGACAGGTAGAGGGACCGGGCGTACCAAGCCCGTGCCGGCCACAGAGGCGCGAGGAGCCAGACGCAGCCTCGCGAGGACTAGGCACATCAACAGCGCGTCTGGTGGCGGAAAGATGTATATTGACCGCCACCTGTACCAGGCTACCATGAAAGCGTCCGGACCCCCCCCCCGGAGCGCGAGGCCGGAGGGAGAGGTCCAGAGGCAACTGGCGCGGCACCCCCGATGCGAACAAGGCGACCTCCGGAACACCTCAGGAAGCCGCGAGGTCGGCGAACACAGTCCGGTGCATCGCCCATTCTACAAGAACGCCCTGCCCTCTCGACATGGCGGCCGCCCACAGGGTGGCAGGCCCGGGCAGGGAGGAGGCATGCAAGGAGAAGGGGCGTCGGTCCGCGAGGAAGAACAACTCCACCGAGACCCCCAATAGAGTCAACGACCTGGAGGACCCCCGCATGAGGAAACAGTGGACAGCTGTCTGAGCGGCCATCCCGAAGGCCACCGACTGTCCCCGAAGGGCCAGCGCGTGGTCCCTCAGGAGGAACAAAGGAACCAACAGGTCGAGGGCATAGACGGGTAAGGGGCGTGAGTCCCACCCATCTGCCGGGAAGTCGACGGCCCAGGTCTGATGGGTAACCCCACCCGACCTCGCTCGACGCATCGGTGTCTACCCAGATCGTCGGCGGGGGGGGCGGGCCAGGGCACAGCCGCAGAGAGCGTGCCCCGAGCAACCCAGTGTCCGAAGTGTCTGCGAATGGTACGCGGAAGCGGCAGGAGCCGATCCATAGGGGTCAACGGAAACACCTCGGAGCCCATGAGGAGTAGGCGGCGTAGCCTGAGGCCCCCTAAGGGAATGGGCAGAGCGGCCCAATGCAGCGAACCCACTAACGAGTCCCAGAGCCACCCCGGGAGGGAGACCGAGTGCAACACGGCGAAGACCCTCCGCCGAAGGTGCACCGCGTCCGGCAGACCCTGGGTCACCAGAGCGCCGGACAAAACCCATGCGAGACCGACCCATGGCACGACACGCGATGGGGTCAAGCGTGACTTGGGAACATCGATGGGGAACCCGAACTGTGCGACGTGGCGAACGACAGTGAGGGCGTCGCGTACGCACAGTCCGAGGGCTACGGAAACTATCAACCAATCGGTCCAAGGAAAACAGGAGCTGGAGCCCGCTCCTGAGGAGATGACCCAGAGCCTGTCCCACCAGTGCGGAGAAGATCCGCGGCGTGATGTGGAGACCGAAGGGAAGGCCGGCGAACAGGAACACACGATCGGAAGGCCGAACGGCCAAGAATCGCTGGAATCGAGGATGGAGAGGAACGAGCCAAGACGCAGCCTGGAGGGCCAGCGACACGACCCACGACAGAGGGCGCAGGGCCAGGCGTACCTGGGGTACCGGCAGCATCCGAAACCGTGTTTGCACGAAGCGCCTGGTGAGGGCCGACAGAGCCACCACCGGGCGCATCGCGTCGCAGTTCGACTTCGGTACCAGAAATACACGGGAGAGGAAAACCGGGTGACCGGCGGTCAACTCCCTCGACGATACCCAGCTCGTGCATGGATGTGAACACGTGGGCCACCTCTAAAGAGATGGGCCGGCGTCAGTGACAAGAGCGGAGAGGGGGTCTGGACGTCCACCTCCAGGTTAGACCCCTCCGCGCAATCCGCCGCCCCCAACGTCCCTCGCGGCCACCGAGGGGCGCAAGGGCGAAAACAACCCGCGGGAGCCCCCGAGAGGAGGGGAGCGACCCGGGCGGCCAGGCGAAAAGGAGAACAAGGGTACCGACCCAGAGAACCTACACATTGTTTTGACGTGGAGGCACCCCCGGTACGGTCCGTGCGGGCAAGAGCGCCACATTGACCTCCTCTACCCCCCACCCCCCCCCCAACTTCGTCGAAAAGGGTGGGCCACCCCAACCCCTGGCCGTCGCGGGGCTGACCCCGGCGAAGGGCGGCCGGAAGTGGAAGGCCGGCCAGCCCCGACACGGCGGGGATGAAAAGGGGGCAATAACAGAAGGGCGAGGCGGAACTGACGCACCGGCCCGTAACGTCCCAGTCCTGCGCCCGTGCATGGCGGCAGCACTAGCAGCAGCATCCCGAAGAGGACCGGCAGAAGGACGGGACTTAGAAGACCCCGCTCGCGACACAGCGCGTTGTAGCGTGTCGTAAGCAGGGTTCGCCGATAGAGAAGCGTAGCGGCCCCAAGCATCCCGCGCAAAAAAGCCCCGATGGAGAGAGCGTAGAGTCCAACAAACCCTGACGAAAATCCAAGGGGGCTGTCCGGCAGAACGAGGACCGGACCGTCCGGCGGTGCCGAGGTGCCACGCACAAAACCGCCTTCAGCTCGGGAACCAAAGACACCGCGAGCCGAAGGGGGATCCGCCGAACGCGGCCCAAACCCTCGCGAAGAACGCCTGGCGCAGACGCCGCGATAAGCCGCAGGTGGTGAACAGAAGTCTGGAGGGAACCAAAAGACAAGAGAAGAAGTTCAGCAACCACCGCCGCAAGGGAAAAACCCTGTCGACAGAGGACTGAACTGGGCGAGAGAAGAACGGGGTAGCAATAGAACGAAGTTCAAGAACGGGCGCACTGAACCAGGACCAGAACGCGCCGTCCAACCCGCCGACAGACACAAGAGGAGGCAAAAGCAGTGACGACTCCGGGGGAGGGACTGAAGGAGAGCCGGCGACGGAACGGCCGGCGAAGTCGAAGGCCGCAGCAAACCAGGCCCCCAATGGGAGAGGGTGATCGAGCAAGATGGCTAAGCCAGGCGTACCGTCGTCGCACAAACCCGTCAACACAGCCAGGGACTGAACATCCTGAAGGATGTCCCGGCGGCTGAAGTCTGACCAGAGCGTAGGCCTGCAGAAGGGAGGGGGACCGTAGCAGGGGTAGGTAGGGTGAGGCGCTGAGGGTGTGTCACCGCCAAGAAGCGCGATAAGAGGGAGTCTTGCATCGACTCCAAGCGCCCGTCGATGCGTGACACAAGCCACCCCTGCATAGCCAACAATCGATCCGAGAGGCGACACCCCCCCCCCCCCCCCCCAGAATGGTCGGCCCGCAGGGGTGAGCGCGAGCGGGAGCGAGATCCATGACACGAACCAGCAGAGTCGCGGCCCAAGGAAGGCGAGCGACCACCCCACCGAGCCAAGAGGAGGGGGTACCCCCGTGGCGAGACGGTAAGGGAAGGTCAGGGAGAGAAGAAGGAGGAGGAGCAGGACGACGGGAGTGGGAAGGCTGGCCGGGTGAAAAGACAGCAGCAGGTGTTCCCAGGCGGTCACCCATCCAAGTACGAACCAGACCCTATGTTGCAGAACATCGCTGACCGTACGAGAAGCGGTGCAACGTGGTATGGCCGTTGGCTGAAAAGAGGTCAGAAGTAGCCGCAGGGGGAAACAGAGCAAGGATCCCCAGGGCAGAGATAACAGGGCGGCCCGACACCGAGGCGGAGGAGGGAGGGACCGCCACCGCGGGACTAGACCGTGAAGGAAGAAGAGGCACCGAAGCAGGTGAAGTAGGAGGAGAAGCAACTACATCCTGGCGGACCCTCCTGGACAGTGTAGGAGGAGGGCGCAGAGGGTCAGCTACAGCCTGAACCTCCGCGCGCGTAGAGGACAAAGGAAGAGGACGTCGTACGAGCAGGGGAAGCGGGCGGGAGGTAGTAGAGCCCCGACCCGGAGAGGCAAGGGGAGGGTGCACAGGGGCAGAGCCGCTAACCCCGGCCTCAGGGCGAGGTCAAGGCGATCAGGACAACAAGGGGCAGGAGAGGACGGGCGACGAGGCGAGCGAGAGCGTGGACGGAGCAGGGGATCCCCCCGACGATGTGACGACCGGCTGCGGGACCCAGGGGAGAGGGCCAGGCGAACGGCCTTCAGTCGGGTCAGGGATACCCAGGGCGACGCGGATCCGGTCGGCAACAAAGGCCGGGGAACGGTGGCCCACAGTCCTAATGTGGCGGGAGACCATCGTCCAGGATAGGGAGGATATATTAATTACACCGACGGAAGGGAAGCAGAGGCCACAGCCGCCGCCGAGGAACCAGGGCCATGGTGCAGCACATCCACCAGGGCCAGACACGTGCCACACAGAGCAGGGAGGTAGGCCGTAGAGGACACACAGAGCGAGTGGCGCAAGCAGGACTTGTGGCTCTCCAAGCACGGGGAGCGACAACCAAGGCGAAAGCAAGGCAGCCTACCTGCACTAGAAGAACACACACCATAATCAGCACGTCGAAGGAGTAAGTGGAGAGAATGTCCAAGAAGAACCAGGGAAGGAGCATGGGGAAACAGGAACACACATGCAAACAGGTATCCGTACTCACCCTAAACTGGGAGCACAGAGGTAGGTGAGGAGGGCGGCCGAGGCGGAAGAGCACTAGCAGAACCTGCAAAGATGGAGAAAGTGTTAACCACCACTCAACATCTTACATGCAGGGCCTATAACACCAGTAAAGTGCATACACCAATATAGTATCAGGCAACAAGATGACATCAAAAAGGTCAATAGTGAAAGCCAACTATTACCGCAAATTTGCGGGCCAATGGAGGCATAACCGTACCGACACCACCCTCCCACAATTTTGCGGGACCCCCCAACGATCTCCGCAAATTTGCGGGGAGCCGAAACGTCCCAGAGGACCGAATCGAGCTCCCGCAAATTTGCGGGACCGGCCGAGATGGTCCGGCGCCGAAAAAAGCGAGAGGAGCGTCTAGGGAATACCAAAAAAGGCCACAAAAAATGCGTCATCTCCTTATGAACTCCAAGCAATGATGGCCATCAAGCTGAGCAGTGTCTTCCTTGAATTTATCCTGACTCAACCGGTAAAGGGAGAGGCAAGGAAGACACACCAGGGGAGAGGAGGCACATCCCCCAGGAACCACCCAACCCACAGAGATAGAGCAAAGCCCATGAGGAGAAGTGGCAGGGAGGGTGGTTTCGCACAAACAGGGGCCCCCGTGGGGTACCCCTGGATTGGGCAAAAGACTATGAAAGGATGGAGGTGAAACAGGAAGAGAAAACAAAAACCAGTAAAAGAAACTGGTGAGAAAAAGGGTGGCCTAGCCGTGAGCAGAGAATGTGTCAGGGGCGAAAAACCATGTGGTGTGAAGGAGGGGCCCCCGTGGGGTACCCCTGGAGTATCACGAACCACCTGTCGCCCAGGCCCTTGAGACACAGTGAAGGACTCGAAAGGGGGGACTCGGGAATAACGCTAATAATGCGGCCGACACAAACTCTACAAACAGCACCGCCACCAACGAAATCTCAGATTGTTTACCAACGGTACACCTAGGCTATGAAAAAATGAAAACTCATAGGGGCATAGCAATTCCTGAATGAGAAAACGAGCTAGGCTAAATTAAGCTAAAAGCTAAACTATGCCCAGACTAACAGGAAAAAAGAATATGAAAAGAGAAAGAATGAAAAACATATACGAGGAACTCCAGGCGCCCCCGTACCTTCGGTAGGCTATTTCCACACGCGTCTCCATGATACACACTTAGGAGCCCATTTACATGTGCCCTAGATCACGCAACATTTGTCTAACAAAAAAGAAGGCCAGATAAGCCGAAACGAACCTAAACAGGGTGAATTAAAGGAGCACAACAAAAGCGACTTCATTCAATGGAGCGCGTGAACAAATTATGACAAGAGAGGGTCGCTCATGCGCACGTTCGACAGGGATCTGCACATGACGGAACACGGGATGGGCCTTAAGCGGTAACTAAGGTAAACCCCTTTTTCTTCTCTTCTATGCTTTTTTCACCTTCGGTGGTAGTTTTGGTTAATGTACAACGTCTCCTAGAGCAAGATAAGGAGTAGACTCTAGACGTTTTTTTACCGCGGTTGGAATGACGACATAGCAGTCAAAATAGACAAGTCGTCATTGCAATTAGGTTAATAGCCTTGACGTTGGATTTTCCAAGACTACTAACAAATATTGTCTTTGCCCCAGTTTTGGTTTGACTTTGTTTGCAAGTTTTACATTTTAATAAAACTTCTCATCTAGGTAAGATCTGAACTTGTGAATTAAGATGTACAGCTGATTTCAGTATATCCCAAGCACTGTAATCAACCATTGTGGAACAACATTAAGGTCAGAAAATTGTTGTCAAACCCTTGACAGGTTTGCTCATAATGATCAAAGCACTAGACATATTCTGGGAATATCTAAAGAAACTATACATAATATATTCATTAAAACCCTTAAATGAAAGACGCCAATAGGACACATATACACTGTACAGTACCTATAATATTCATCAAAACCTCTTAACAAAAATCATACTTACAGAAAATGTATATTGTACCTCAAAAAATACCGTGGCTTAAAATTTTACAATAGTAATGCTGATGTGACATATATATATATATATTCTGTACCTTAAAAGTAAAAAGTTGTACTCTACACTATGCAATATTGCATTTCAGAAGCAGAATGAGAAACACTTAATAATAACACTATGTTTCTTTGTCTAACACAAGCAACCCTTCAGTAACCACTGCATCTATGTTGCCACTTGTCTTTAACACTTTCAAAATGCTTTCACAAGTTGTTGTTATTATATTATTATTTATTGTGATTACATGTGCTCAACGTTGAGGGAAAAACATAATGTGCAACAAGTAGGAACGCTCAGACACGGTTAATTGCCAATATTATATTTGTCATGTGATAAATGGCTTACATTTGCTCAACAAGGCCATCCAAGAAGAAACAGTAAGGATTTTAAATAACAATAATAGGTACTGGCAAGACTTTTGCATGGTCACTAAGGCCAATATCTACCCATCAAAGGAATCAGGCAAACAAATTTTGGATATGTGGTTTCTGTGAGAACACTTAATACCAACAATAGCTATACTGAGGCAGATAATAATGATAATAATGATTATCTGATCTTTTGTTTTTCAAAAGCACCAGTTCTCCTGGGGGAATTCACTAGCGCTCGGAACGCGTCACAACACAATTAAGAGAAATGTGGCATTGTTCATATACAGTAAGCTGCAACCATGGAAATGGCAGCAGCTAAAGCCAGTGCCACTCGCAAAATCATAACTTTTCTGGAAGAGAAAGGTCTTAAGCGGACTCTTAAAAGATTCAATGGAGTTCAACTGTCTCATCGATAGTGGCAATTATCAAATCTAGGAGCCACATAGGAAAAGGACCGATCAGAGAAAGTACAGTTAATTTTTTTTTGTGGGGGGGGGGGGGGGCAAAAAACAAAAAACAACAAGTTTCAAGCCTCTATTAATATTATTATAAAACTATTAGTCCATCAGGCTCCTGGCCCGGGGAGCCAGATTACCTTATGAAGGGCCATGTCTGGAAGTAAGGCAGGCGGGCATTGTGGCAGTAAGCTTCGCTGCGTGTCTGCCTGCTGAGACCGAACCTCTCCGGGAGGTATGGGACTGGGTGTCTTAGCTGGGGAGTGGGTCTTCTCCTGAGTGACCTAGATGTTTCTGAGTTTTTGTGTTTTTGTTTTTGTGTTGTGTTGTCCTTGTTTGGGCTGTTGTCTGGATTCGGCCACCTCCAGCTGTGGGGTAGGTGCCTGAGTATATATATACAGTACTGTACATGCATACATTAGAGAACAGTATTGGTTATGGTGATTATTAAGCTAGTTTATTGGTTCTGGCGACTACTATGGTATTTTTTAGGAGATAAGTGGCGACATAGAGTGGTGACTTTAGTATTGCTCAAGTTAAATAGGATGGATGATTGCACTAAACATTCTCTTCATTAATATGGAGTTATATAATTACAGTATATACATCCTCACTACTCTTAGATAAAAACAAAAAATCTGTATAGCACTGTATAAGTATTATTGTGAGTTAACAAAGAAAACATTAAAATTATGAATTACTAAACTTAAAAAAAAAAAAAAAAAAAAAAAAAAAAAATGGATACACATCAACTTTATGTATCTATATAGTGCATTATTTATATATACTGTATATATTTACAAGTAACAAACAAAACGCTTTATTCAATATTGCCGGACCATTTAAGGAGTACACATACCCAGTCACCAATCAACAAATATCTGCTTTTGAGATTGAGTGTTGGTCTTGTCAGAATGGGGGGTGAACATTCTCTGACTCTCTGTACCTCTTTCTAAATTTCTATCTTCTTGAGAATTAGGTCTTGGAAATCCACTATAAACTATGTATGCATAACTATTTTTTTTTTTTTTTTTTTATACAATTCCTATCATCTTGGGAAATCCACATAGCGATTTTGATTAGTTGTTTTGTCTTTTTACTGTGTTCGTATAAGTTTTGGTTTGTTTATTTTGCAAGTTTTACATTATATAATTACCTCTCAGTATCTCTTACTAAATTTCCTATCCTCTTGGTAGTTAGGTCTCAGAATTCCACTATCCCAATATGTAGTCCTCTCTTCCCAAACATGAATCTAATAAACCCTTTTGGGATGTTTGGTGTACAGTACCGGTATACTCCTACCCATTGGGACCTAATGATGATGAAAATGATGATGAAAATGATGATAAAAATGATGATGATGATGAAGATACTAATGACATTCTTAAACATATAAATGTGTCTGTTACTCTATAAATGTTTAATCTTCTTATTTTTTAGGTAAAACAATCAAGAACAGTCTAATTTCTCATTCCCCCAGAGAGAGAGAAGGAACTATTTTTCAACAGCCTACTGGGCTGCAGCCCTCATAAGGCTGGTTCTCATTCCCCCAAAATGAAATCTAGACACATTAGCAAGATTGAAAAAAAGGTACGGTATATTATGAGAAACAGGACACTCAACCCTCATCCTGAAAGTACCAGCTTACCACCAAAGATGCAGACTTGACAGAACTATTTCTCAGAAAAAAAGTTTATATTTGCTGACTATCTCTCAAGCATTGGGCCACTTAACCCTTTCACGCACATATGACGCAGAGGTTGCCAGATTAGCAGTAAGAAATAGAGTTCTCTCACTCTTATAATTACCTCTCCAAAATTAGTTTTCTGCCCACAGCCAACTCAAAGACAACTGCAGAGGTTGAAGTAACTAAACTAAAGGTTTCTAAATACCCCTGATGGTAACAAAGGCTTTAAAGTATCCCTAATAGGCTCAAAATTGCGTCATATGTCGGAAAGGGTTAACATAACAAAATATTTACAAGTCGACAAAATGCCACTAGGCCCAACGAAGTCCCTCTTTTAACATGTGCATTATCCGGTACTTTGAAAAGCCTTCTATTTACAAAGTTACCATAGAGGTCCGTCTTTTAACTTAAAACACATGCGTTTTTATGAAAAGCATTATATGTACAAAGTTCCCAATGCAAGACACTTAAGCAATGCCACTGCACTCTATCACACCAACACCTTTGCAACAATGTTAGAAAAGCATGCATGGCACGGCTTTGCAACAGTGATTTTAGAATTATAACACACAAAAGGAGGATCATTTGTACATATGAAACCATAATTTCCCTGAATTTTTTCTAGCTAGGTCATTCTTGCATCATAGGACTTAGTGAAATACTATGACAAATACCTATACTGAATTTAGTTTAATAAGAGTATATATTATAATATGACTAATGTCACATTTAAGTCGATCAGTAATAAGCAACTCCAACAAATCAATTACTGTACCTGGAATAAATGATCATCTAGAAAAAAAAACAAAAAAACATAATGCTATTAACCCCTTCATTACCGGTGCTGTACTTTCAACTTTATTCTGGGTACTATTTGACGATTTTATTCAGTTTAAAAAGGGCCTCCAGCAATTAACAGGCTTGGAACTATCTTACTTGACCCTTTTTACTACCACAGATCCTTCTTAAAACTGTAAAAAAAATCTAAATATAGCTAAATTAAAATTAAAAAGACATCCCCGGTACAGAAGGGGTTAATGATATTCAAATAGATATGATTTTGTTAGTTCTCTGGTGGATGATGGTACAGGTAACATAAGAAATAAATATTGGGTAGATAATATGGATGCTTAAAGGTGAATTCCAGGGATGAAACCTATTCAAACTATAATGTCCATTGGGATCTGCTTGGTTTTAGGTACATGATACTGAAGAACTTTCATCAATTTGTTTTAACAACATAGAAATATAGATTATCCAAGTTATTTTATGTGGCGCGAACTGGCATGTTTACCATGACGTAACTGTGGCCAGTGGCGGGAACTATCGACATGGGAAATGGGTGAATCTGTGTTTTTTTTTTATTTGAGAAACTCTTATAATTTGTATGCATGTTTACAGCTCAACATTTGGCTTCACCACTGTCTGGTCAAGGAACCGCGATATATAAATTGAACAGAAAACGATATTATCATTACGAAATAGGCCTTAGAACCGAGTTCCCTCAACTCTGGACCAGGCTAAACATGCATAAACACTGCATGTATGTTAATTGCTGGCGAGCTGGGATTATTTCTTGATGTGCACCACATCATCAGGACGTTGGTCGATCTTTTGCAGAGCTTGAGTATTGAATTGAAAGGTATTAATTACGAAAAACAGACCTCACTGTTCAGGACCGCATATCTTGTTTACAAACGGCGTCTCTACACTATGGAGTCACTCCAGCTGGCTGAAAATGCCAATTCGTCACCAACGACTATATATATTAGTATTTTGTTCTGGAGTTTAATGGAATTATATTGATATTGCCCATATACATATTACAGTATATTCATGCCAAGTTATATGACCCTGCATTAATCTTTGTTTTTTCGTTCATCCCTGTAGTTCACCTTTAAGGGGAGGCAGTTGGTTTTCAGAGACCTCCTCTTCCCTCATGTTTAGCCTTATTAGTTATGAGATTTCAAGACATTCGCACTATTAGTTTGGCGATATTCAGACTTTTTGCCCTATTTCTTTGCCAATATTAAGACCTTTAGTGCCATTTAGGTGTAAAAAAAAAAAATCCTGGCGAGCGATAGCAAGCCTGTAATTATAGAAGAAAGGCCGGGACATTTTCTACCGAAAAATGTACTAATTTATATCGAAGGGGGGTCTTGTGGGTGTTCTTTTAAGTTTGATGGAGGTTTAGAGAGCAAACTAAACCCACTCCTTAAATCATTGAGCCGAACCAGTAAATTATGCTGCACAATACCGTCTGAGCTCCCTTAAACCACAGAAGGAACATTTCTATTGACAACCCATTACTTACAACTCTTCAGGTCAATGAAGAAGCTATTATCATTTGTTACCCATTAACAGATTCTCCTCATATGGTAAACAAGGATGGCCTTATTTATAGGTTGTGTCACAGTGGTAAATATGTATAATTTATGCACCTACTCACACTTAAAAGCACTGTATTTGATGTTTTATAAGTAGTTTAATAATATTCTATGCATATTTAATTTAGGGATGTACCGATACCAATATTTTGGCCGATACCGATACTCAGTTTAATAGAGCCGATACCGATACTGTAAATACAGTACATCGATACTTAGCCGATACCGATACAGGTACTTCTTTCTAGAAAAATATATTGTGATTGGAAGTAGGCTATAAGATTAGTCTCATAATCGTATATCTTAAATCTTAACCTCATTGACACCCATGACATGAACTTAAGTCAGTCAATAGCCAATCCTGAAGTGACAGAAGTCCCTAAACAAGTAAAGGATTGATCAACAAATTTAAAAAGAGGGGAAAATACAGAGCGTAAATACAGTTCAAAGTATCGGCAGTATCGGCCAATATTTCACCGATACCGATACCAATACCCCTAAAACAGGCCAATACCACCGATACCGATACCGATACATCGGTACATCCCTAATTTAATTGGCATAAATCTAAATAAGAGGAGAAAGGTACAGATAGTCTTCGCCTCTCATTGGCTGAAGCTGAAGTCCAGAAAGCCAATCAGGAGCAACCTCTGAAATTGCCCCTAGATTCCAGGTGCAAGCTTCAGTTAAATATAGTATTGGTACTTGACGCTGTTACACCACATATTTGGCCAACTTTACAGATCCGTCTTCAATTTTAACAAATCAAGTTGTTTGACTTGGAGTTAACTTGTCACTGCCCAGTATAATCTATTTATATTTATTTGACTCCAAAACCAAACACCTCCTAATGAAATTAATGAAAGCATGTGATCCACCGGGATTCGAACCTATCCTAATAATGCCAACACTGAGAATCATTGTTAATTCTTTCCCTTGAGCACAGACTGTCAATTAAAATATAACATGACTTTAACCCTCCAGCACCGGTTACGCATTCTATAATATATCCCGGAAATCCGGGTGATTTGGCCAAAAAAAGTCTACGCCTAGGCTACCGTATCTTTCTTATATTAACTGCTACCGCATTCCCACGCATCTCCAAGCGTAGATGTGTTTCGTACCTGTAGACTGGCGTTGAGTAGAGCTCTCTAAGTCAACTGGTTCAGTTGTGATGCTGATTTCCGTGGAGCGCCTTTCCGTGATTTTAGCCATATGACACACTTTTCACTACTGAAACAACAACACAGCCACACAAGAACAAACGACGCCTCTCCTTCTTGTGTTTGGAGATGCGCGGCGTCGGTCCAACCGGCTGTTGTTTATATGCGTCGGAGAGACGGTTTTCAACAAGCTTACAGTGCTCAAGAGCCCATCCGTGTTCCGGGCCCTAGTTTGTTATGGGTGCCTCAGAGCCCTTCCGGTTCTGAGGGGTTAAGCACAGTTCAACTTCTGGATTAACCAAAAAAAAGTAAACTAGTTCCAAGTCCCCTCAACCCCAATCATTTCAACCACAGGTAAGACTAACTAAACCTAACCTTTACTTCACTAAACTGTAGTCTACTCTAAACAACATACGTGGAGTTAATTGGGGCTCAATATCATGTTGTGCTGTGCTAAATGTCTAATACGAAAGAAAACATTAATTCCATCGAGCATTGAGATTTGAAGTTGATTACTTGAACAAACTAATAAGTTCCTGCAGTAAAAATAATAACAAGAATCTGAAATATTCAGGCCAGTATTTATAATTTTGGAAAACGTATATACAGTAGTGTTGTAGTAAGATCTGCCTAGGTCCATGTTTTCTGTTTGTATAATAAACACACATTACATGTAAAAACATTAGTCTAATTACAGTAGGCCTACCGTACATTAAAATATTTTATGAAATATTTAGTAGGCTAAACAATTATTGTCTAATTCTAACATTCTGACTGAATTATCTCTGAATTGCTAGAAACTGTAAATGTGGAATAAGTAAATTAGACTAAAATATTTCAGATTCTTTGTGTTCAAATATCTGATACCCTATTAAATTTATATATATAGTAAAAACTATAACTCAAAACCTAAAATGTTGCCTATAAAGAGTGAAACTAGAGTAGTTCCTACAAAATAATTATATAGGGTAGTATCTGGAGCACCAATTGGCCTTACCTAGCATCCCTTCGGTAAACACAGATTGAACAACTGACATTTTGTATCTGTCATTATAAACCACTACTACATAATATGAAATTTAATTAGTAGACTAAAACAATAAAATTCACCTACTAGACGAGACAGAGAAAGGGGCGAGGTAACGCAAAAGTGGTCGGACCCTAAGAATTGAAACTATAAATGTTGTTTCTGTTCGGTCTCTGTCTTGAGTTGGCCACCCCTAGCTATTGGGTACTAAAATAATAAAGTATATGAAACGTGACTACCTAACTACTAACCACTACTACATGAAATTAAATGAGTATACTAGTAATTGTACAACTATCTATTTATCTATCTATTTACTCAGGCCCAATCCCCACTTTTCCTATACCGTATATATATTTTTTTTTGAGAGAGAGAGTTCCACAACTGTCCAATCTGTGTGTTCAAAAGGGATCTTTCAGCCTTACACTACTAACCCTATCGTTCCTATGACCAACATTTTACTATATTTAAATTACTGCAAGATTATTTTACCTAACTAAATATGTACCGGTAAAGTATATTCTTTTGTAGATCTAAACATTGGAAAGGCTTAACTCGCTCCTTCCCCGTGCAATTTTCAATGGAGAAAGGAGATAATAAGCATGCCCCTTTCAATATATTTTAGAGTATAGATCATTCTTTCAATAACCCTAACAAGAAGAGAACATTCCAAAACTAAATAAGATCATGTGGAGTTGGCCAAACTAAAGTACAAATGTTTTTACAGGTACCATCTGGGGATTGAAACC
The DNA here is from genome assembly GCA_032716605.1 of Paralithodes platypus. Taxonomy (NCBI): domain Eukaryota; kingdom Metazoa; phylum Arthropoda; class Malacostraca; order Decapoda; family Lithodidae; genus Paralithodes; species Paralithodes platypus. The sequence goes on from CM064504.1 coordinate 16,010,088, forward strand.
TAGATTCAATGATCATCAGGTAAATACAATACAGTATACTGAAAGGGTTAAGGTCGAGTCACATAAGCTATTTTTCTGATAACTTTTAAGTGGCAAATGTAGTATATTCTAGTAACATATTAAAGCTCTTTAGCACTGGAATTTGCAAATAGAATGTAGGTATACCGGTAATATTTTAGATGGCTAAGTTTTTTTAACATATATATTCAGAATTTGCCAGACAATAACTGCCTTAAAAGATTACCAGAAGAAGTGCTCATGTGACTCCGGCTTTAGTCTGTGGTAGGCTTCTGAGTAGCGGAGGTGGTAGTGGTGGATGCAGCACCAAGTCCGAACGGCCTGGCTTTTCGTCCCAATTTTAGAAAGGCCATACCATGTGTGCGTAGGTGGCTATAGAGTTCCACAGGGTTTGTAAACTCTTCCTTGCATACCACACACTGATTGTCAAGCTTGGGGTCGTCTTCTTCCTTATGTCCGCCTCCGCCTCCTCCTCCTCCTCCAGCTCCTCTGCGTCGTCCCAGTCCGTTCACTTCCTCGTCCTCCTTCCGTCCGTTTCTCTCGCCACTGCTCCTCCGCCGTGGCTCTCGCTTCATCGCAGCCGCCACGCGTTCTGTCACCGTTCGTCGTCTTTCTGTCGTTCTTCTGGTTATAGTCACGGAGCCTTTTGTTTTCGTAGTAGGGTCCTCTTTTTTAACGGTTTTGGTGTTCGCTACAACATCCGCCTTTTTAATAGCCTTTGCCCTCGCAGCTATGTCCTCCTTTTTAATAGTTTTGTTTTTTGTAGCAACATCAACTTTCTTTATAGTTTTGTTTTTTGCAGTAATATCTTCTTTCTTAATAGCCTTTGTCTTCACAGAAATGCCCTCTTTTTTAATAGTCTTGCTTTTCGCTGTATTGTCTTCTTTTTTGACAGTCTTTGTATCGATTCTCTTTGTCTTTTCATTTTCAATTTTGACTTCACTTTCCTTAGTCTTTTCATTTTCTAGCTCCACGTCACTTTTCTTGGCATTTTCAGTCTCGCTAGTTTTCAATCCACTCTTCGCTTTCTCATGTTCAGCTAATTTTGTATCACTTTTCAAGGCATCCTCAGTTTCTATTTCACTTGGCGTAGCCTTATCATTCTCAACTGTCATTTTGTCACTTTTCTTGATTTTCTCACTTTCACTTATTTTCACATCACTTTTCTTTGCCTTTTCCATCATTTTCTTCTTCACGACCATCCTAGATGCTTTCCTCTTCGCCAACGACACTTCCTCTACCACTTTAACTTCACTCACATTCTCTAGTTTCACCACTTTCTCTTGTTTCACTACTTTCTCTTGTTTCACCTCTTTCTCATCATCTTCCACTTTAATTTCTGCATCCAAGGCACTTCTCTTTGTGGCAGCATTCTTTCTCTCAGTCTCCTCATTCTCATCTGCACTGGAGACGTGGAGTTTAACTTTATGAGCGAAGAACATGTGCCGAGCAAGTGACGGCTCCACCACAAATGAAGCACCACATTCTCTGCACACAAATCCATCCCCTTCCTCATCTAGCCTTTCACCATCACCCTTGTGTCTCTTCATGTGAATGTCAAGTTTATCATGGAAATTGGTGCCATACGGGCAGATTGAACACTTGAAAGCCTTCTTTTTCTTTTTCTTTCTATCCCTTTGCCTGAAATTTTGTCTCTCCTCTTGCCTGCTTACCCCACTCCCTGCCTCATCAAAAGATCTTCTTCTTTTCTTCGATCGTGACTGCTCGTTCAAGATGGAATCAGGCAATCGTTTAATGAGTACTTTTGTCTTGTCTTTTAGCTTCATATCATTTCTTCTGGGAGATGTTATCCGTGGTGGAGGTGGTTTAACTGGAGATTCCTGAGAGGTCGAAAGTTTCCGCGAGTCCTTCTGTGGGGTGATATGTGGGTCTTTAGTAGGTGTAGTGAGGGGTGATAGTACTCTAGGCTGGGAAGATCGGCTACTTCCCTGCTTTTCTGGAGACTCCCCTGATGAGCTCTTACTAGGAGAGACCATAGATTTGTCTGTATCAAGGCGGGCCGAGGCAAGGGTGAGGTGTTCCTTGCTCCCCAGAGGCTTTGTAGGGATAAATTGTGAGGTTGGCATCGTTCCCTGACCACGAGTTCGAATCATGACTTTCTCGTCCACCTGGGCACGATCTAAGCCATGAACAGTACGGAAATGATTCATGAGCGTCTCCTTCTTGACGTGGTCGTAGGCGCGGCATATCCAGCAAATATATCGGCGCTTGGCATATCGGCAGATCTTGTGAACAATGTCGGTGTGACGCTGAAGTTGGTAAGTAAAGTTAAAGTGCATGTCACACTCAGTGCAACACAAGTTACCGAACCCATGCTCCTCCTTCAGATGGGTCAGAGCATCGTCAGGATCAGGCATGTCCAGGCCACACATTGGGCAGGTCTCAGGGCAGGTTGGTGAGGCAGCGTGTTCCTCTAGGTGATGTAAGAGAGCCATACTGGATGGCAGTGCTCGGCCGTCACATAGAGAACACACCAGCAGCCCCTCCTCCAGATGGCTCACCATGTGCCGTCCAAAAATCTCTGTCGTGAGGGCCTTGTGGCAGACCTGACACTGTCGACACCCAGCCTGGGTGGGAGCTGGAGGAGCTGTGCCGAGGGAACAACGCCCCAAGTGAACACTCAACCCACGTTCACCATGGAACCTACGTCCACATCGGTCACACTCAAAGTCAGAGGTATCAAAGGGCACATGGAGAGGGTCGTGTTCCTGGTTTAGATGAGCAAGGGCTGTTGACACATCTGGCAGAGAGGTACCACAAAAGGCACAAGCTGCTGGGTAAGAGAACTGCTCATGAACATGAAGCTCAAAGTGTTGTATTAGGTCACTGTGATTGTTAAATTGAGTGCCGTTACAATAGATACAAATAATGCCACCGTCCTGGATATGACCGATACAATGGCGTGCAAAGTCCTCACCTATAGCGACAAGCCCACACACAAGGCAGGTACGTTCAGCAGACTCTCCCTCACACAATCTTTTATGCTTCCGGAAATCTTTGTTGTCAGAGTAAACACAACCACAGCGGTAGCATACCCGGGGCCGCAGTTGATCGAGCTGGTCCATATCTTTCTTTACCGGAAGTTCCTTGTTATTTTCCTTCCCATCACTCTCCATAAACAAACTCTTCCCACTAGCCACCTTACTCTTCCCCTGTTTATCTAGTTTAGGCGACTGTATTGGCTCCTGTAGGGAGGTATCAGGGAAGAGTGTTTTATCCACAACACTGCTGACTGTTGGTACGTCTCTGGTGTTGGCCTCTTTCAGTTCCTCGGGGCTCAGTGCCACGGGGAGAGAGACGAAGGCATTCCTTGGTTCCTGGCCACCAAAGTACTGGTGTTGGTAGCCCAGGACTTCGTGATGGAGGGTGCAGGTCTTCGTGCGGTAATGGTTATCACGCCGGTGCTCACGGTCGTGGTGTGCTCGCAGTTCGTCCTTAGAGCGGAAAGCATTGGTACAGAACTTAGATTTATAAACATAGTGGACACGAGATACCACAGTTGGGTGGTGTTCTACTAAATGGGCGCGGATTTTAGCATTGGTGTCCAGCTCTTCCTGTTGGGCATGTAACTGAATCGTATCTGAACATAACGGGCAGGTTAATAAACATCGAAAAGTTGCTAGCACCTGCTGCCCTGGGGACATGCACTTATGAAAGACCAGGCTCTCAAAAGTGCAGTGACATACAACACACTCGTATGACTTGCCACAATGCTCAGCAATCCAGTGAGTCACAAAGTCGTCCTGGCAGCGGAAGAAACAGACAGAACACTGACCACACACCACCCCCGACCGCCGGTACTGGTGGCCACAGGTGTTGAGATGGTGTACAAACTCCCGTGGGCCCTCACAGCGACTCCCACACTCTGGACACACAGAGATGTTGGAGGTATTGGCCGGGGGGTGTGTCAGGATGTGAGCTTTGGCAGCACACACACTAGGCAGGACCAGCTGACACTTGCGACACTCCACACGCTGCTCAGAATAGGACTGGTCGGTCCGCATGTGGGCCATCAGCTCTCGGACATTGTGGTACGTCCGCTCACACAAATAGCACCGCACACCCCTCCTGCAACCACAACAAGGACTTAATTAATCATAATCTCTTCAGCTTTATGATGATCCGCGATTTTTAAAAAAAAATATCGCCTTAAATTACAGTATCATAAAGTCTTTGAGCTTTCCTTGTTGTGGATTTGAACTTACTTAGATGATTCAATATACAGTAAAAGTCCTGTAATCCGAATAGCAGGGGACCGAGCCTCGTTCCGATTACCGGATTTTTTGGATTATTGGAATATACCCCTATGAACCTGTGTATTAATGGCCTGACAAAAACCTGAACACAATATAGGCTATGCATATGCATAATATAACGCTATACATTCAATATGACACATAATGGTAAACTTTTAAAGTGATTTCATGAACTTATGATATGTGTGTGTAACATTATGTGTTACCATTATGTGTTATTTGGGTGGGTTTTGGGTGGCCTAATGCCTCAAAAAGGGGACTTTGGGACTTTTTGAAATTCGGACTAATGGGTGAATTCGAATTCGGATTTGACCTCATTTTCAAAAATTCGGACTATTGGGAGATTCCAATTATCGGTCGTCGGATAATCGGACTTTTACTGTATTTTATTATACAGTTTCATTGTTGGTCAAGATTCAAATTTAGTATGGGAAGTTAAGGACTAAGACCTAAGAATACAAAATATAAAAATGCTAACCATTGATAAATTGACAAAAATCATAAAACAAAACAGCATTTCATTTAGCAATATTCACTTTAATTTATAATAAAGTAATGTAACATATATTCATACAGGCCAATGTAAGGTTATTGACAGATGTTAGGTAGCTCGTGCAATTTTCTTTATGTAAATACAGTATATCCATTTAGATTGATGTTCAGATCAAATCAGCTACATATTAATCCTCGCCGAACGGCGATTTAAACCTTCTTGCCAATGCTGGAAAACAAATTTCTCACCTCTTCAACTCGGAATGAATTATGTTTAGGTGATCTGTTTTTCCTTCATCACTTCCTTGCCGGCCAATAGGCTTGAGGACCGGTGGTCGATTCAGTGCTGAGTGGCCCTTCAACCTCCGCTGTAGCTTTTTGCTTGAAAACTGAAAATACATACAGTAGGGTAAGACGGGGTAATTTCGCCGCGGCGCTAATAATTTGCATTCAAACGCCGATATCTCTGAAACTATTGCATGGATTTGGCTGCAGTTTGGCTTAGGTTGTAGAGCAGTTTTGGTTTAGGTTGTGGAGAAAGTTTGGCTTAGGCTGTATAGCTAGTTTGGCTTAGGTTGTAGATCTAATTTGGGTCAGGTTTTGTTGCAGTTTCGCGGGGCCTGGAGCCGAGGCTAGCGGCGCGTCTGACGGTATGGTCGGGTGTGTGGGGGTTTGTGGGTGGTTTGTATGTGTGTTTGTTTGTTTGTATGTTTGCGTGTGACACAGTGTTGGCAGTAGCCGTCAGCTGCTGCCTGGTACTTTGTACTAGCAACCTACACACTTCACCTACACGAGACACGTCCACACCCGCACTAAATACTTCCACACTCGTAGGCCTAATAAATACATCCACAACCGCACTAGACACGTCCACACCAGCACTAGACACAGTGGCGCCTAGGCCTACACGTGTGACACACCTGCATCTCTGCCCGCCCTGTTCAGTTGTTTGTGTGTGCGTGCAACGTGTTTCTATTGGCATGTTTAGTGTCAGTTTGGGTTTGTGAATGTTTTCATTGCTTTTACCTGCGCTAGTGTTTTGTCTGGCCATAAATCATATAATATTATCTAGTTTACTAGCTAGATGATGCGTAAAATAGGCCGCGGCGAAATTACCCCGCCCGGGGGGGTAATTTCGCCGCGAGAGTAACTTTAAAAAAAAAAAAATCGGCAGCATGACCAAACCATTATACAGTGGAATCTCGTATCTAACGAATAATAGGTGCCGAAAAAATCGCGTTAGATCAAGATTCGTTAGATATGAATACATAAACTAATGGGAAAAATGGTAATTGGTGCCAAAATTTAGACAGAGTCCCCATTTTTACCTATTTTTGCCCTTCCGAGTTCTATTTTGTGACATCAAATATATTAAAATCATGTAATATATTAATTATAAGAAGAATTAATAATAAACCAACCTGTGAGTGAATAATGAAGTGTGTAGGTTAGACGATGTCGAAGATATCCGAGCAGGGAGGCTAGGCTAAATGGGATGCGCCGTGCACTTCCTCACCTCCACCACAGCCTGCCTCTCTTAACATTGCCACTAAAACACGTCTTTGCAACAGATAGGCTGGCTTTAATTTTAGTTTTCTGACTCTTAAAGTTACGCACTGTCCCCTCGGGAAACCCAGTTATTTTCACTATCTCGCAGTTCTTGAGGCCTTTTTCAATTAGTTCAATCACTTTCGCTTTATCCTCTGCCGTATATTTATTCATTTTTTTCCCAACACGCGTAACCCTCTTCACTGGCACTTTTGTCTTTCTTTCATGCATATTTCCATTCTCACCACTCCCCTCTCCAGTACCTGAGGATTGGGTCGACATCACAAAAGGCGTAACATAACAAAAGCTTAAGGTTGGGGCGAGTAACACAACAAAAGATTGAGTTGGGTTGAGTAATGTAGGCCTAAGGCGCGGCGCGGACTGGACTGACGACAGTGACGGGGAGGGAGGGAGGAGGGAGGGACGCCACTTAGCTCAGTACGGTAGGCCTATTTGGCGGGAAATTTGTAAATTCGATACCGGGCACCCAGAATAATTGCCGTTAGATATGGATTTTGGTTCGTTAGATTGAGATCGGGTAGAGCTCCAATAGGGTCGTTAGATGCAAATTCGTTAGATCAAAATGCGTTAGATGCGAGATTCCACTGTATATTTGTTTTGTTTTTTGGGCATCTATAGCAGAAAGGCTGAATGTATAGATAAAAGATAAAAGATAAAAAATAAAAAATAAAAAAATAAAAAATTCAATTTGTGGCAGTTTCTATTCGTCAAAATACGCGATTTTCGGCGAAATTACCCTATCTTACCCTACAGTACAGTATATGACTTCTTGAGAATATAACGCCTTGGTTTTGAGACGTCAGTTGTAAGTTGACGAAAAATTTCTATTAGGCAGAATAAAAGGAAAAGACATAACAGAAAATAAAGCAAAACTATAGTGTTTTATGAGTGACAATTGTACTAACTGTGAGTGTTGTTATTTTAACCCGGAAAATACAATAGGCCTGACAGAAGACTCTCCTGATGGGCTGTGATAGGCCTCATGGAAACAATTTTCAAAAGTTATCAAAAACCGCGGAAAACGCGGGATACACATAGATATTGGGTGACAAGTAGGACTTAAGTGTCAACTCTCGATGCCAAACATTGCAACACACTCACACCTCACATACACTCACACACCACACCATTACTCCTCACTCCTCCTCTCACATTAAACTGGAGGTAGTGGCAGCACTCAGGAACCGTCCCTCAACCCCAAATATATTCTATATCCTAAGTAAAAATACAAGAGTTGCCTGAATGCAACAAGTACTTTACAATCAGTGGAAGAGAATGGGAGGGAGGAGAGGGTATGTGTATGTTTACTCCCGCCTCCCTCTCCTGCCAGCAGCCTCGCCATCGTTTATCCAACTATATTCGTGTGGATGGGACTCGTTAGCCCTGGTCGGCAACCTGGCTAGGGGAGTAAACCTTATAAAAAATCTGTACTGCTTACCTAAGGGTAAAGCAGGTTAGTGGATGAACTAGCCGCACACCACTGTAGAAAAAATAGTACTAAACAGGAGGATATATTAATTATGGATACAGGAATAACTAGAGGCCACAGCTACAAAGTAAAAAGACCTACCTGCAAGAACGATATCAGGAAGTTTAGCTTCCCCTATAGATGTATTGACAAATGGAATAGGCTGGAGGAGGAGGTGGTAGGGGCAAGGAACATCCATATTTTCAAGAAAAAATTGGATGAAAGTAGACTGAGAGACGGGACAACACGAGCTTAGCTCAACTTCTGTAAACTACAATTAGGTAAATACATAGAAGGCCTCAGAGTCGGACGGACCCTAAATTTAGTGGTCAATCCTGTAAGTCCTTTAACCCTTGTCTAGCGGGGTGTTTTGGGCTCATTTGGGCATATTCAGGCCCTTCTGCATGATAAATCAAGGATCTGCATGATTTTTTTTTTTATTTAGCATAAAACTAGGCGCTAAAAGCTTCAAAATGAGACCAGAACGAGCTACGTAGCACTCGTGGTTCTCTTGCAGTGATGCCACGAACATGGGAGTTTAGCATATGTCGGTATATTTTTCCCAGCTATGCTCACTACTGGCTACACTGCCAGCCTCTCGAGAACACAGGGAACACGAGTTAATGGGCGGCGGTAAGCCCTGGGAGTCGGCTGTCTGGCCCGCTGTGCTCCCGGCCATTTGCACTCAATTTTAACCCTTTAAAAGCCTTAATAATGCTCCTAACTTGCTGCAAATTGGTGCACGACTTAAGTCGAGCGCCGCCAATAAGGGGTAAATAAACTGGCATGGATTGTCCCTCTTACAGAGGATAGGTCCACTTGGCGGAATTTTGTGTATGGCCACCTTCATTAAGGGGAGTAAGGCGTCCGGCGATAGATTCTTTAAATATACGTTCTCTACACTTAATTTTTTGTTATTAATTCTTCACAATTACCGTGTTTCAAAGTTATGCACATGTGGCGTAATGATATTGCCTTATATAGGAGATATAAGGGATATAAACAAAAAAATCCTCCCACCTCCTCCTCCTCTCGTCTCGTCTACCACCACACCCACGCTAGTTGCTATGTGCGCCAGCTACTTCAACTTCTGACCACCACACCACAACCACATAATTTTTTGAAAAAAATAATATAAAAATAAATATATAGAATAAATAATAAATAAATATATAAATAAAAATATAATTTTGGGATGCAGGAATGCATTTAGAACACGTTGATGTACTTTTAGTTGTGTTTTGCAGGAGTCGTATTATTGGCGGGATTTGCGCACCAGGGATAGGTTCATTCAAACATATTTTTGTGCTCCTTGGATTAAAGTTTCTCTATTTCATAATTTGGTGAATGTGTATGAGTTCTTAATTCTAACTAATTTCTAAGAGAGTAGCAGTAATACTTGTACTAACCGCCAGAGTGTGAGGGACAGGGACCAGTATGGGCTGCAGTAGTCTAGTCAGCTGTAGCGGTAGTGATCGTACCTCCACTGTCTCCTCATCCACCTCTTCACCCTTCACCAGGTGTTCTCGCAGGTGCTCTGAAACAACATAATAACATTGAAGAGGTTATGAAGTTATGGAGGAAGGAGTGGAGACGGGACAAGTCATACTGGAAGGAAGGCTGATTATATACATTGCAAATTGTCAGTAGGTCATGACCAGGAACAAAAATTTAAGCAGCAGAATACTGGAGATAGGTGGAGCGAAGTGTAGTAACATTATAAGCAAGTTTATTATGAATATACTGTATATATATGGCGGAACCGTACTTATCACCCGAGGACAAAGAGCGGCTTGCCAAAATGAAGTTAAGGATGGAGGTATGACACTGCCCCACATGCTGGAGGCAAAGGCACATTGGGGAATACACTTTAAGAAGACGTTGGACCTCCCCAAGGCGCAGCCGAGTGGAAAGGCCATTAGCATTCCAGTGGATGACATAGGGGTTGAAGAGTTAAGTGAGAGACATCAGATTATGCAAATTAACTGTACTACAGTGAAAGTCCGCTAATCCGGAGGCTGATACCTCGGAATGCTCGATACCTCGGAAGGTTTTTTCCCCCCAAATATACTATTTTCCCCCCAAAATATACTATTTTTCCCCCAAAAATAAGATTATAAAATAAGATTAATGTCTATCTTAACCCTTCCAGCCCGGCTGTCCTGTTATAAGGACACCGCGGCAAAAGGGTAGGACCCCGGGTGTCCTTATAACAGGAAGTAAGCTTGAAAGCCTATTCAGCTTGTTTTGAAAGCCGTCCGTCCGACGCATGTAAACACAGCCGGTTGGACCGACGCCTCGCACCTCCGAACACAAGAAAGAGAGGCGTAGTTTGTTTTTGTGTGTCTGTATGTTGTTATTTCAGTAGTGAAAAGTCTCATACAGTATGGCTAAAATCGCGGAAAAATGCGCTCCACGGAAATCGTCATCACAACTGAACCAGTTGACTTAGAGAGCTCTACTCAATGCCAGTCTACAGATTGGAAACCACAGTACGTTTAGACATGCGTGAGAATTTGCTAGCAGTTAAAATAACAAAGATACGGTAGCCTAGGCCTACACGTTTTTCGGCCAAATCGCCCGGGTACCCGACACTGTCCTTAACCCTCTCACCACGGAAGGGCTCTTGAACGCCCATAAAAAAGCATATAACAGGTACCCGGAAGGCCTCTTGAACGCCCAGTGGTTGAAAGCCTGTGAGCTTCGTGTGCGTGGCGTCGGTCCGACGCATGTAAACAACAGCCGGCTGGACCGACGCCCCGCATCTCCGGCCACAAGAAGGAGAGCGTCGCTTGTTCGTGTGTGCCTGTATGTTGTTGTTAAGTATCGAAAAGTGGTGTAAAGTGGCTGTTTTGGCCATAAAGTTATCTCCAATGAAATCATCATCACAGCTCAACCAGTTGACTTAGAGAGCTCTACTTAATGCCATTCTACAGGTAAATAACACAGCTACGCTTGGGGATGCGCGGGAATGCAGGAAGCAGTCTGATTAACGAATATACGGTAGCCTAGCCTAGCCTAGACGTTTTTCGGCCAAAACACCCGGCTTTCGAGGAATATATATATAATACATAGCCGGGGCTGGAGGGTTAAGAGGGGGCCCCGGGCCAGAAGGGTTAAGTCAATTAATCGAGTGTTTTGGATTTACACCTCTACACCACCGGAACTTCACCGCACTGCCTCTATTCTAATTAATTATTAATTTGTATGTGTTTTAGGGCCATTTTTATGTATAAATCTGATACCTCGGAAAATCTGCTAATCCGGAAGTCCCGTGGTCCCCTGCCTTCCGGATTTTTTTTTTTTTTTTTTCTATATTCCAACTTACTTCTTCTCGGGCATAGGCTGAGAGCCTTAACATTCACCGCTTTACAATGAACAGTGAAGCCCGTGAGGTCTTGTTCCAGTCTAGGGAGTGAGACATGTGAAGCACGTAGAGTACAACGAGCACCTGCCATCTTGCCTTCACATGAGGCACGGTGCTCACTCATGGCCCGAAACGACCCCATCTCTGAAGCCACCTCGTTCCCGTGCTTCACTGTTTCACCCCCTACACTCGGACTCTCACACTTACACACACACAACGCCACCTGTTGTTGTTGTTGTTGTTGTTCCCCAAGCTGCCTGGCCGAACAGCCCCAAGGCGCCACCTGTTGAGCAGATAACTCACCAGGCATTGCACCCCTATAGAATATTTTGAATATGGGAATATTCATACAGTGCTATTTAATCAGGGAACAATGAGGGTATTTTATTGACGTTTCGGTGGGCTTGCGGTAATGCACTGATACTAGGTACAGCACAAATTCCATCCCAATAATATCTTCCCATTGATACATCGGGATTTGAACCCGGGACCTTTGGATTACCAGGCCAGTGGCAAGACCACTCCACCACACCTCCCCTACAGGACTTTCACTGTATTTGACCGCTGAGAAGCACAGGACATGGACGGAAGAGACCGAGGTAATAAGTCCCCCACATGAGATGGTACGGAATGACGTCGAGCACTCAGTCTAGACGACACACGCGACGACAATTCACGAAAGATAATAGCCGCATTGGAGTGCGATTTGTCCGCTCAAGATCGTAAATGAACCGTGCATAAACAGCATGGACCATGCACAGTAGCGTCAACGGGGGTAGGTAACTCCCGATCACGCATAAAGGTATGGAGTAAATCAGAGACAGAGGTTTTAGTCAAGGTTGGGAGATTTTGACATTCTTGAACAAAGCAGTCGTGACAGCCACATTTGGGTCCATGAAGATCTGCAGTGGCAGTCGAAACGGCCTTGCGAACACAAGACATGCATTCACAATTTCACAATGCTCATCATGGGTCACACAAGCAGATTTTTTTTTTTTTTTTTTTTTTTTAAGAGACAATGAACGGAGGAAGGAAAAACACAGATAAAACAAAAAGGTCCATGTGGCAAGTTCTGCATTGTGGAGGAGAAAGTGTAAATTCTCGAACTCTGTACAGGAGTCCCAGTTTTTTAGAGGCATCCAGCTCAAGTTAGTAGTTAATGTTACACCGAGAATGTCAATACTAGGGGAAGTGGGAATATTTACATCATTAAAAAATATATGGGAGTCAGTGAGATTCTGTCGGTTAGAAAATTGAATGTACTTGGTTTTCTGTGCATTAAAGGAAACTAGATTCTTTTGTCCCCATCCATTAATTCTAGAAAGGTCCTGGTTCAGAGAAATTGCAGTGTTTATTTTTGAATTTATAAGATCGGGTTGGGTGAAAGAATTGGTAAATGTGAAGGAACTGTGGAGTGTTGAGTCATCTGCGTAGGATTATGAGTGGTAGATATGAGATCATTGATATGAATGAGGAACAGAATTAGGGCCAAAACTGATCCCTGGGGAACACCAGCATTTATTGAGTGAAATTGAGAATAAAGGCCATCTACCATTACACGTATTTTTCTGTTATGAAGATAAGAAGAAATTAGTGGAACTAATGATGCAAGGCCGTAGTGTGACATCTTCGACAATAAGGATTGATGCCAGACTCTATCAAATGCCTTTGATATATCCAGTGCTATTGTATGTGTTTCACCATGTTGGTCTGTAGCTTGGTTGATTTGATGCGTAAGAAGGCATAGCATGTCTGCAGTTGATCGACTCTAAAACCATATTGCCTATCACTGATTAATTTATTATTCTCAAGATGCTTAATTATGTGATTATTTAATATAATTTCAAAGACTTTACCAAGAGTGGAAGTTATAGCTATTGGTCTGTAGTTTGATGGATCTGAAGAGTTTTAGGAACTGGATGGATGTTTGCTTCTTTCCAGGGTACTGGGAAGCATGAGGTATGAGTACACAGACGGAAAAATTTTGCCAATACAGGAGCGAGCACCAAGGAGCAATTCTTAAGTACTATTGGAGGAATTTCATCTGGACCAGGAGCCTTATCTACCGAGAGATTCTGCAAAATAGTTTTGACATGTCTGGTGTGGATCTTAAGTGAGGGAATTTCAGGCGAATTAAAATTAAGTACAGGGACATCTTGATTTATTTCATCTAAGGTTGAGTTGGTGGAGAAAATATCCGCAAGAAGGTTAGCTTTTCCTCGTGGGTCACTTACAAGATTGCCAGTCGGAGATTTTAATGGTGGAATGGATGAAGCAGTAGTGAAGTTGGATGAAGATGAAGCAAAGTCAGGGAAAGTGGGCCGAGTGTTCGGAATGGGGGCCGCCGCCAAACCAGATGAACTCGTGGATGGGAGGGGGGAGGCGGTAAGAGCGGGGGCAGGGGGCTCACTGGGGCGACGAGGACGGGAGAGAACACGTTGGGGCTGCGGAGGCATAGGTGAAAGTTTGGCTTTAAGAATCTTGTGTTTCACAGGAGAAGGGGTGGGAGAGGTGATGACATTAGAGCGGCGTTTGCTGGAGATGGGGTCGGCATTCATCGCAGACTCCACATCCCTCTCCTCAGGAGACGAGTTGAGGCCTGTGTGTCAGGGACAGAGGCAGCTAACGCTTGAAATTTATTGGAGAGGGGGGTTATAGAAGCCAACACTCTCCGTGCCACAGTAGTAACCACTGATCGGTCATGGTCAGAAGATGGAGGGGCAGGACAACGTTCGTTAGGATAATTTTGAGAGGTTGGACGGGCACGGGCACTATACGTGGAGTCACAAGCAGGATCCTTAATACCCCTGACTCTGAGTTCCTGTTTAGTTTTTAACACTGACATACTTGACCGGCTGATGAGTAGCTTCAAGTTCAGCATTATACTTATAGAAGACACATTCCTTTGTGCGAACATGATGATCAAGGCAACAGTTGATGCATCTGGGAGGGCCACAATTCCAGCGGGTGGGATGAGCATCGGAGCCACAGTAAGCACAGGCTTCGTCCTTTTTGCATCGGGACGCAGAATGGCCGAAGGTGGAGCAACGCGAGCACTGGAGAGGCTTGGGTACATGAGGTCTCACCTCTCGTCTTTGACCTTCAATCCTTATACTTTCGGGTCCCGAAATAAGCGAGAATTTGGTGGACGAACACGGTCGCTTAATTGGAATTTGCTTAATTCGAACAATGCGAGTAATGGGAAAAACGGAATTTGGTGGATGGCCGATCTAGACTTTACCATGTACTGTACAAGACTTCTTATAAGAACATAAGTACATTAGAAAATGGGAGTCTGCAGAGAGCCGACTGACCCACGCACGGCAGATCCCTATCAAACATGGTAGATCCCTTTCGAACACGGCAGATCCCTATCAAACCCAACCCATCTCATCTATACCTAACAAATGATAATTATACAGTGCAAAATAGTAATAAAATTATAACAATAGCTTGACTGTGTACTGACCTTAATCCTACGATGATTGGGTGTGTTATTTAAGATGAGAGCTGCGATGCAGACCCCCAAAGCAAAGCAAGGTCAGCTAAACTGCGTCACCGCGGATTCGTGCAGTTGGAGCGAACTTCGCTTATCTCGGTTGCTCCTCTGATTTCCTTGCCTTTGATCCGGCATTCGCTTAACTTGACACAAATTCGCTCAATTCGGTATATTAAATTTAATATTTGGGGACTCGTTCAATTTGAACACATTTATTTCAGGACCATACCGTAGTTGCAGGAAGTGTGGATCCCTCAAACTTGATCCAGGCTACGCACAGATCATGAGAAGGGTTTTTCCTGTTCGAGATTGCATAAACATCTACATCAACAACATTAGGATACCTCAAACGGAGAGAAGACAGCAGAAGGTGTTTGTACCTCTCCATCAAACGAAGGGGGTAAAATCACAGTGCCCCGGACGAAATTCAGCTCGTTATGCTTGGTGACGTGGATCCCCATGCCATCCAGGGAGGAAAGGGACAGATAGGCCTCAGACTGAGCTCTGGAGGTGGACTCCACGACCCAGCGACGTAAACCAATGGAGCTGAAGAATAAATCTGTAGATGCAAAGTGGTTGAGAAGGGCATTCTCCAGCTTTTCACCCATAATATGGGAGTCTGATTCAAAGACCAAGAAGCGAGCCCAATTATCGGCTCCAAAAAGGGTGTCAAAGTGCACTAAGGTGGAATGTGGTACAAATTTCTGCTTGAAATTTTGACGAGGCTGGTTAGAGTTAGTAGTTGTAGCTGGTTACGAGTGAGCACGGAGATTCGGGATGTGAGGCTCGAGGGTCTGAACCAACGATGACGCAGGAGTAGTGGGCACTAGAGTAGCAGGAGCACCATCAGACGTAGGCAGTGGATCAGGTGCTGACAATGTGGCAGATGTGGTAGTTGAGGGTGTCGTCAAGAACGGTAGAACATGTGGTGGAATGGTATCTGGCGGCAAAGGAGGGTCAAGATTGGAAGTCACCGATGTGGAAGGCTCAGTGGTCGGCGAGGGGACACCTTGGTCAGGCAGTGTTCCACACATAAGTGCAGTTTCAGTCTCTTGTCCTAATGGTGGTGTTCCAGGCAACCCTGTTAAGGGCAGCTTCACTTGTCAAGTTCTTGGATTTGAGATCGGCGCGTATAGTCCGATCCCAGGTCTTCCTCAGTCCACCCCTTGGAGCAGCTCCCTCCACAATCACAGACCTGCATTTTCTCACCCAATTTTGTTCATCCATTCTCTCCACATGTCCATACCCTCCCAGTCTACTTGTACGCATCACCTCGCTAATACTCTTTATACCTAAACGTCTCCTCAGCTCAACATTTGTTATTCTATCCTGTAGCCTGGCCCCACACATCCATCTCACCATTCTCATCTCATTACGCTCCATTCTGTTGACATCCTCTACTTTAACGGCCCATGTTTCTGAGGCATACGTCATTGCACTTCTAACACAAGAGGCATACACCTTTCCCTTCAGGGGGAGAGGCATTCTTTTCATGGTCAGGGTTGGCATCAGTTCTCTGAACTTCCCCCAGCCACACCTAATTCTAGCAATAGTGGCAGCCTCGGCCCCACCACCGGCAGAGATGGTATCTCCTAGGTAACAAAACTTGTTCACCAGCTCCAAAGACTCATTTCCAAAATTCACAGCCACAGGATCATCACCTAACACAAGCTCGCCTTTGCACACTACGCACTCAAATTTCTCTATTTCTGACTTATTCTTCAGCAGGGGTACCTTTATTCTACTACAGTTCTTACTCCATGGTGTACCCAACATCGACAGATGCTACATTGAATTGAGTTAGCGCCCACTCCCTATCCACACACTGCACATGGGTAAGCACCGCTCTTTTCCACATTGCCTCGTCTCAATCTACAATGCATAACCTTGGTTTTGTTAATATTGACTCTTAAACCCTTGCTCGCCATGCCCTCTCTCCACTCTCTGAATTTGGCCTCAGCATCTTGCACACTGTCAGCTATTAGGACTAAATCGTCTGCATAAAACAGTTCCAACGGGAGTCCGCCTCTAAAAACTCTAGACAGTGCCTCAAAGACCATAATAAAGAGGAGGGGGCTTAACACTGAACCCTGATGGACTCCAACACGGACTGCGAACTCATCACTCAGTACACTCTTCACCCTCACCGTACCTCGCGAATCCTCATACATTGTGAGAAGTAGAGTCAGAAACATTGGTCAAAGTCACGCAAGGGTCGGCGACAGGGTGCGGTAGAACGTCCATAGAACCGGCAGCAGCCTGTAGGGAACAATGGTCACCTGGGGGAGGGGATGGGGAACGGGGAGGGTCAGAGGGTAACCGAGAGTCGTCAATCGGATTTGTCATCATATTAGAAAAGAACAAGTGCCCAAGTTAGCAAGAAGGATGTGAGGCCAGGGCCTAACCCACACATCCAACAGAGACCATATTGCCAGGAATAAAGTGAGTGGGCCCATATAGGTAGTTGGTTTTACTCTCAATATTACTGGGCACATGCACCCTAAACCTAAAGTGCATGTGCATAATCCAGTGACCAACCGCAATAGCACCACAGACTAGAACAACATGGCACTGCCGAGATGCACAGCTGGGCAGGGGTTATGCTGACTCCCCATCAAAAGGGCAATAAGGAACCATCTATCCAACATAGTACAGTAAAAGTCCGTTAATCCGACGACCGATGATTCGAATCTCCCAATAGTCCGAATTTTTCAATTTGAGGCCAAATCCGAATTCACCCGATGGTCCGAATTTCAAGAAGTCCCAAAGTCCCCTTTTTGAGGCATTAGTCCACTCAAATGACACATAATGGAGCACACACATATCATATGTTCATGAATTCACTTTAAAAGTTTACCATTGTCATTGTAGCCTATTACCTACTTCAAAACATTCAGATTAATGGTCAAAGGAAGCTACTGATATAAACGTAAACACCTTCTTCTTCTTCTTCTTCTTCCACATCGTCTGCTAGAGAGTTTGTTTTGCTCTTGAACGCATCCTTGGGACGCTCCGATGTGCTACTGGCTTGCACCGCATTTTCTGCAAGCATTCAGTCTTGAGCTTGAAAACGCACCTTTGGACGTATTAGTCTTGAGCTTGAAAACGCACCTTTGGACGTTCCGATACGCTACTATTTATAGTTCAGTGATCGGAGCGTCCCAAGGGTGCTTTCAAGATAACAAGACAAGGGTGCTTTCAATACAATATAATATAACAGAGCACGTCACAAAAGGAAAATCACAAAATTAAAATTACAAGAACCTCTCAGGGAAGTGCCGTTGTTAAGGCATTACTTCCCGAACCACATCTGATCTGATCTTCAAGAGCAAGACAAACTCGCTAGTAGACAGAAGAAGAAGAAGAAGACGACGATGCGGACATATGGTGTTTACGTTTATATCAGCAGATTCCTTTGACCATTAATCTGAATGTATTGAAGTAGGTAATAGGCTACAATGACAATGGTAAACTTTTGAAGTGATTTCATGAACATATGATATGTGTGTGTGCACCATTGTGTCATTTGGGTGGCCTAATGCCTCAATGTTTTCGTCATACACAGGTTCATAGGGGTAAAGTCTGATAATCCGAAAAATCCACTAATCCGAACGAGGGCCGGTCCGCTGCCCTTCGGATTAACGGAAGTTTACTGTACTATCAAGTCATCCACAACCTCCTTGAATCGCATTTTGCGCGCCACGTGAAAGGACCGGCGGTTCTTCCTTGTCGGTCATAGGACGGCGGTTCCTCCTGGG
Source organism: Paralithodes platypus (assembly GCA_032716605.1). NCBI lineage: Eukaryota > Metazoa > Arthropoda > Malacostraca > Decapoda > Lithodidae > Paralithodes > Paralithodes platypus. The sequence goes on from CM064504.1 coordinate 16,028,536, forward strand.
TGACCTTGCGATCTCCCGCACTGTCACTACGTCCTCCCATAAATGGCCTTTGATATCACGCCGGTTACTTTGTGCAGAGGGCACAGAATTCTATCAGCCCTTATGATGCTCAAAGTTTAACGAGTATTTATCCTCGGGGGGAGAAGCAGACACCCACTGCCGAGGTGTCCATATTCATTTAATCGTGGCTTAATGAGAACACTGAGCCACAATACGGAACACAATATCATTGGTCGCAGCCAAAGCTAATGAATTGGTAAAGGTGGGTACATACCACAAGCCAGGCAAGAATGAAAGTAAACAGGACAAGTTAAATGGTGGATTAGTGGAGGGATACCAGGAGGAAATATAGACTAGCCTCCTCCGGGGGGGGGGGAACACCCTTCCCTGGAAGAAATAATAGTTACACTCCCAGAGGCTCACCACGACGTAGTATAGATCTGCCGAAAAAGATGATGAGCAGCGAAACACTCCCACCCGCTAAGGAGACATAGAATGGTCCATAATTTAAAAAAAAAATGAAAAATAAGGGCCGACCCAGCCCCACCCTCAGAAGGGAGCATCGAGAGGAACCCCCAACCCTGGGGAGATACTGTAAATGACTACATTCCCCCACTAAATCAGCTGGTGCTCAGTAGGTTAACATTCCCCCGGGTACTATTCTCCTTGGCGCGGTTGGGGGGCTTCGGGGCCGGCGACTGGGACTTGATGGGGTAGGGTTAGGGTTATTTCCCTCCCTCTCCCCTCGAGCTTTCGTCATCAGCTTGACTAATTTTGAGTAGTTTTTCTTTCCTCCTTCTATGTTTTTCCCCTTCTATTCTTATTCTGTCCCATTCGGTTGTCCTAGGGCTGCCTCTACCTCATGTCTCCCTGGCCTGGCTAGGTAGTAGACTCCTGACCTAATTTGTCTCTTCGGTTGCTGATGTGGCCGAGCTGACTTGATTACCTTCGGTAATGCATTTTTTGCATTTCGCTGTTTTTTTTTTCTACCTTAATCCTGATTTTTCATTCTTCGCCCTTGATCACTTCTTGGTTGGTACTTACACTAGTTGTATTTGCGGGAGTGAGCATGCTCGTTAATTCCCGCCTCCTAAGATATGTTTGTCATACCGTGCTTTGAAACTATGCACTGATGGTGCAGACACTACTTCGGCTGGCAATTTGTTCCACCTTCTTCTTCTTCTTCTTCTTCTTCTTCTTTAGAACCCGCCCGCAGACCGTGCAGATCCACAGGGCTGACCTTTGTATCGGTACTGGCTCAGAAATGTTAGTAGGAGGGAAAGTTTAGAGTAGAAGGATAGTTTAAGAGATTTTTTTTTTTTTTTTGTATAAACCCCCCCCCCCCATTTCTCTTCCTCCACATTTTCTCCAACATTCTCTTCACCATCTCCATGTCTTGTGTTTCCATCTCCTATGTTAACCCCAATAGCGCCCCTACCCCTCTATCTTCCCTCTGCTTAATCTCCTCCCACCCCCTCTCCCCAACTCTATTCCTCATGTACCTCCCACTAATCGAGTTGGTAGGAAATCTTTTACTTTTCAGATCAGATTTACTATTACGCACTTTTAGTTTGTAGCTGTGACCTCTTGTTCTCTCACCTCCATCTCTCTCTATGAAGTTTTCTTGGTCGATTTTGTCAATACCTCTAACACATTTGTATATCTGAATTTGCTGTCCTCGTTTCCTTCTCTGTTCCAGTGTAGGTAGATTCAATCTCTCGAGCCTCTCTTGGTACTCCAAATTTTCCAAACCTGGGATCATCCTCGTAGCTGCTCTCTGTACCCTCTCAATTTTGTGGATATGTTTCTTCATGTGAGGAGACCACACTACAGACGCATATTCCATCCTGGGTCTTATTATTGCCGTTATTATTTGTTTCATGGTGTTTTCATTAAGATAATTGAAAGACATCCTGATATTTGCCAATAGTGCTAGTGATTCTCTCACTATCTTATTTACGTGGCTTTCTGGAGACATGTTATGCTTAAATTCTATCCCCAAGTCTTTTTCTTTTTCTGCTTTGGGAATCACTTCGTTTCCTAGTTTATAATCTTTTCTAGGTCTGTACTTGCTTTTACCCATTTCTAGAGTCTTACATTTCCCTGCATTGAACTCCATATTCCATTTGATGCTCCATTCATGGATCTTTTGCAAATCTGCTTGGAGCTCAAGGCAATCCTCCTGGGTTCTGATCGTTTTAAGCAGCTTAGCATCGTCCGCAAACATGCTCATGTAGCTTGTTAGTCCTTCAGGTAAGTCATTTACAAATATTAGAAACATAATTGGGGCTAGGACAGATCCTTGTGGTACCCCACTCGTAATTTGAGTCCAGTTTGACAATTTCCCCCTTACTGTTGTTCTCATCTGTCTTCCGCTAATCCATTTCAGCAGTTTGTCTCCTACTTTTCCCTCATGTTTTAATTTCCACAGCAATCTCTTGTGTGGAACTTTGTCAAATGCCTTTTTAAAGTCTAGGTAGGCACAGTCTACCCATCCTTCCCTCTTGTCCACTGTGTCTATTACTCTAGAGTAAAAACTCAACAAGTTGCTTACACATGATCTGCCTCCTCTGAATCCAAATTGTCGGTCAGAAATTAATCTTTTGGATTCCAGGTAGTTCACCCATTTGTCTCTTATTAATCCTTCCAGAATCTTCATGAGGATGCTCAATAGTGATACAGGTCTATAGTTCAGTGGTTTATCTCTGCTTCCTCCCTTAAATATAGGAATAATGTTTGCTCTTTTCCATTCTGTAGGTACTATTCCTGTGTCCAATGATTTGGTCATTATGTCATATAACGGTATACTCAGTTCCTTAGCATTTTCTTTAATAATCCAGCCTGATACTCCGTCCGGTCCAGCGGCTTTGTTTGGATCCACCTTACTCATTTTGTCTATGAGCTCTGGTCTGTTAAATGTGACTTCCGGCATTTCCTCTGTACCTATCTCATTGGTTTCTGGTGCAATGAATTCTCCTTCTTTGTAAATACTGATGCAAAATTTCTATTTAGTTCTTCCGCAATCTGTATCCTCTTCTATGATTCTGTTTCCACTTTTAATCTTTACGATCGTGGCTTTTATCTTCCTTTTGCCGTTTACAAACTTGAAAAACATTTTTGGATTCTTCATAGTTCTCCACTATCCCTTTCTCATGGTTTGCCTCTGACCTCCTCCTCATTTCTGTGTATTTGTTTCTCTCCTCTTTATACTTTTGCCTGTTATCTTCCGAATCCCAGTTTCTCATCTTTTTCCAGGCTTTGTTTTTTGCTCCTGTGCTTGCCTACATTCGCGGTTAAACCATACTTTGCGATTACTTTTTTTTCCTTTTATTAATGTACTTAGGGACAAAAGTTTTTATACCAGTATCATAGATCTCCATGAATGCCTTGAGTTTTTTGTCTACCTCACTTTCAGATAACACCTGATCCCAATTTTGTGACTTGAAAAAATCCCGTAGTCCTTCGAAATCGGTTCTGGAATACATCCAGTGATTTTCCTTGTGCTTTTCCCTTCCCTTGGGTTAAATATACTTCAATAGTAAGTCTATGTCTAGAACTGCATGGTCGCTTTTTCCTAGTGGGCATAGGTACTGAATACTTTGAACCTCCTCCTCCCTTCTTGTGAATAGAAGGTCCAATCTAGCTGGTTGATCACTTCCCCTTACTCTTGTTGACTCTTTTACATGTTGGTATATAGAATTTTCCATGGCCATACTTAAAAATTCATAGCCCCAACTTTCCTCCCCTGCTCCGGCTTCAAAATCTTCCCAATTCACTTCCTTGCAGTTAAAGTCCCCACACATGACTATTTCATCCTTTGAAGCCAAGATATTTCCTAGCACACTAATTGTTTCCTTACGCATTAGGCTATGCTCCTCCTTACCCCATGTCTTCGTCTTGGGAGGTACATACGCTACTATCACCACTATTTTTTCGTTTCCACCAATCTCTATTGCTAAGACTTCTGCTGTTGAAGTTTCTAGTTTTATCTCAGACACAATCAAATCTTTCCTAGTACGGATGCACACTCCACCTCCAAGTCAAAATTTTATGTCCCTACTCCAAATCCTGTATTCAGACCATCCTAGCAAATTTATATCAAGGTCTTCTCTTAGTTTTGTCTCAGTGAGACATACTATTTCTGGTTTCTTAGTATTGAGTAAGTCTGTTAGTTCTAGTTTCTTAGAGATTAGCCCATCGATATTGCTATATAGAATCCTTATACTTTCTAGTCCCCCATTACCTGCTCCAAGCGCCTTATCTGCGGCGGTTTGTTCCCTACCGTCTTTTACTTTTAGTTTCTTTTTACCGAAAGTTTCATAATCTTCCCCTTTCTTACTCCGTAAAAAAAATTATTCTTTTCTTGTTCTGTCCTCTTGCTATTTTCCTCCTTGGCGGTTTTCCTTAGTTCAGCCTCCTTCTTTCTCTCTTCTTCTGGTAAGTCTCGCCTGATGTAGATTTTGTCCTTACCCTCTAACCCTTTTAGCCTAGCCACTACTGCCATGATTTCATCACATGTCCTTCTTGATTTAAATTCGATTTTTACCAGTCTATTGTATTCCTTTGTATATTTTCCCAGCCTAAACATGTCTGATATTTCCTCCTTCCAGGTGTCCTCCTCATCTTTAATAGATTCCAGAATCTTGTTGATGCGACCTTCATCCTGCTCTTTTCGTTTTGTCCAGTCTAGTTCCTCCTTTTCTTCCACCCCTGATATTATGAGGCAGTTAGCCCTACGACTTTCTTCCTGGATGGCCTGAGAGTTTTCGTGGATGCCTTGCTTAACCATACTTTTTACCTGGTCCTTTATCCTAACATCTTGCTGTTTCTGTTCATCCAATATCTTCCTGAATTCGTCACTGTGTGCCTTCCTTACACTGTCTAAATCTTTTACCACTTGGTCTCTAGTCATGCCCCAAGCATTTTTACCTTCAGAGATACTGGTGTCTAGCCTAGTCATTATCACTGCCTTTTCTCTCTCCACTAACTCCAACCTGTTCTTCAACTCACCATTCTCTGTAACAATTTCCTTCTTAACTATCTCCAAGCCAGTCACTCGGTCCTCCAAGTTCTTGATTTTGTTCAACAGCATGAAGCAAAATTTTCCAGTGTCCTCTGCCGTCCATGTTGTCATGAAACCGGGAAAATCCGGCTCTCCCTCCGATTCGTCACTCCCGCCTTTATCACCCCTCCCCCCCTTCGTCACCTTCATTCACCATCTTCCCCACCTAATTCCTCTTGAAGTTGGAACCAAATATCTTGCCTCTTGTGCTGGGCAATACTTAAATAGGCCATATACTATTACCCACCATACTGAGCCGAGAACTTCCCGCGCCGAAAACAACAATATTGTGCGGTCTCTTCGGATTGTTCACTCACACCCTCTAGTATTAGTCACTAATTTCCCACTTGCCAGCCGAAGTTTACTTGTTTTTTATCATCATCCTAATCCCTGGAGTCCCCTTTACACATGAATAAGAGATAGACTATAGCTCACTCCCGCCTGCAACCATGTAAGTAGAAATCAGCTGGAGCCTGTGGACCGCTTCCTCTCGAGTCAGCTGTTGTTGTGTGAGTGCTGCAGTGTAGGAGTTCTTGCCTCATCCTTCGGCCCTGCCCTATAAGAGCTCTACTGTAGAGCTCATGTGGTCCGGCTGAACTGATGAAATGGCAAAACAAATCGGCGTGTCTTCACCTTCCTAGATTTGTTCACCTCCTGCACTTCCCTGTCTATCTTGACTTGATTAGTTGTCCATCTTGATCTAATCCTTCGGGCCAGCTCTATGAGAGTTCTTTTGTGGAACTCAGTGGTATGGTTAAACTATTTTAATAAAAATAAATAAAAAGAAGTGGGTTAAGATACAAACAAATTTAGCAGTCATAATTACTTAAAAGTAAGTACTAAAACTTTAACCCTCCTTGTACAGGGGCTTTGAACCTTCCCGCCAGTGCTGATACGGCTGAAAATTTTAATTTTTGTGATTTTGGCGCACTTGTAAATACGCCAAAAAAAGAAGAAAAAGTGCACTAACCTAGGTTATATAGATATATCCAGAGGAAGTACTCGTTGTTATCTTGCGATGGGTGAAGACAAACACTCTAGACCAAATGGTTCAGTTTTTATTGTTAAAATAAGTGAGCTAGTTATGGCCGCTGCGAGTTTGGATCCTTGTGAATGCTAGTTTCGTTTTTTTCGGATAAACATATCTCTGCAATTAAATTATTTAACCCCAGCACCCCACACACAACACATCACACAACAAATCCAAGCACTCAACACCCAGATCAACAACAAAATACAAGAACAACAAACACTAAACTGGAATAACTTCCTACAAACACTTGATCACAAAACAGTAAACAGCATCACACTTTCCAATAGCAACACAACACAATCACATGCTGCAATCACAACAACAGACTCTACTTCTTCATGTAAACAACAAGCAAACTCTCATTAATCACTTCTCTCATATCAGCCACCTAAAACCCCACAAAGACGACCGACGTGTCATCTGACGTAAGAGATAATTCCCCACAGACCCTGACTATGCACCCTTCACTAACTACCAGACAAAGCACATCATCAACAATCTCAAGCACTCACCCGCCTGTGGCCTAGACAACATAAGCAACATACACCTCAGACACCTGGGACCACAAGGCATATAAGCACTCACTAACATATCAAACTACAGGACCCACATACACATGTCCAACTTGCTCAAAACCCATCACTTCGAGTCGCCACACTAAGGGTTCAGTTCTCTGCAATTCATGCAGGAACTGGACCCACTTCACCTGTACAACACTTGCCTCCAAGAAACACTACACGAACACCTGGACCTGTTCCTCATGCCCCTCCCTCTCCCAGTCAAATCCCTCGCCTAAAACCCGTCCACCTCTCCTCCCCAACCCACCTAGCCTTCCCATATCATCCACTCCCCCCCCTAAAACCCGTCCACCTCTCCTCCCTAACCCACCTAACCTTCCCATACCATCCACATCCTAAACTCAACACACCACACCCCATCCTAATCCATTCCAATCCCCACCCCCCATACCGTGCAGCAGCACCCAACATACATCGTGCACATAACATTAATATTCTCCAATTGAACATAGATGGCATCAACACAAAGAAACACGAACTCTCACACTTCATCAAACAACACAACATACACATTGCCATCTTACAAGAAACAAAACTCCGCACAACACAAAAAACACCCACATTTCATAATTTCACCACCATCAGACAAGACCGGGCTGTCGGCGGGGGCGGTGGACTCATCACCCTGGTACACAAAGAAATATCATACATAGTAACCAGTGTACAAACCAAATCCCTCCTCCCCCCAAATGATAACACAACAGAAATACAATCAATTAAAATACGCACTGGCAACACCTCCAACATAACCATCATAAACACATACATCCCTCCCCAAACATCCCCTACAGTACCAAATGAATACAGACCACACTTACAACACATCACAAACACCCCACACCTCATCCTGGGTGGTGACTTCAACATCAAGACGTCGGCCTGGTTTGTCAACAACCCCGACACAGACAGAGGGCTGGTACTACAAAACCAAACAGATAACCTCATCATCCTTAACGACATCCATTAACATACCCATATTCCTCACCAAGCCCTCTATAACCCATCATCTCCAGACATCACCTTTTGCTCCCCAGAACTCGCCCCCACAACATCCTGGAGGATGGTCAGAACCTTAGGCTCGGACCACCTCCCGATCATTATCACCACCAAAACCAGACTCACCCCAGCTAGCCACAAACACACATACACCAATTATAAAAGAGCTAACTGGGAAGCATTCACAAATGAGACAGAACAACACTTCACAACTCTAAACAGTACACCCATCACTAACATCAACAATTATTTTATTTTATTTTTTTTTTTTTTCTATATTCCAACTACTCCCTCTCGGGCATAGGCTGAGAGCCTGTACATTCCACCGCTGAACACGGTGAAGTCCGTGAGGTCTTGTTCCATTCCAGTCTGGGGAGTGAGACATGTGAAGCATCCATCATGGCTCAAAGCAGCTCCATCTCTGAAGCGGCTGGTTGCTTCGCTCAAGTGCTTCACCGTCTCACCCTCCAGACTCAGACCCTCACTCTCAGAACGCCACCTATTGAGCAGTGAACTCACTAGGCATTGTCCCCCTGTAACATATTTTGAATATGGGAATATTCATACAGTGTTATTTAATCAGGGAACAATGAGGGTATTTTTTGGGCATTTCGGTGGGTTTTTGTGGTAATGCACTGATACTAGGTACAGCACAAATTCAATCCCAATAATATCTTCCCATTGACATATCGGGATTTGAACCCGGGTCCATTGGATTACCAATCCAGTGGCATGACCACTCCACCACACCTCCCCTATGCTGTACACATACTCAATAAAACTATCCAAAATGCTGACAAGAAACACATTCCAAGAGGTAACAGAAAAAGACACAACCCCAACTTCACACCAGAAATTAAAAACCTCATCAGACAACGCGACATACTGAAACACTCCCCAGCACCCCACACACAAGACATCACACAACAAATTCAAGCACTCAACACCCAAACTAACAACAAAATACAAGAACAACAAAAACTAAATTGGAATAACTTCCTACAAACACTTGATCACAAAACAAACCCCAAAAAACTCTACAAAACACTAAACAGCATCACACTTTCCAACAGCAACATAACACAATCACATGCTGCAATCACAACAACAGACTCTACTCCTTCATGTAAACAACAAGCAAACACTCTCATCAATCACTTCTCACATGTCAGCCACCTAAAACCTCACAAAGACGACCGACGTGTCATCAGACGTAAGAGACAATTCCCCACAGACCCTGACTATACACCCTTCACCAATCACCAGACAAAGCATATCATCAACAATCTCAAGCACTCACCCGCCTGTGGCCTAGACAACATAAGCAACATACACCTCAGACACCTGGGACCACAAGGCATACAAGCACTCACTAACATATCAAACTACAGCTATTCACACAACACAATACCAGACATTTGGAAGCATGGTATCATCATCACATTCCCCAAACCGAACAAAGACCCCACGCTACCCTCCTCGCACCGCCCCATCACACTCCTTTGCTCCCCCTCCAAAGTCATGGAACGCCTAGTACATAATTACAACTAATTACACCCGACCTACCCCTAGCTCCAACACAACATGGCTTTAGGCCACTGCACTCCACAAACACTCTTCTCACAGACCTTACACAAAGAGCTTTTGACGGCATCAACTCAGCTAGACCACCACACAGATCACTATTAGCCACAGTCGACATTAGTAAAGCCTTCGATGCCATCCCCCGCCACAACCTAACAAACAAAATCTACAACACAAACATGCACAACACAAAAAGGTGGCTGGCCAACTTCCTAGCAGGCAGATGCGCACACGTATCTTTTGCCGGTCAGTCATCTAAAATCAGAAACTTTCCAAACGGAGTCCCACAAGGATCCGTCCTATCGCCCGCACTCTTCAATCTGTACATGCACGATATAACTACACCCAATACGCCCCAAATAAACTTAGCTTCCTATGCAGATGACATAACACTCACATGCACACACCATGACCCAAAAAGAGCAACAGATCTCCTTCAACCCTATCTCAACACACTACATGGCTGGTGCACTACAAACAGACTTAATCTAGCCCCAGCCAAATCCACCGCAACCCTGCTCACAAACTGGACAGGAGAACACGAATACATCCCTCAACTCACCATAAACAACACACCCCTAACACATACACACACACCCAAAATCCTAGGAGTAACATATGATACTCATATGACATTCAAACAGCACACCACAAACATTAAAAAGAAACTGACACCCAGACTTAACGCCCTCAGGTCACTTGCTCACACAAAATTTGGACATAACAAAGAAACTACCACCACAGTATATAAACAATACATAAGATCAGTGATGGAATACGCAAGCCCAGCCTGGGCTTCTAACCTAGCTGAAACACATCATAAGACCTTACAGACTATTCAAAACAAAGCCCTGAAGATCATTACAGGCTGCACAGCTACTGCACCCACAGATCACCTACACCAAGAAACCAAAATCCTCAAAGTCAAAGACCATCTGGACATGAGAGGCACTCAATTCCTGGCAGCAGCCTCCACGAACCAAGACCACCCACTAAACTACATGGTAACACACCCACAGACACCAAGAAATATCAAAACAACACCCAGCACACGGTATCACACACAATTATTGTCCTCTCTCCCTCCCTGGCCACCCCGAACCAACTTCCAGAAGCACATCCATACTCATATCTCTCGCCGATCCATCCACTCACTCACAGACAACACGCAGCTGCATGCACGACCTCCCGAAATCCATCCTTCCGAATCCTCCCTTCCTCGCGAGGATAGAGTCCACCTGGCCAGGCTGAGATGCGGACACCATCCAGCTCTCCTGAGCTATCAGAAGAGACTGGATGACTCCGTTGTCGACGCCTGCCCGGGATGTAACACAGCACCCCATACCATTAACACCTTATTAGCGGGCTAGGCGGTTTATTTATATGTACCGCCCAGCGGGGTGTTTAGCCAAAATAGGGCTGTTTACGTGATCATTTTCATGCCTAAATAAGACCCAGAGCGTAAAACAAGTATCTATCCCTGAAAGGGCATAAACAGAGCTTTCCAATGACACCATAACGATCCTTTTATGATGGCTAGTTTTCTTGCAACAACCGCGCAACGCGAGTGCAAAAAGCATGTAATTCGGCACTTTCCCCATACAATTCCATATATAGCGAGTGAGAGAGGGAGGGAGGAGGTGGGATTCGTGTCAGTAGGTTCGCCGCGGTGGTCTGGAGCAGTCATACGCTCGCTACTCTCCTGCCACCACTTGTCTCTCTCTCCCAGCAACATTACGTGCTGAAATTGCCACACGACCTATGTCGAGCGCCGCCAGATAGTCCAGATTTATTATACTCGACTTATGTTGCGCCCCGACACTTAGGGGTTAAACACATCATAGAAGACTGCATTTCACACAACCACTTACGCCAACAACACAATCTACACTCAATGAGAGCTCTGTGGGAAAGCCCGATCATGGCCATGGCCTTCCTCAGGGACTCGGGGCTGTTCGGCCAGGCAGCTTAGGGAACAACAACAACAACAACAACAACTACAGTTATGCACACAACACAATACCAGACATCTGGAAGCATGGTATCATCATCACTTTCCCCAAACCCAACAAAGACCCCACGCTACCCTCCTCACACCGCCCTATCACACTCCTCTGCACCCCCTCCACAGTCAAAGAACGCCTTGTACTACAACTGATTACACACGCCTTACCCCTAGCTCCAACACAACATGGCTTCAGGCCACTGCACTCCACAAACACTCTTCTTACAGACCTTACACAAAGAGCTTTTGACGGCATCAACTCAGCCAGAGAACCACACAGATCACTACTTGCCACATTCGACATTAGTAAAGCCTTCGATGCCATCCCCCGCCACAACCTAACAAACAAAATCTACAACACAAAAAGGTGGCTGGCCAACTTCCTAGCAGGCAGATGTGCACACATATTTTTTGCCGGTCAGTCATCTAGCATCAGAAATTTCCCAAACGGAGTCCCGCAAGGATCCGTCCTGTCGCCCGCACTCTTTAATCTGTACATGCATGATATAAATACACCCAATAAGATACAGATGTGTGTGAATTCTCTAGCAGTTAAAATAACAAAAATAGGCCTATGTTTACATACAACGTTTTTTGGCCAGATCGCCCGGATAGGCCTATCGACCTCTATAAATGCTGCCGGGGAGGAAGGGTTAAGCCATGCAAATGGATCAATGGAGGCCACCCATGTGTCTCCGAGCAAGCTCGTTAACGATATTCAACCGTGCGAGGAGGGTTAAGCTTAGTACAGTACATGGTATTCACTTTCAAGTTGACAAATATTAATTACCTTTAAGAGAACATCTGTTGTAGAATGTGAGCCTGGCATCACAAGGGCCACACTCCAGGCTGATCCACACACTGCGACGCTCACGATGTTGCACCAGTGATGCCTCGATAAAGAATCTAGATAGAACAGTACAATTTTTATATCAATTCATAATTTCCAGGTTTCTTACATGATAAGTATTCTTGGATCAACTGATCAACAGCAGGTCCAACTAGTGACACATACAGGTCAGTATACAGTATACGGGGTAATTCAAAAAGCTTTTTCATACTTTAATTAAAATTAAAATGTAAAACTTGCAAACTAAACAAACCAAAATTGGGACAAGGACAATATAAAGTCAAATTAAATTATCAAAATCGCTATGTGGAAACTTTTAAGGATGTATTCGCCAAACAATCATAAAATCATGTTACTCCATGACTGTCGAGGTGAATTTTTTTTATTTCTGAGTTATTACCGGTACATATTTAATAATTATTGAAACATACTGTATACATAAATATAAAAAACGAGTGCTCCACACGAAGCACGGTTCAGGTCAAAAGACAAAAGAAAAGGATTGTGGAGGAGAATAGATTTTTAATTTATATTTTTGTTCTGTATTTCACTGTTTTGCTTACTAAGGTATCATGAGCACCATTGTTTCATGTGGTAGTATTGAGATGATGCATGCAACTTTATTGAACTGAATAATTCCCATAAGCTACGTTGTTTGAAATTTGCGAGGTCACATGTCGCCCATAATCTCGCAAATTTGGAGGATGGACTGTACTGCAGTATCATTCTCAGAGAGGACAGAAACGACACTAATCAAGTCGTTCCAGAAGTTCTCTTTCCGCTCTACTCAATCCAACCTGTGGGTCATATACCGACATCACATTCAGAATTCTTTCACAAGCTTTCAGTTTCAATACAATCAATCTTCCATTTACTCTCTTGATCTTAAGCACATTCTTCTCCCACTCCTCTGACACCAGAGCACACACTCCTTTTACTTTTCCACTCATCTCCCTTCCAATAGATCCTGTATCTTTTGCTCATTCGTCTTTCCAAGTATCCACTGAGCACCAAACCCCTTCCATCGGGTTTCCTGGGCACATCTGTTACGATCCAGGTTCTCAAAGACACAGGGCTCTTCAACATTGGACTAGATAATGGCAAAATGCAACAACGGTAACACTAGATCCAACCCCTGTCTCAAACACTGGAAAACAAAACACCATTACCGCCCTGAGTCGTGCCTGGACAACGAGGTATCCTATGACTCGGTAACTGGTGCACACACACTAGGCTGACGCTCGATGAAACAGCCTATTCTCAAACAGTAAAAGATTACTCGATTAGGTTACACAAAGAAAAGATAGTTAACGTGATTAATTAACGTTACGGTAGATACTCAAATAACTGGCACTCCTGTATTAAAGAAAGTGCAATGCTAGTCCTGCAACATCAACTGGAAACTTCTGAAATAAGTCTGATGCTGGGAAGATGTTCGTAAAGAATCTTGAACAATTATAATGCAGAATACGGGTCACAATAAATACTAGGACATATAGTAATAATAGGCAGGCGAATAATAAAGGCTGCGCAAAGGTAGTAATGCTCGACAACTAAAGAAATGCTTCGTGACACAACGCAACAGCCTACTAGGGTTGTGCAACTCAACAACAACCTCGGCTCAAAAGTGCAGTGAATAATAATGTTGCATACATATAATAATGGGGGCTTATCTCTAACCAGTGTCTGCTCAGTTAATAAAGTCTAGCTGGGGTATCAAGGCAGGGCAACAATGGGCGAGCATGCGGCTCGTAGCCTAACGTTGTCCGAAGGTGGTATAATGACGATTACATTATATGACGGGGATGCTCTCTTGATAAATCTAGGTCTCTAGTACCTAGTTCTATCCTGGCGATCCCTCAGAAGTCAACACAAAGAGGCAGCACTAAGTTGTGAAGGATAGGCTATGGCCCTCTCACACCACAGCGCTGTGCTCGCAAAGTAAACCCACCCGAAGACAACTTAGGCTCCCACAGTACCTGTCGATGTCGTGCAGGGCTTAGCTAACACTGCACACATCGGAGACAATGACACAGTAACCTTACCCCCCAGTCTAGCTTTCGATAACCAAGCAGAATCACTCAACACCTTGCCAGGGAGACATATACCGGTCTACAACCTTCCCGAGAGAGGACACATACGGAAAAGTCCGTCTCTCCAAACCCTCAATAAAGCATAATACCTCCTTAACCTAATACAGGGAAATATCTGAGAGCTTCGCGTACAATACGACTGGTCGACGGTGAACGTCTATGCTGAAACCAGAAGGGGTGTTGAGTTTAATAAAGATTAGAGAATGAGAAAGGAGAAGTCGAGAGAGAGAAATAGTATGCAAAGTGGCGAGTATGGGGGACAGAATTGCAAAGGATGTAGACGATACGCGTGTCAGGCAAGCTCTGAGCTGGTAAAAAACACGAGGCCGCGACGGGCAGGGACTAGTTGACCACCCGACCGCCAACGCCGTCAGCGCCCAAGCGAGCCGCGTGATAGCTCACCCCGCTGCCAGGTGCACCCCCTCACCCTTTCTCGCTCGCCTCCCACACAAGCAACATTTATATTATCGCGAATATAAAATATAAGGCGCGGTCACAGACCAAAACAAAGACCATTTCTAGACTGTCTGTGGCAACACGACACTAATAAAAGAAAGCAGATCATTCTAGGACAAATGTAGCCCATCCCCCCATCCTGGCGAGCGCTAGCGAGCTGCAATGCCCCACGCAACCATTCTGTCAACGCCGGGAGGCGTCACACATCACACATCCACTCTTCTTCTTTCAAGAACTTCCACAATTTAATTTGCCCTCCCAAGCAAGCCTGAACGTGTGGGAGGCTGCAACCTGTCCCTGGTGCGAGATTTAGTCATCAGACTTACATGGTTTATTTGTTGTTGTGTCGGTCATATTTGGTAAGAAAAGTTGGCAAGGAAAAATTTACCGTCCCTGGGACACCAGCTCCAGATTGTCCCAGAGGCCGTTCCAGTATCTTTACCCAAGGATTACCAGAGGCTAGGATCCAGTGGCACCAGAACCAGCCGCAGGGACGCATCCCGTGCACGTACATGGTACTACGGATGGCCTGGTATTATACACCTAATGGCAAGGCAGCCTCCACGAGCGCTATCAGCAGGTTCAGGCCCCCCATCCTGTTAGGTGTAGAGTGCCAGTCTGGGGAAACACTGTGCACTGTACCCTCTGGATCCCTTCAGCCAGGTCGGCCCCAAGGCGCCAGATCCGGGTCTGGGGGATAACATTCAGTGCCAGTGAGCCACCATTAGGCAACTTGGACTATAAAACAATGAAATCCTGCCAGAACACTGCCCCACCATGTAAACACTGTAGCAGACTCTGGCATGGCACCAAGCAGCGCCCAGGGAAGACTAGTAGAGTCCCCTGTGGCACCTATTGACTCCTCACCAACTTCAGCAGTGCCATACCAAGGCAAGCTGTCACGGTATCGTGCCTGAGATATATATAGCTAGACATATTAGAGAGTCGAGGGGGGTGCGGGGAGAGTATAGAGAGAGAGAAGAGGGGGTGGGGACGTGCGGTCAGTAATTTGGTCAAGAAGGTTCTCGGACCTTCGAGAAGGTTCGAGAAGGTCCTAGATGTTCTTTCCTTTTCCCGCCAATTCTCCAAGCATACGCTTGTTCCAAACCGAGGGTATAAATAAAGCAGGAGAGGGGAACGCAGGTCTCAGTCCCCAGTTGGTGCCAGCGAGTGAAGTGCTTGTGAGTGTGGAGTGGCGACCAGGGTGACGCGGCACCCTCCTTCGACCATGTGTAAAGGTTAGTATACAGTGTTATTATATAAGTAATCTGATGTGCTAGACGCGGTCATTAATATGCGATAAGGGTAAATTCAAGGGAGGGTTAATTGTTTTGCCTGGTATATAGGACTCCGTTAGGCTAGTGGTATCAGATTAGTGACGGGTAATTTTAGGAGTGAGTTTGACTGAGTGTGGCTCAGTTAAGGCTCTAGTTAATTAAATTAGAGGGGTTAATTAAGTTAGTTAAACATTTGGATAGAAGGAGCGAGTGGTGTGTGAACGTAATCTCCGATTCATTTTCATCAATTTGTGTCTCTTATTCAATAAACCGTTTTAATAGAATGTTTTTTTAATTTATCAGTTAATTGTTAAATAACAGTTTTCTAATAACATAGTCCCATCGCGTTAACAATTGAACAGCCCTTTTATATCTATATAAATCTATATATATACACACCGTTAATCCTGTAAGCTGGCCGAACAACAAAATATACTGTATCGATCGGTATAAATATATTGGATAGACGTGTCTTTGATTTGTATCCCGGGTAATTAATTAAGGAATATTTTCCTACGAGATCCTTTATCTTAGTGGCCCAATTTATATACAAATCAGGGAGGCGACCTATTACAACTGGCGACCGTGATCAGGACCAGTTTCCGATGCGGATAGATAAAAATAGATAGGCATAGGCTAGGATAGCATTGTTGTTGTGTTAGAAAGAAGGTGAGCCGTGGGGGAATTTTTCCCTCCCTCCTTCTTCTTCCACCCGCGTGGTCACTTCTGACCGTGGGCTTGGGAAAATTCTAAACATCTTTTCTCATCGCTGGTGTATAATAATAATATTTATAGATTATACAATTTAGGCTATCGAGAAATAATTGTGTTACATCAATTTTGTTTCGCTTGTATAATAATTGATCTCTGCTTGTTTTTTTTGTTTTCGTTAAGAATTTCGTCCGTGTGATTTTTTTTCTTTCGCCATTCGTGCGTCGTACGCAAGTGCTGCGATCGTCCGATTAAATGGAGGGAAGGGGATTGTAATCTAATTAACTGTTGTCGGTTTTCATATTTTTTTTTTTGGTTCGAAATTCTTGCGCAGTTGCAGTTATAGGGGTCATTTTTTTTTTAGTGCGTAAACATATTTTTCTCCTTGTCTCATATCCGTTGTTGCTCTTTATCAATTCCTTCCTTTATTCCTCCCTCACATAACTCGTTCCAGGGGTAACGGAACCGTGCTATCTTAACTTTCTTTTGTCGTTCGTTGTTCATCTCAGATTAGGCTGATAGGATAGGGCTGGCTAGTTTTTTTTGTTCCTTTCGGTGCTATTTGATTAGGCAGATAGGATAGGACTTACTTTTCCTAGTTCCTTTCACTCTTCGAGGGTACTATGGCGTCAATAAAAACCATCTACGAGGAAGCTGTAGAGCTAGGCCTCACTGAGGAGAACCGAGAAGGCTACATAGATAGTAGGAGGACAGAGGAGGAAGAAAAGAGGGAGAGGGAGAGGGAGAAACGAGCACAGGATAGGGAGGAGGCTAAGGCAGCGAGGGAACACGAAGTGGCTATGGCTGAGAGGGCTAGGGAGGCTCACAGGGAAGAGGTGGCTATGGCTGAGAGGGCTAGGGAGGCTCACAGGGAAAAGACGGCTGAGGCAGAGAGAGAGCATCAGAGGAAGCTCGATCTTGGTAAAGCTAAACCAGGGGATACGGGGGTCAACGGTCATGTGGATGCTCCTAAGGGGTTGCCACGCATCAAGCAGCCCATGTATAAGGTGGGTGATGATATAGAACCTTTCATAAGGAGGTTCGAAAGAACCGCAACGGCATATGCTCTTGACGAGACAGCCAAGGAAATACAATTCCTTTCACTCTTTGAGGGCCAGGCTCTCACACTGTTGAATCGCTTAGGGTCCGACAAGTCCGGTTATGGTGAGATGAAGGCTGCGTTGGTCGAGGCATACGGGCTCACGGCACAGGCTGCCCGGCGGCAATACGTATCTGCTAGGTTAGCTGAAAAAGAAACCGCTACCCAGTTCCTGGCTAGGCTTGAGGGTTATCTGGATGTCTGGGTAAACAAGGATAAGACTCCTGACAGTAGGGATGGGTTACGTGATCTCTTCCTGCGAACGCAGTTTGAGCTGTCGGCCCCGAATGACCTCGTGGCCCAGTTCAAACTGAGCAAGGTTACCTCGGCTAAGAGTATGGCGGCTGAGGCAGACGCATATTTTGAGGCCCACGGGTACCAGCGGCGGAGAATGTTGAACGAGGGCGGTAACAAAGGCAAAGGCAACCCTGACCCGGGCCCCAAACAGGCCCAAGCAGGGGCACACGGGAAATGGAGGGGTCAGGGACCTCACAAGCCGAATTATTACTCCAGCTTAAAGGGTCAACGGGGTCAACGGTGGTCTGGAGATAACCGTCAACAAAGTTCGGCCGCTGCTTCTCAGACTGTACAGGGAGACAGCAAGAATGGGGTGCCGACTAAATCACAAGGCACGGCCCACGACTTGTGACTTATAGCAGGGGGTGCTGGGATGGGAAAACAAAACACAGGATTCCTAGTGCAGCCAGGTAGAGTAGGGGGGGTATCCGTAGAGGCGCTTAGAGACAATGGGTCGTCTGGGTGTAGCGTGCGGGACACTCTGGTCAAGCACCACCAATTCACGGGGCGAGGAATCAACGTTCGCATGATCGATGGTTCCACCACCACAGTTCCTGAGGTGAGGGTGGAAATTGAATCTCCGTTTCTTTCTGGTAGCATCACAGCAGCCGTAATGCATGATCCAATTTATGACTTGATAGTGGGGAACGTCCGGGGTGCCAAGTACGGACCCACGAGCGAGATAGCCACCCAGACGGGGGCCGCAGCAGTCACTAGGGGCGTAGCCAAGGCACGGAAAGACCCGAAGCCGCTGGCGGTCACGACTTCCTCAGAGCTCGCGGAGAGTCAGGATGTTGTCCATGAGCAGCAGCAAGACGCATCCTTGGCAAGTGTTAGGGCAAAGCTTGGTGAGGCTGTCGTTGAAGGTGATAAGGGGCGTAAGTCGTGGATTGCAGAGAAGGGAGGTCGGATCTACCGTGTAGTGCAGTACCCTCACTCTGAGGAGCAGTGGCAGTTTGTGGTTCCCTTGAAGTATAGGACAGCCATCCTCAGGATGGGCCATGAGGGTAGCCTTGGAGGTCACATGGGTAGGCAGAAGACGCAGGATAGGGTTCAGGCGCAGTTTTATTGGCCTGGGATCGCGAGCGACGTCCGCAGATGGATTCGCTCCTGTGACGTGTGCCAGAAGACCTGCGACCGAGGTCGAGTCAAGCCCGCACCGTTGAGTCCGTTGCCTGTCATCACAACACCCTTTGAGCAGTTAGGGGTGGACATTGTGGGTCCAATTCACCCTAGAGCCAGTGATGGGTCCCGATTCATCCTCACGCTAGTCGATTTCGGAACGAGGTGGCCAGAGGCGGTCGCTCTGAAGAATATCGAGACTACAACTGTTGCCGAGGCAATGTTGGAGTCTTCTGTCGAGTAGGGATCCCCAAGCAAATACTGTCTGACAGAGGGACGCAGTTCACCTCTGCAATGATGGGGGAAGTACTCAGGCTGTTGTCTGTGAAGGGTCTGAAGACGACACCATACCACCCACAATGCAACGGGCTGGTCGAGCGTTTCAACGGGACACTCAAGAAGATGCTGCGGCGGATGACAGCCGACCAACCAAAGGAGTGGCATAGGTTCATTGCTCCGTTGCTCTTTGCATACCGGGAGGCTCCCCAGAGTTCGCTGAAGTTCTCTCCTTACGAGCTTGTGTTTGGGAGGGCAGGCCCGGGGCCCTTTCAGGTGTTGGGAGAGCTTTGGGGCGGTGGCGAGCCCCGCGAGGGAGGGAAGACCCACTTACACCTATGTTCTCGATCTGGCTGAAAGGTTTGAAGTCAACATGTGAACTAGCCAAAGTCGAGCTGACAAAGGCGAGAGAAGTGCAGAAGTCTTACTTCGATAAGAAGGCGAAGGTGCGCAGATTGGAGCCAGGTAGCAAGTGCTTGCTCCTTCTGCCACTGCTCATAACAAACTGCTGGCCCCAATGGAAGGGTCCATATACGGTCATAGACAGAATGTCGGATGTAAACTACATTGTTCAGGTCGGGAATCACAAGAAGAGATTCCACATCAACATGCTTAAGGAGTACCACACGAGAGAAGTGAGTGGAGCTGCGATGATGGAAGGCTCGTGGAGGCGGCAGGTTGCTACTCCCGAGATGGCGGAAGCCATAGATCTAGTGAGGGGCCACTATACTAGTGGGGAGGGTCATATCACAGCAGCAGCGGCAGTAATCTCCGAAGTTGATGGTGATGGTCCCGAGACAGTCCAGCTAGGGCAAGAGGAAGATCTCTCGCAGGTTCGTCGGGGCGCTGAGTTGTCAAGTTATGAGGGGCGGGAATTGGATTCGCTCCTTGGTAAGTACAGGGCGTTTTCTCGGATAGGCCCGGAATCGCACGAGTCGAGAGTCACGCAATCGAGCTGACCAGTTCGGTTCCGGTACGAGTAAAGCCGTATCCCATTCCGCTCCGTCTGCACGACCAAGTCCAGAAGGAGATCAGGGAAATGGAGTTAGCAGGTATCATCGAGAAATCCTCTTCTCAATATTGTAGTCCGATGGTGGTTGTCAAGAAGAAGGAGGGCGGTGTACGCATCTGTGGGATTACCGTCGGCTGAATGCTTTGACAAGGGTTGATGCGGAGCCTATGTGCGACCTCCGTGCCATCTTTGCCAGGCTTGCAGGTTCAACGATCTTTTCCAACTAGATCTCACCAAGGGGTTCTTCCAGATACCTCTGGATCCAGCTAGCCGCAAGATCACCGCTTTTGGTACGCCAGACGGGCTGTACCAGTACACTGTGTTGCCTTTCGGTCTTATGAATTCGCCGGCGGTGTTTAACCGTATGATGCGTCAGGTCCTGCGAGACATACCTGGTGTGGAGGTCTTCGTTGATGATGTTCTTGTTCACTCACAGTCTTTCAGAGAGCATATGTCAATTCTGGAGAAGGTCTTGTCTAGGTTGCAGGAGTACAACTTGAAGGTGAAACCTAGCAAGTGTGAAGTGGGCCAGAAACGGGTGCACTACCTAGGACATGTGGTTGGGGATGGTCAATGCGGCTGTCAGGGTGATAAGATCTCTAAGATTCGCGATGCTCCTAGGCCCACTACAAAGAAGCAGGTTCGGTCATTCTTGGGACTTGCCGGCTACTACAGGGAGTTCATTCCACATTTTGCTGCGTTGGCTACTCCGTTGTACGACTTACTAAAGAAGCATGCTCAAAACAGAATTCCGTGGGGTACGGAACAGCAAGAGGCTTTCAACGCACTAAAGACTCAACTCTGCAAGGAACCTATCCTGAAGTTGGCAGACTTCAAGAAACCATTCATTCTAAGGACTGATGCTTCACAGGATGCAGTGGGGGCGGTCCTGATGCAGGAGGAAGATGGAGAGTTATTCCCCGTTGCATACCACAGTAGGCGACTCAAGGGAGCTGAGCTGAATTACAGCACGGTGGAGCTGGAATTGTTGGCGGTGGTCGAAGGGGTCAAGAAATACTACTTCTATTTGTTCGGAGGGGAGTTCACGCTCGAGACTGATCATATGCCTCTGACAAGCCTCAAGACCTCGAGGAATGCCAATTCCAGACTCATGAGGTGGACGCTTTTCCTGCAGCAGTTCAGCTTCGTTGTAAGGTACATTAAGGGTAGTAACAATGTCGGTGCTGATTGGTTGTCACGGTTGACTAATGATGCAGAGGATCGGGAGTAAGTAGCTTGTAGGTGCATATGAGAGGGTTGGAAAAAATTTTAGAACAATGATCTGCCGCCCACTTATATTACAGGAATGAGTTGTCCAGGCGAGCTGGCGAGACGCGACGCTGAGCAGACCAAGAATAAGACCAAGCAGCTACAACCAAGGATCCCCACATCAAATCCCGGATAACCGGGAAAATCACCGTATTCAGATAAGACATTACTACTCCCATTTACCCACGAATATCCCAAGTACACCATGTATTCAGACATCTCCTCACATAACAGTAGCTCAGCTAGTTGTCATTGTAAATGAGTGGGTTTGCCACTAGAGTTAAACCTCACTAGGTGCATTGCCACCAGGACCTTGTCGCTGGCCAAAAATGCGAACTCAGGAGTTTTCCCCTTTCAGTGTAAGTTTAACGTAAATGTAGAGGGGTTTTTCTACTCAAGGGGGACCATTGCATGCGCCAGTGATTGTTAGACTCACACTACAGTATGGAAGACACTGTGAATGACGCTAGGTGATTTTAACGGAGTAAAATCAATTTTAGTGGGGAGGGATGTCACGGTATCGTGCCTGAGATATATAGCTAGACATATTAGAGAGTCGAGGGGGGTGCGGGGAGAGTATAGAGAGAGAGAGAAGAGGGGGTGGGGACGTGCGGTCAGTAATTTGGTCAAGAACCGCCAATTCCCCAAGCATAGGCTTGTTCCAAACGCAGGGTATAAAAAAAGCAGGAGAGGGGAACGCAGTGTCCCCAGTTGGTGCCAGCGAGTGAAGTGCTTGTGAGTGTGGAGTGGCGACCAGGGTGACGCGGCACCCTCCTTCGACCATGTGTAAAGGTTAGTATACAGTGTTATTATATAAGTAATCTGATGTGCTAGACGCGGTCATTAATATGCGATAAGGGTAAATTCAAGGGAGGGTTAATTGTTTTGCCTGGTATATAGGACTCCGTTAGGCTAGTGGTATCAGATTAGTGACGGGTAATTTTAGGAGTGAGTTTGACTGAGTGTGGCTCAGTTAAGGCTCTAGTTAATTAAATTAGAGGGGTTAATTAAGTTAGTTAAACATTTGGATAGAAGGAGCGAGTGGTGTGTGAACGTAATCTCCGATTCATTTTCATCAATTTGTGTCTCTTATTCAATAAACCGTTTTAATAGAATCGTTGTTTAATTTATCATTGTTAATTGTTAAATAACAGTTTTCTAATAACATAGTCCCATCGCGTTAACAATTGAACAGCCCTTTTATATCTATATAAATCTATATATATACACACCGTTAATCCTGTAAGCTGGCCGAACAACAAAATATACTGTATCGATCGGTATAAATATATTGGATAGACGTGTCTTTGATTTGTATCCCGGGTAATTAATTAAGGAATATTTTCCTACGAGATCCTTTATCTTAGTGGCCCAATTTATATACAAATCAGGGAGGCGACCTATTACACAAGCCAATAGCAAGCCTTTATTGTATAGTAATGGCTGTTGATTCACAAATCTACTACAATCCCTCCTATTAGTTGCCTTGGATGCATGGGGTATATCTTTTTTTTTTCCTCCACAATAGATGAAAGCCCCCTAACCCCCTGGGGGTCTTATTTTTATCTTGCAAATACGTCCTTGAAAGTATGAACACTTTTTAAAATCACCCTGTATATACAGTACCTGCAAAGAGAAATACATGTGTAAAGTAATATACATTACACATCCATACCTACAATTGTAAGGTAATTTGACATCGAGCAGTCAAGGGGATCAGTTTCTCCTGTTCATGAGTTAGTATAAAAGATTCAGAAAAAGTGTTTTAGGAGGCAGGGGACGCTCAAAACCAACCTTAATAAAAACCTACATAACTCGCGAGTGCTTATATATCACCATAAGTGACAACGACTGTCAGGAAGCATGGTGAGTAAGGGCCCAGAGTGCCTAACTCCCAAATTTCAAAAGATGCTTTTAATAGGGAAAGGGATGAGTATGCCACAATAACCTATTAAAATTACAGGTACTGTACTTGCATTATTTTAAATATGGGAAGAGTCAAGAGTGAGTGAATCCCTTCTATGTTCATTAGAGATTACTTACGTGTCACCGCAGGAGTGACAGCGGTATCCTTCAGGAGGTATGGTAAGCCGTAGCCAGGGTGGTGGGGCGACGGTGGGTGTGAAGGGAGGCAGACGCACCTCCTCCAACTGCCACTGGGTAAGGTCTTGTCTGTCTGTCGGTACTTCGTTGTTGGCCGGCGGGTACTCCACCAACTCCCCGTCACCTCCTCCCAGGATCTAGTGGACAGATTGTGGACAAATTTTTTATATTGTGGATAAAAGTTACGATATTTTTCCCATACTCAAAATGTATACTCTTACACATAAACCTTAACTTAACCTTACTTGGAATTTACCTGACTTAACCTATACACCGAACTAAAACCTAATTAAAACTTTGACCTAGCATGTACTAAAACTTTGCTTTCATTCAATTTGCCAATACTTTACAAAACTTAAACTTTAACAGAATATTAACCTGTATTCAGTCAACAACATTACTCAGTGCGTGTTTTTTTTTTTTTTTTTTTTATATATTCCAACTACTCCCTCTCAGGTATAGGCTGAGAGCCTGTACATCCAACCGCTGAACACGGTGAAGCCAGCAAGGTGTTGTTCCAGTCCAGGGAGAGTGAGACACGCGAAGCACTTAGAGTTCTACTCACGGCTCGAAGAAGCCCTATCTCTGAAGCCTTCGTGCTTCACTGTCTCACCCCCTGAACTCGGAACCTCACTTTCAGAACGCCACCTATTGAGTAATTAACTCACTAGGCATTGCCCCCCCTATGGCATATTTTGAATATGGGAATATTCATACAGTGCTATTTAATCAGGGAACAATGAGGGTATTTTTTTGGCGTTTCGGTGGGCTTTGTGGTGCTGCATCTTATTCTGGCTACACAGTAGTGGCAGCCATGGCCCCAGAGATGGTATCTCCCAAGTACCAAACTTGTCCAACATCTCCAGTGCCTCATTGTCAAAGGTAACACTCACGAGCCGGTCATTGAACACAAGCTCACATTTGCAATATATGCATTCAAATTTCTCAACTTCGGACTTCTTCCTCGGTAGAGGTTCCTTATCATAGTGCAGCGCTTCTTCCCGTGATGTACCCAGCAGCGGCAGAAGCTACAACACCCACCCCTTTTCTGTATATTGTACCGGTACTGTGCATGGGTATGCACTCTTTTTTTTCTACCTTTCCAAGCCCTAATCTACTGTGCAAAACTTTTGTTGTATTTTATTAGTTTCCTTGATTTCATTAATTAGGTTTATTTGTAAGTTGTAAGTTAATGGTGAATTGGTGAATGAATATGAATTTATTTATATTAACTCTTAAAACCATTACTTGTAATGCCCTCTCTTCATTTTCTGAACTTGGCCTTGGCATCTTGCACACTATCTGCGATAAGTACTAGGTCATCTGTGTATAGCAGTTTCCAGAAGAGTCCAGCTCTGAAATCTCCAGATAGTGCCTTCAGAACCATAACAAAGAAGAGAGAGCTTAACACACAGCCATGGTGAACTCTAACGCGTATATACTGTAAATTCCTCAGTCGGTACACCTTTCACCCTCACTGCCGTTCATGAATCCTTGTACATCTTCATTATCACACACACCAGCCACTCCTCTACACCAAGTTTTCTCATAGCCCACTGCACAACAACTCTGGGCACCCTATCAAAGGCATTCTCCAGGGCTACAAACACAAGGTGCAGATCCCTATCTTTAAGAAAATACTTTCCTGCAGCTGCCTAACTATGAAGATAGCATTGATCTTGAATTTAAAAACCTGACGAGTGAGGCAGCTCAGAACAGGGCTGCCTGGAGCACCGTCATTAGGATGTGAGACTGGAACCACACTTTGAGTGGAGCACTCGATCTTTGAATTTGTGTAGCCTATATATGTATGTATCACTAAGAAAGTTTGATCAGGTGAGCTGTCTAATAAATATAGTACAGTACCGGTACTCACAAAACTCCTGAGGTAGGCAATCAGCTCCTGGTTCTCCTTCTCAGACACATCCAATAACTCACTGCCTTTCTTGCACCAGTCTAGCTCCTCCCTCTCATCCCCCAATGGTGGTTCATCAGCTTCATCACACCCGTCGTACTCCAGCCCGCTTTCACTTCCCTCCGACATGACCACCTCTGCCTGTATGGGCATGGGGTACGCGTCCTCCCATTCCCCTTGGTCATCATCTTCACCATCATCATTTATTCTATCCTCGTTTGTGTCCGTTCCGTCTTCTGCCATGACCAATACACCTTCTCCGTCGTCATCATCATTATCCATTGCCTCATCCTGATCGTCATTCTTCTCTGCTGGTCGCTTCTCTTCAGCACTATTCCGACGATTCACATACACGGACACCTCAGTTCTGCTTTCCTCAACATTCTCCTTCTGTTCTCCAAGCTTCTCTGTGGCACTCTTGAGCTGTATGGATGAAAGCTGTCGAGCGAAAGCCACTGCCACCTCTCTTACTAAATCAACCTGACTTTTCTCAACTGTACACTTTGTAGGGGTGGGAGATCTCGAGCTTCCAGACGATTGGTCTTCATTCTTGGCAATGGGACTGTGAGGTAACAAAGCTTTTGGATTACTGGTACTGCTATTCTCCTTTTCTATAGAGCTGTCTTTCATATAACTCTTCTTTCTTAAGGTCTCTCTCTTTGTTGGTGACTTTGTTGCAATTATAGATTTAACCGAGCTGGAAAAGATACTGCTTTTTTCAACATGGCTCATTAATTCAGCCGAGGATTTTCGCTCTGCTGTTCGGCTAGCACCGGACTTAGCATTAACAGATTTATCCAAGCTGGAAAAGCTACTGCTTTTATCAACATGGCCCATTAATTCAGCTGAGGATTTTCGCTCTGCTGTTCGGCTAGCACCGGAAGTACCGGTACCATCTTTTGAGGGTTCTGATTTTGTTTTAACAACACTAATGGACACGCTGCCACCGAGGTCCACTTTATCCAACTGCTCCTTGAGATGCTTATAGGACTTACTCTCCTTGAACGGTATCTCAATTTTGTTTTCGGCTTCCCCAATATTTTCAGTTTTCTCTGCAGTTTTCAAAGGTTTGGGTTCTTTACTGTTTTTTTCCTCAATATCTTTCCAATCAGGAGCTGTTCTGAGTCTTTTTGAAATGTTACTAATGCCCCTATTACCACTTCTAGAACTCTCGGTAATATTACTAATATCAGTATTACTATTATTACTATTTCTGGGACTCCTTCTGGTATTACTTATGCCACTATTACCAGTATCGCCTATTCTGGTACTTCTGGAAACATTACTCAAGCCAGTATTATCATCACTTATCCTGGGACTTCTGGAAACATTTCTTATACTAGTATTATCA
Source organism: Paralithodes platypus (assembly GCA_032716605.1). Taxonomy (NCBI): domain Eukaryota; kingdom Metazoa; phylum Arthropoda; class Malacostraca; order Decapoda; family Lithodidae; genus Paralithodes; species Paralithodes platypus. The sequence continues at coordinate 16,055,625 of CM064504.1, forward strand.
ACATCACCTATTCTGGGACTCCTGGAAACATTTCTTATAACATTATCAACATCACCTATTCTGGGACTTCTGGAAACATTTTTTATATCAGTATTATCAACATCACTTATCCTGGGACTTTTGGAAACATTACTTACACCAGTATTATCAATATCAGCTATTCTGGGACTTTTGGAATTGCCAGTATCACCTATCCTGGGACTTCTGGGAATACTTATAATACCACTTTTGCCAGTACCGGTATCACTTATCCTGGGACTTCTGGAAATACTACTCACGGCACTATTACCAGCACCAGTATTACTAAGATCAGTACTACCAACACTACTTACAATAGGAGTATTTTTCTTTTCAATTGTATTTACAATGGTAACAGACAATGCAGTTTCTTTCTTTTCAATTTTTTCTACACTGACAGTGGACATTTCTATATCTTTTCCCGCACTGATCATTTTAACAGGTTGGATATCAGTAGTACCGGTAGTAGTCTTGTCAGTGCACTTTGAGTCATCGTCTGAATCACTGTCTGAGTCTGAACCATCTGAGTCCGAGCCATCTGAGGAAGAATCACTATCACTGCTCGAGCTACTGCTGTTTGAATCAGAATTGTCCGAGTCATTACCGTCACTATCATCCGAGTCACTATCACTGCTCAAGGAAGAAACTTTTATCTCGATGCCAGTTCTGCCCTTTGTCTTGTCAAAAATAATCTGATCACTGGATGGATTTACAAATACTTTTTTAGATAGTTCCTTCTTCAAATGCTCACTTCCAAGGCTACCAGTACTCAAATCTCTCTTTGTATGCAGTGATGATGAGCTAAGTCTCCTTTCTTCCTTCACCACTCTAACACACTTGTCTTCAGTCGAGTTTATAACCACATCACTGCCTTTCTCAGTAGCATTAGTACCTTTGTAACTACTGGTAGCTGCTTTCATCACAATATTAGTCATAGGTGAATCTTTATAGTTCTCACTAGTGCTACTGTCACACTCAGTCTTCACTGACGATTCCACAACTTTGTTTACTCCTACCACCGGTGAAACATCGTTGCTAGGAGATTTAGCATTGACAACCAAACTTCCATCGAGGTTGTAAACAACCGGATCAGACGCTTCCAGTATCTTAGGACTGATGGATTCCCTGCCTTCCGTTGCTTGCACAAACGCCTGCAGCTGTTTCAATCCCTCGTCCGACTGGTTCACCTCGCTGGATTCCACCAGGCCAGAGACATATACTTCCCGGTCAGTATCTGTAAATATTCAATTTATACACGGTAGTGTTTAATATTATAAATAAATCTAGACCTGATATACAGTACACACAGGATGAACTTGTTGCATCATTATCCAATCAAATTATGATTGTAATATAATATTTAATTTCTATCACAAATTATATTTAAACAAAAAATCATAAAATAAATATATAAATATAGAGGGTGTTTCAGTTGACGTTTTCATAAATGACAGGACGTATTCATCAGGCAATTATAAGACTATTTTATTCTATGACGTTCGGGGCGAGTATTTATAATTACAGAGATATTACACATCAAAAGTTATCGATAGATACAAACAAAAATGCAGTCTAAGGGGTAAAAATAAATATTTCAAAGCTAGCACCGGGCAGAAAGAATTTGTTTACATGTGGATAACACTTCTTTTTTCTACTTACAGCTCCCCCTTCTCCCTTAGTTTCCACATTACCTCTGCTCCCCAGCCATTCCTTGTGCACTTTTTTCTTAGCTTCCGCCGCTCATCTAACCTCCTCACTCCACCATGCTGTTCCCTTCACTCCCCTACCTCTCTTCCTTACCCCATACACCGACTCACATGCTGCACATATTTCATTCTTAACCCTTCTTTGGCGGCGCCCGGCTATAGTCGAGTGAAATAAATGTGGCCTATGTGGTGGGGCCCGGCTATAGTCGCATGCAATTTTGAGCACGTAATGTGCTCCGAGAGAGAGCGGAGCGGTGGGAGGAGCGTAGGTTACCTCATGACCGCTCGCCACGGTGGCCGTGGAGCTACTGAGAAGTACTCCGCCCTACTCCACCCTCTCTCACTCGTTTCACACGTAATAATGTAAGGAAATGACCGTATTTTACCGATTTTGCCCTTCGGTTGCACGATCGTTGCAAGACAACCAGTGATCGTAGAAGGATGGTTCTGGTGTCATTGGAAAGCTCATTTATCGCCCTTTCAGGGATACATACTTGTATTACGCTCTGGCTCTTGTTTATGCATGAAAACGAGCACGGAAACAAGCTCGTTTACGGTAAAAAAAAACGCTGGGCGGCGCAGTCAAATATACTCCACCACCCGCTCTTTGAGTGTTAAACACCTTGCACACTTCCTCCACGTCCCTCAGCTGTTGAAAGTTATGCCTCCCCAATCTCTACTCCACCTCCCTCCTGAAATCTTCCCCTTTCTCCTTCTTCTGTAATGCTTCCACTCTTCTCACCGTACAGCCTATCTCCTGTCTTCTTCCCTTCCTATACACCTATTTATATATATAAATGTATAATAATAAATTAATAATAATAATTTCCCACCAACCGTGTGTGTGGTTGATATGTTCCTTGAAGATGACCTCTGTTGTGTCCCCGGTGGTGGCTCCCTCTGTGTGGTACATCTCGTCTAGGCTTTCTTCCTTCTCCATACCTAGCTCGTAGTCCTCGGCCACTTCCTCCATCATGTAATCATCATCGTAGCCTGGGGAAATTAAGAAAATGAGAGCCATGATAACTTAACACCCAAGGTTCTTTCCCAATTAGTTATACTCTGAGTCAAGTTAATGAAAGGTTTAACACTAGTAGATCCCACACACATGGGGGTATAGTGGTAATTTTTTTTAAATAAATATAGAGAACTTTGATTATTTTAACAATTCTTGAGCAAATTTCATAATCCCTAGATACCTTATCAAGCTAAAAGAGAACCAGAAAACCCAGACCCTCCTTCAAGCAAACATTTATCAAAACTGATATAGAAATTTCCCAGACAAAGGCTGGATTCTCCTAAATTGTACGCTTGCTATCGCTCTCCAGGATTTTTTTTAAACCTAAAAGGAGTAAAAAAGACAAACTAATGGTACAAAGTGTCATAAAATTGCCAAACTCATGGGGCTAAACTATACAAATTCAAATAAAAAAAGTTAGGCTACCATAATTTAAACATTTCAAAAATATCCAACCACGGCGAACGTTAGGCCTGTAACTGATAATGATGCTTATTGTGTTCCTGGGAAAGAGTAGCCTAGAAGAAAAAGTAGAAGGCTTAACCCCTCTGCTGTGGGCATATTCCTCCCCCTGTATATTTCTCTGCAAGCATATTTCGTGTTTTGGTTCCTCTAATTCTGATTATTGGAAACAAAAAGGTATGTGACGAATAGTACCCGTTCTAAGCTATACAAAGATATCAAGCCACAGACCTGGGGCTGATCTATGGCCGTAACACTGTATTTACCTAATTGTATTTACCTAATTGTAGTTTACAGGAGTTGAGCTAAGCTCGTGTTGTCCCGTCTCTCAGTCTACTTTTTATCCAATTTTTTCTTGAAAATATGGATGTTCCTTGCCCCTACCACCTCCTCCTCCAGCCCATTCCATTTGTCAATACATCTATAGGGGAAGCTAAACTTCCTGATATCGTTCTTGCAGGTAGGTCTTTTTACTTTGTAGCTGTGGCCTCTAGTTATTCCTGTATCCATAATTAATATATCCTCCCTATCCAGCCTCTCCAGCCCCCGGGTACATTTGTACATCATTATCATGTCTCCCCTCTCTCTCCTCTCTTTTAGACTCGGTAGATTTAATTTGTCTAGCCTCCCTTCATATGGCAGTTCTCTGAGACTTGGAACCAATCTAGTGACTGCTCTCTGGATTCTTTCTAACTTGTGAATATGCTTCTTTAGATGCGGGGACCACACCACTGCTGCATACTCCAATCTTGGTCTAATCATACTCTTCATAATTTTCGCTACCATGGTCTCATCCAAATAGTTGTGTCGTTAAAGTGGAGTATTCTGAGGTATCCCAGAGTAAGTGAAAATTCACTGTGATGCGATTTTTCACGCCCTCTAACTACATTTAAAAAAAAGTTAGGGAAAAAAGTATTATGTATTGAAGAGACTATGATTTATGACCTGTACGAAGAAATGACAATCAAGTTCCTACCTCGTATGTAGCATTCACAGTAACGCATAAAAATACACCCGATTTGCTGTAATGACAGCTCCAAACTGTGAGTTACACACATACATCCGCTCTGAAGCCTCGCGGGTCACTGAGACCACGAGTTATAGGGAGCTTGGTATATCTGCAACTGCTCTCCGTATTACCACTTGTCACTCAGGATCATTATACTGTACTGTACTCAGAAAATACTGAACGTATGGGTACATCGCCTGAAACTACGATCGATAATCGGTGGGTGTGTGTGTGTGTGTGTGTGTGTGAGGCGAGGGGGCTGTCTTGGTGGCTCACATTAGTTGCCAGCTACATCACACCATGCACGCGTCTCTCGCATATTCAGAGGAGATGACGGATTTCCTTCACTTTTTATCTCCGATTCATATGCTGCGAACACACTTTACATATCAAATTGTATTATTTTTCTGGTCATATTTGGACCCCATGCTCCGTACTAGGTAACTAGGATCCCACATATTCGGAGGAAGGACTGTACTTTGTTAGGGTACCTCAGAAATGGAATAATATGGGTGTGAAGAATATATATATTTTATCATCATCATAAGATCATTACCAGATCCATCATACCTTACTGACAGCAATGCCACATACACACATTCATACATGCCTACATAAATACATACATACATAAAATTTTAAGACTGAGTGCTCCAAACATACGTGCAGTTTCAGTCTCTTGTCATATCCTTAAACTCATTTTCTGACACTATGTGTAAGCTCACCTCCACTGTACTATAGTCTATAGCAGCAAGCAGGGGAGTTGTGTGATCTTGACCAGTACCGAGTTGAACAGTGAGAGGCTTAACCTTGGTAGATAATCAGTTGATAAGGTAAATTCAAGTATGAGGAAGTATCAAAATACCGATAGTACAGTACTGTTCTGTATACTGTATAGGCTATACCGTATATTGGATTAATTAAAACTATTACCGGTATGTACACAGAAAAAAAAAAAAAAAAATATCCAGCATTATTATCGGTAAATGTAGTCAAGATTATGGGGAGTCACACCCTCAACAGAAACAATAAACAAAACATTAATATGACACTGGCAACTCATGTATAGAGAGAAGACAAATAGATACCTTACCTTGTGATACCTTGTGATGTGTTCGCCACTCTTCTAGCGGTACCAAGGAGCGCGACGCCCCTCGTTTTGGGTGGTGATTTGGTGCAGTAGACTGTTTGAAGCGACAGCTCGCTCCCTTGCGAGGATGGGCTCGTCTGGCACCTTTTGGAGTTCGACATCCAGGGCTCTCTTGAAGCTGTCTAACGAGACGTCCCTCATGTCTCTTACTCGCCGTGGGAGTTTGTTGAAGAGACGTGGGCCTCTGTGTGATAACCAGCCCTCTCGCAGAGAGCCCATAGCACCCCTGTTATTCATCCGGGGGATTTCGCATTCCCAGCCTCTCCCATCACTGAATTTCATGACTATCGGAGTATGTAGGTTTGGTACTAAACCCTCTGCGATTTTCCACGTGTATATTATTAGGTAACGTTCTCTTCTACGTTCCAGTGAGTACAGATTCAGTGCTCTTAATAGACAGGGGAATGTGAAGGGATGAGCTCTATGGTTGTCAGGAATTGATTAGTGGTTATGTCCTACAGTATAGTGACCTTTATTTGATATGCAGTCTCATGAAGTGAAGTCTCATGGTACTTCTGTATAATGAACCCAATCCAAGAAAAATAGTTCAAAATTAAGTTGGATAAAGTTATTCTGCGAGGCTGCTTAACCTTTTCACACACATGTGGATGTGATCGCGTCCTACAGAGATACTTTAAACCTTTGTGACCATCAGGGGTGTTTAGAAACCTTTAGTTTAATCACTTCAACCTCTGCAGTTGTCTTTGAGTGAGTTGTAGGCAGAAAACTAACTTTGAAGAGGTAATTATGTGATTAAGAGAATTCTATTTTGAATACTAACCGGCAACTCCCGGACTTGAAATGGTTAACAGATGACGCAGTAAAGGCTAGCTATCATGGGATCAGTACAAAAAATAATCGCATTCTCGCACTTAAGTGACTTAGCTTTCATATAAATTCAAATGAGTAGCAAGAAATGCTGTATAAATTTAAGCGTGTTACTTACTTAGTCTCTCTCTCTCTCTCTTCATTATGACTCTGGTACAGTACTTTCTTTTATATCCTTCATTTGTAACTTTCTAATATATACACCATAATGTTTCATGGGAAGCTGATAAAAATGGCCACACTCCTAAATGCCTAGGTGAGGTTAGGTTAGGTTCGATCAAGCATAGGTTGGTTAAGTTATAGTAGGTTTAGTTGTTTAAATTAACCCTTTCACGCACATATGACGCAGAGCTTGCCAGATTAGCAATAAGAAATAGAGTTCTCTCACTCTTATATATTTTTTTTTTTTTTTTTTTTTTTTTTTTCTATATTCCAAGTACTCCCTCTCGGGCATAGGCTGATAGCCTTTACACTCTATCGCTGAACACGGTGAGGCCCGTGAGGTCTTGTTCCAGTCTAGGGAGTGAGACATGCGAAGCACCTATTCACGGCTCGAACCCAACTCCATCTCTGAAGCTGATTCGCCTCTGCACTTCCCAGGCTCGGACCCTCACTCTCAGAACGCCACCTATTGAGCAATTAACTCACTAGGCATTGCCCCCCTGTAGCATATTTTGAATATGGGAATATTCATACAGAGCTATTTAATCGGGGAACAATGAGGGTATTTTGTTTTGGCATTTCGGTGTGCTGTGGTAATGCACTGAAACTAGGTACAGTACAATTACCTCTCCAAAATTAGTTTTCTGCCCACAGCTAACTCAAACACAACTGCAGAGGTTGAAGTAACTAAACTAAAGGTTTCTAAATGCCCCTGATGGTAACAAAGGCTTTAAAGTATCCCCAATAGGCTCAAAATTGCGTCATATGTCGGAGAGGGTTAAGTAAAGGTAGGTTAGGAGATTAGACATCTAGATTTTAAGCGGTTTCATGGAATCTTCTGCCTTTTTCAACTTGCCTTATAATCCTAGTCAAGTTCATGTGTCAGCAATTACTATACATGGCACTAAGGCATAAGATGTTTATTAACTATATTTCACCTCCTATCATAATCCTAATTTCTTTGCAACAGTGAAATCTCCAAGATACTATTTGCAGCCATTAGGTTGAGAAAACCTCCAGGTCTGGTCAAAGAACTGGGATTTAATCTCTACAAGGGATGGGGAGAGGAGAATATAGTTGTTTGGGAGGTTGTCCTCTTCTACAGCTTGCAACTGAGAATTCTCCCTCAAGTGATGGCACTACAAACAAGTGATTCTAATTACCACATTGACAATCTGCTTTAGTTTCTGTACATTATTGTATGTTTAAAGAAGCATAGTTATTAAGAAAACTCTAGCCTTATCCTGACCTGTATGGTGAGTGTAATCCGTGGGTGATGTGAGAGCCAGTAGTGCCTCCACAGCAGTCCGTGCCTCTATGTCCCCTTCCTCCTCCTCCCCCCCCGGCTGGTCCTCAGGCTGTTCAGAGCCGGAGCCGGGCGGGGCATGAGGCTCCTCATGCGACATCATCCTCACACCTAATTTACAGATATCATGTACTCCATTAAACACAATAAAATTAATGTACCAGAATGTGTTCCCACTTCCCTCCCTCTCTCGCTCTGGTGTAGAAGTACAAGTATCTACAGTAATTCATATGTTACTCATACTGTATAGCATCAATGTTAATAGACACATACAGTAGGTGCTAAGTAAAAGAGAGATACAGTATGACCAAAAACAGTTGAAAATAGCTCCCAAAATGGTATAATTACCCAGGGTAGAAGAAACTACGTACAGTACTGGCAATATAAGCATTGACCTAAAGGATCAAAAGCGAGTCTTTATGCCAACAGTTGCATAGTGATTATGAAGCCAAGAAATAGAGAAACACTATATGTACAGTATATTATGAGCAAGATTATTGATCTTAGGTAGAAGACAGTATGGCACCATAACGGATATGTTAGAGAATGATTATAACAAACGTGAAACATTTTCTTTATGAAATTAAAATACTGTACTAAGAAAACGGTATGGTACTTATAAAGGGGAGTAAATGCGAAAGCTAAACATAACAATGGAATGGATGAAGTGATAGAATTGTAGAGTGAATGGATCGATGGTCTCAAGTTTGTAGTGTAGAGCGCAGCTTGTGCCCTTTTAACTTGACAAACTTAAAATGTCAACCTTGTACAAGTTTGGACAGCCATTTTGTTATGGAAGTGTTATCTGAAGAATTAAGATGCTTATGCTATGGTTATTTGAGGGATTACAAACATAGTTCATGTATGGAGGGTATTGTCAAACCCCTATAGAATAAAGACTCGGGGTCAGAGGGTTGATTTATGAAAAAACAAAATATAAAGTGTATGTATATATATATATATATATATATATATATATATATATATATATATATATATATATATATATACATATACAGTAGGGTCTCACATAAAACGAGTTTATGGTCGATAAACGAGGGCGTTTTATGCGATTTCGTTTTATGTGAACACAGCATTTTGGTGGCGCAATATCGTCAATGTTCACTGTAAGCGAAATTTTTCGTACAAAGCGAACGATATTTCGTACGTTTTGTACGATATTTCGGCGCTCTATATGAAAACTCCTCGGATTTGCCCCACTTTGGCGGCGGACTCGTTTTATGTGATCACATTCGTTCTGATCGAAAATTAAATATTAATATTTTAGGTCGGTCGTTTTAATCGACTCGTTTTATGCGAACACGTTTTATGCGGGACCCTACTGTGTATATATATATATATATATATATATATATATATATATATATATATATATATATATATATATATATATATATATATATATACAGTATATATATAGCACCCATTTTCTCTTAATCCCAATCAGGGGTTATACAGACTGGGATAAGTGATCACTTCGTCACATATTGCACACGGAAAACCACAAAAATTACCCTAGAGAATCACAAGGTTATCAAAACAAGGTCACTCAGAAACTACAATAAGGAAACATTTCTGGACATTTTATGGAATACAGACTGGTCTCCAGTGTTTGGAAGTACAAACGTTAATGACGCATGGGTTGGCTTCAGAACCATCATCACAAACATCCTAGACGAAATAGCTCCTCTGAAAGACATACGAATTAAAGCAAGGTCAGACCCATGGATCAACAATGACATACTACACCATCTGGAACACAGAGACAATCTGTTAAAAAGGCTAGCGAAACATAGACAGGATCAAGGTCTGAAACATGAGTTCAACAGGGCCAGGAATAAACTAAGTAGGAAAATGAAATCAGCGAAAAATAATTATTTTCACAATAAGGCAGAGGAATATCAGAATAACCCAAAGAAACTATGGAGGCACCTAAAAACAACAGGCTACAGCAACAAGACAAGGGATTCGTCTAACACTAATATTGCTCTCACCATTAATGATCAGGTTTGCCACGATAAACGACAAATTTCAACCTACTTCAACTCCTTCTTCACTTCCATAGCAAACACACTTGCACAGAACCTACCTCAACCTCTCAATAAATACACGACAACAACGGCCACCTTTCGTAATTTCTACAGAGATAAAGACATACACCCGAACACATTTAGATTGCAAAATGTTACACCAAAATACACTTTTGATGAGCTGTCTAACCTAAATGTACATAAGAGCACAGGACCAGACAAAATTCCTGTCAAATTTCTACGAGATGGAGCCATTGGTATAGCAGGCCCCCTAACCCACATCATCAACTTGTCAATTAACACCAACACAGTACCTGCTGAACTGAAGGAAGCTATTGTAACCCCTCTATTCAAGAAAGGAAATAAACTAGAAGTTGGCAACTACAGACCAGTTAGCATAATATGTATTGTATCTAAAATCCTTGAAAGAGCGGTATACACCCAAATTGAACACTACCTCAAACAAAATGATCTATTCTATAAGTTTCAATCAGGTTTCAGATGCATGTACAGTACTCGACAGACTCCTGTCTCATCCACTTAACGGATCACATTCGTAAAGAAATGTCTAAAGGTAACTACACCGGTATGGTTCTTCTTGATCTACAAAAAGCGTTTGACACAGTAGACCATGATATCCTATGTAATAAACTACAAGCAATGGGCATAGGGTCTGTGAACTGGTTTAAATCTTATCTTAGTGGTAGAACCCAAAGAGTCAAAATTGATGATAATATATCTGATCCTATGCCGATTAACTGTGGGGTCCCGCAGGGAAGCATCCTTGGTCCCTTACTCTTTCTCTGTTATGTGAACGACATGGAACTGAGCGTCTCATGTAAATTATTACTGTATGCAGACGACAGCGTGCTTCTGGTTTCAGGAAAAGACCCAATAAGTATTGCCGCTTCACTTTCCAAAGAACTAGCATCATGTAGTGAATGGCTAGTGGACAATAGACTATCTCTCCACCTGGGCAAGACGGAAGCCATCTTATGTGGAACAAAACGCAAACTGAAAGACATAGTGGGCTTCTCGGTCAACTGTAATGATATTCCTATAACAACAGTGTCACAAGTTAAATATCTCGGACTGAAACTGGACGCGAGTTTGTCAGGTGAAACAATTTTGGAATCTATCCTGAGTAAGTGTAGAGCACGTATAAAATACCTGTATAGACAGGTGGGATGCTTGCCCGCGGCGACCAAAAAGACCCTCTGCCAAGCGCTTGTTCAATGTCATTTTGACTATTCTGCGTCATCCTGGTACTCTGCATCATCTAAATCAGCACAGCAAAAACTTCAGGTCACTCAAAATAAAATGGTTAGGTTCATGCTGAACCTAGGACCCAGATCACATGTTGGCCAGGAACAACTTCAGTCACTAGGTATGCTCAATGTCTCTGACAGGGCCAAACAAATCAGGCTAACTAATGCCTTCAAAATTTTCTATGACAGAGCTCCAGAGTATCTAAAGAATGATTTTGTTAAAGCAAATGAGAGGAGTGGACATAATACAAGAAACAGGATGTTTAATTTTAAGGTCCCGAGAATCCAAGGACAGGGTAAGCAAACATTCTTCTTCACTGCCATCAAAGACTGGAACGACCTACCCCAGTCAGTCCGTGAAAAGAGAACACTGTATTCCTTCAGACGTAGCCTGAAGGAACACCTGAACCGGACAGCTGCGAGAAGGGAGCACCAAGCTTATGTCTACTACTAAATACGACATAAGAGATAGACAAACCATTGAACTGAAATGATTACTGATTACGGATTACTGATATTTACTATAGGATGTAAGGTATCTTAAAATAACCCCCTAGAAATACTTTCTCTAAAGTATCTATTTCTTTATCCTCCCCATTTCCCCAGCTAACCTAATCCCACAAGGACCCCAATGGAAATACGCCTAACGGCCTTATTGGGCTATCCTTAGTTGGAATTATGCAAGGCTGGTACATGTCATATTTATAACATACTATGTGGTACCAACTCTGTAAATTGCTAACTGAATAAATATTATTATTATTATTATTAATAGTTTATTCCTACTAACTTTATTCATAAAGGAGATGGGCATTACTTAAGCAGGGTTCAAGAAAGTACCGTAGCTATTAGTACTGTACTATGTTAAGAAAGTGACTAGGCTAATAGTACCAGTACTATCTTAATGAAATATGGTACCTGAACATAGAGCTTACAGTACAATAATAGCATAAGATTTGATACAATCTAGAATTCTTCATCCATCAGTTCTAATTCTACCATAGAATATGTAAGTGAGAAAGAAAATATGGGATGGATGTAGTTACCGGGTGTACCACTACCGACATACAACATAAATCATCTATAAATACTTATAATAAAATAAATACTTATAAATCTATAATACTAGGTTAGGTTAGGTTGGGTTGTTTGGTTAGGGTAATGTATTTTTGTATCCAAAGGCAGTCAAAATAGACGGGAACATAATGGTGAGCGTCCGCGTAGTGTAAACAAGACGGGCGGTACACCCGGTAACTACATTCTTGCCGAAAATATTTCTTGATGCTTACAATACAAATATTAAAGTACAGTACTGTACAGCTGAGTACAGTACTTAACCCCTTCAGACTCATATGACGCAGAGGTTGCCAGATTAGCAATAAGAAATAGAGTTCTCTCACTTATAATTACCTCTCCAAAATTAGTTTTCTGCCCACAGCAAACTCGAAGACAACTGCAGAGGTTGAAGTAACTAAACTAAAGGTTTGTAAATACCCCTGATGGTAATGAAGGCTTTAAAGTATCCCTAATAGGCTCAAAATTGCATCATATGTCGGAGAGGGTTAATATGAGCATCCTTCGATAAATAACATAGTTGAAACTGCTTTGAGTTGGATATACTGTATTGATGCTATGCTTACAGGTACCTACCCGATAGCACTATCGTTAGTGAGTGCTGTACTGTATTTTATATATTATTTTGTAATAGTATAGATATCTTATCAATATTTGTATTTTTTACTATTGTTAATGTCTTGTCATGTTGCAAATTTGATTTTAAATAATATTTTGACATTTAACATGTAGTTTCTTTATTCATGCAGAGTTTAGTAAAATTTGCCAGAACGTCCCGGACTTTCCAAACTTGACTACTTCCTTTAACGTGACGATAGTGCGTTGTTATATGTGCGATTAGTTTGCTTGGGAAACAGATTAACTTGCTCATGTAGTAATGTACACCCTATGTGGTGGATTGTGTTCTTTTATTTAATAATTTTCAGTTTAGTAAGCGTTGTTTCCACATAGCGATTTTGATAATTTAATTTGACTTTATATTGTCCTTGTCCCAATTTTGGTTTGTTTAGTTTGCAAGTTATACATTTTAATACTATACACACTGGCAATAATGTACCGTAATGTGCACTGTAGTTCCTGTTTCTGTATTAATTAATTACACCATTGATAGACCTCTGCCAGGTTTCAAAATTTCCAATAAAATATAGTTGTTGTACCCCAAGCTGTCTGGCCGAACAGCCCCAAGGCCCCGAGCAAGGCCAAGGCCATAACCGAGCGCCCCCACATAACCCTCCCTGCTGACCACAATAAAGCCTGAGTGACCGAAGCCACTCCATGGCGGGGAGCTGAGGAGGGTGCGGAAACGCCCGGGAAACCAAAGCCCCACCCAGGGCCCTGTGCCCCTCGGCAATTATGAAGAGAAAGTTGAGGGGCAAAGGAAAAATGTGACGCTTTGGCTTCCAATCTTGGTAGATTGGGAGGTCAATCCACGGAAGAGATGCCGTCACTTGAGATCTAGAAAATATATATGTAAAAGGAACAGTCAGAGTAAGCTATGGGTATGGCAGAGATCGCTCAGTTCTCACTCTGATAGACCAGCCCATCACCACATGATTAGAACCCAATCCTATCAGCATCAGCTAGGAAAGACCCTAGAAAGCCGCCTTTGGCGGGGGGATAGCTCCCCTATTTCAACCCATTTCGGGGTTGGGCACCCACCCTAAAATATAGTTTATAGCTATAGGTACATAGACTGGTCCCAAACTCTTAATCATTGGGATAATCCTCTCTAGCCCACTCTCACTTCCCAGCATTCCTATAAATCCTTCAACCACAAAAATTTATTCAGTACAGTACCGGTACCATATTAATGGTACAGCCACAGGATTTTACGTAAGCTGAACCTCTAGCAATGAAAGGGTTAAAGAATATTTAAATTTCACCCTTTAACTCTGGCAGATCCTTCATAAATTTAACAAAATCATTTAGAGGAAAAATTATACATACATTGATGTCATATAATTGCAAGGGTTAAACAAGGTTTCGGAGAGGGAGACCCCTTCACATGCTTAAAACTATCGCCTTGTATGTTTTGTTTTGAACAGTATGGTACAATATACAAATAAGAAAATTATCCATTATACCACTACCCTTATAATTACACATAGGCCTACTGTAATGTTGACAGATTATTTTAACTACAGTAGTATGAATTCACATCCACAAGGAGCAAGAAACAACAATGCAAACAAGGATGGAGAGTCTGCAAGAGACTGTCAGCAGGGTTGCCCAGGCTGCCCTTTCCGACTATCTTGCAGGAGTTTTATATGAATATTCATGATTTTGTTCTCGATGTCACACCTTCTGGCCTCCTCAACCACTTATACTTGTACCTTGTTTGTTAACGTAGCTGCTTATGATGCACTTTCCAGTCCATAGATTTCTATACTCCCTGTTTTTACTACAAATTTTAAATTATCTTTGGGCTGGCGCATCAGCAGTGTGTAGCTTCCGTGGACCCTGACCTACCACTTAGCTCTGGGGTCTGGGAAGCCCACCAGGTAAGAATACCAGGTAAGGTAAGGGGGCAAATAACAGAATAAATAGCTGTCAAAATAGACGGGAACATAACCGAGAGGCGAGAGCGCACGACCTAGGCTATGTAACCATGACAACCGTACGCCCAGATACTACATTCTTCCCAAATTCTTCACTATTATTCAAGATTCAACCACCCGAGGAAAAGGCCAGATCTACTAGAACTCAAGACTTAGTGTCGGACAAAATGTATTGTCAGGGAAGTGAATGGCTGCACTTCCCTACCAGCTTATTTTGTTGAAACTTGAAAGCCCTACTCTCAATACATCCAAGATCAACCTAGATAAGCACTGACAGAGAAGATATCATAGGCTTCCATAATAGAAAAACAGAAAAAAGTAATCTAGGCCTATAAGGCCTAATTGTTTAGTGTAACCTAAATATAGGACATGTGTAAACTTGTGAGACAAGCTACCTCAAAATGATGAAGCACAGTAGCCTAAAGAACATTTAAACAAATATAATGAACCATATAAGACAAGAATTATAAACTGGCATTATGCCTTAGGCCTATCTATTTGTACAGTATATTTATTATCTTATAACCTAGACCCCATCCTGTATATCACATGGAAAATGTCAGTATCTGTAATGAATGAATGTCAGCAGCATAGGCAAAAGGACATGACAAATTGCCATTATGTGAAGCCATGACTGGAGCACCTGATACCCCATGATGTGGCAGAAGGCGTCCTCACCACACACCCACCACCACCACTCCGCCCTCTGACCGAGTCATCACTCATCACCCACACCTCCACCACTTTTAAACCCACACCCATTCACACTTAATTCATGATTCTGAGTTTAATAGGTAAGGTCAAGGTTTGTTTACTATATGTCTGTCAAAATGGAAGATAGGTGTTGTGGGCATGATGGGGTAAGTGTGGCGGGTGTATCTGCCTGGTTCTCATCTATATGGAGAACCTGCCATCTTGGTATTACAGGTGCCATAATGTATATCCAGTACAGTATCCTGTAACTTTGCCATCGTTATGCCTAACTTTCACGTGGTTTTATGATTTATATGTATCATACCATAAGTGTAAGAGAGGCATAACATATACCAACAGATAACATTACAGCATGATTTACAAAGCGAGGTATACAACATGACTGGTACCTTAAATAGTTGGCACTCAGCTCCCCATAAACGACCAAACTGCCAGCGTCCTTATGTTCCTCCCAGACGGTCCGGCTCCTCCCTCATTAGAAACATCTATCTACACTTCTCCTCTTACTCACGAGCTTCGTTAATCCCCTCGTACCTTATATCTTAGCCTGGCTGGTAGACATTGCGAGGGAAGTTGAAAACGGGCGTAAAGTGAGTAAGTGTGCTCCTGCAGGGGAGAGGAACCCACCATGATCACGTGACCATGGCAACGCTGGACGACCTGCGGAGAAAACACTGTTGCCACGTCTCCCGCCCCCCCCAGCTGATTGCACGTAAACAAACACGTGCAGGTTCCTCAATATCCCTTTATGAAACCACGTGCTGAACAATTGATTGTTTCGTAGTTTGAATACGAGCAAGCATTGAATAAACTATAATGTTGAACGGTATCATATATATATATATATATATATATATATATATATATATACTCTCAGCAGGGCTCGAAGCACTGACAGTCAGGACGATTGTCCATGTTTTAACCTACTCTACCAGGCAGTGGTCGAGTTGGTTAAAACATGGACAATCGTTCTAACTTGGTGGTTCGAGCCCTGCTGAGAGTATACAAATATTTATACCCTGTTCCTAGGTATAAGGTATGTAGACCAGAAATCGCGAACCCTAACCTCTAGCACTCAGAAAAGGGCTAGAGCAAATAGGCTGTACATTTCCACACCTATTCCCTGGCTGATCCTTCCTAAATGGTAGAAATAGGTAGAAGCTTGACTATTCTAGTATAGCCTACATAGCTATATCATATATTCATTGGGGGTGTTTGTTTTTGTGGTGAAATTAATAAAATATAGATTTGTGAGATATACTTAATACAGTATATATATATAGCCTATACAGTATAGATAATTGTATACCAGCTCTACGTAGGGTAGGTAGTACCCGCCTTGCAACACAATCCCACCCCTACTCTGTGCAACTCTCCAACCCAAGAGTGAAATGCTATTACCAGACTTTCTGCTATGCAACTGCTGAGCTCTGGAACTCTCCCAGAATCAGTCTTTCCCTCTTCCTATGACTTAAATTGCTTCAAACACTGTGTGTCCAGGCATTTTAGCTCGAACGTCCCTTGATTTTGGCCCTGTCAATCTTTCAAAACTGGGGGAGGCACTCGCTGCAGGCAGTTATGCTTTTTGTCTTCCTCATTCCCATAGAAACAAAAATATGTATAGATAGATAGGTCACTGAAATAATGATTACTGAATGACTTGCTAATCAGCGATATATAGTAGGCCTACCGACTGATCACTGAATGACTTTCTGATCACCGTATGACTAACTGATCACTGTGAAATAATGATCACACGAGGACTTGCTGATCACTGGATTACCGATCAGTCAAGTAATTATTTTTTTTTTCTTCAATAAATTAGTTTAACCAGACCACCGAGTTCCCCAAAAGAATTCTCATAGGGTTGGCCCGAAGGATTAGAACAAGATAGACAACTAATCAAGACGAGATCGGGAAGGGGGAGCCCGAGGAAGGCAGGAAGTGAACAAATCTAGGAAGGTGAAGACACGCAGACATTTCTCGCCATTTCACCAGTTCAGCCGGACCACATCAGCTCCACAGAACTCTAATAGGCCAGGGCCGAAGGATGAGGCAAGAACTGCTACACTGCAGCACCAACGAAGAATGATAGATCAGGACTAAGGAAGAAAAAAATCACAGCGAGATGCAAAGCAATGCACTACTGAGGGGAATCAAGTCAGCTCGGCCGCACCAGAGACCGAAGAGACAAATTAGGTCAGGAGCCAACAACCTAGCCAGGCCAACTAAGAGGGCCCGACAGGGTGGCATATGATAAAGGCCGCCCAAAGGACAACCGAATGAGACAGAATAAGAACAGAAGGGGAAAAACATAGTAAAAGAACAGAAAAACTACGCAAAATTAGTCAAACCGACGACGAATGCTTGAGGGGAGAGGGAAATAACCATAACCCTCCCCCATCAAGCTCCAGTCACCGGCCCCGAAGCTCCCCTACCGCGACAAGGAGCTTGGTACTAGGGGGGCTGAAGTAACTGACCAGTGAAATAATTATAACTGAATAACTTGGTGTTCACCTTAGGATTACTGATCACTGTATGACTTACTGATCAGTGAAATAATAACTGATAATAATAATAATAATAATAATAATCACAATAATAATAATCACCAAATGACTTCCTGATCACAATAATATAAATCATCACTGTGAAATAATGATACTATGACTTTGATCAGTGAACAATTTATTGAACAATGTAGAACTTACTACTGTAATCAATAACTTACGGTTCACAATATAACTTACTAAATTGCTGATCATTGTAGAACCTACTAATCACTACTGATCAAAACTGTCTAGACCACTACTGATTAGTAAAGACCTCTACTGATCATTATAGTACACTACTAATTAGAATGAAACATTCAAATATCAGAACAAAAACTCCCTCATCTCCAATTAGCCTTATTCCAACAACCCATCAAATACAAAAGAAGAACAGGCTGCAGGTTATGGACAATGTCATCATTTAAGTATTTGGGCAGTGTGACAAACAGGAACGTTGTTGGAGAGACATAAATCAAGAGTGAAAGGAGTGGAAATAAGTTACTTGAAAATTATATGTGAAACCACATGGAGAGATAGACTGACAAACGAGGAAGTACTGTATATGAGCGATGAGATGTGGATATGCTGGAGTATGAAAAGGAACACTTCGAGATAGTTCGGTCATGTGGAGTGTATGGCGAGTGAGAGAATGAGAGAGGTGGAGGGATAGCATTGAGTGTTATGAGTGAAAGTGGTGTTAGCTGGGAGGAGGGGGACTGGTTAACGGTTGACAGAGGTGCATGGAGGCGATTCAGTCATGGCCACCTCCTCGGGGATCAATCTGTCAAGCAATAAATATATAGATAAAGAAGTAGTTTTAGTAGTACACAGCGAGGCACCTGCAATCATCATATATAATTTGAAAATACCATGGAATTTTTTTAATGAAATAAGTAGCACCCCGTTCTTAACATTAATCATCAATTACAAACCCCAATGTAGGTTACTTGAATAAACTAATGAAAGCATATAGTCCTCCCGGGATTCGAACTCGGGACACCACACCCAGAACATCAGCATATGAATTAGAAACAGTGGTTGCATTAATAAAACCACATCATAACATATTCAATTTTATTTCCTTGGTATCACACTTGTTTAGCTTACACCTGAATATAATCTTATGTTATAAAACTGTAATACTGCAACGGTAAGATAAATTTAAGACACCAAGAACAATATACAGACTTATTAAGGGGGGTCACTGTTTTTGTTTTATCTTTCTCTCCTTTTCTCTCTTTCCCTGGCTTGTATCCATTCGGCCCCATTCAGCCAACTTTTTAAGACGTTTATCCCCATCCAGGTGTTGATTTCTTCCTGGCGAGCGATAGCGAGCCAGCATTGTATGGAGAAATCCGGCTTTGCCAGAGAAATTTTTCTATCGAAAAATTTACAAATTTAGCTTACTGTCCAAACAAAAATATATACAGTATATATGCTGGCTCGCTACCGCTCACCAGGAAAATATTGACACCTGGATGGGGATAAACGTCTTAAAACAGTAGGCCGAATGGATACAAGCCAAAAAGAGAGGGAGAGAAAGAGAAAAAAAGCGAAGTGGGGTCCCTTAAACAAAGAGTAGGTAACCCATTTAGTATGAAATTTATTCCTTGCTTAGATCAACTAAATTTACATTCAACCCTCCCAAGAATATGCCTGTTTTCCCAACATAGATCTCAGCTGAGCTACTGTCCATTTCTTAACCCCTTTTGTACCGGTAACATCTTTTTAATTATATTCTGCTATATTTAGACAATTTTGTGTAGTTTAAGAAGGATCTGTGGTAATAAATATGGTTAAGTGGGATAGCTCGAAGCCTGTTATTGCTGAATTCCCTTTTTAAATTGAATAAAAGCGTCTAATAGTAGTCAAAATAAAGTTAAAAGGACGGCACGGTAATGAAGGGGTTAAGAACAACAAAACATAGTAATTTGTTTGACAGCATCACTTTTGTTACCTTATGCAGTATATATAATTATATATATATTTTATTAAGTGACACTATTCCCATTATCGATTTAACTTGTAATAGTAGAATGTTAAAGACAGTTAGGGTAAATTAATGGGCGAGGTCATGACATTACTGCAGAACGATGTCAGTGTTATTTATAGTAACATGTATCGAGGTCATGACATTACTGCAGAACGATGTCAGTATTAGTTATAGTAACATGTATTTTTGTAATTGCCTTCTGTCCCAGTAAATACTGGTAAGACACTGTCCTTCCAAACAGCTTACTTAATTCTAACTCAGTAAAAAGCTAAATATAATTACTCTCTAATTATCCAACTACTGTATATCAGTATTTTAATTGGTAAAAAAATTAAATATAAATTATGTTCTAATTTTCCTAAATACGCTTACATTATATTTGTATTTGAGTTTGGTTTCCAAACATATTATTACTGGTAACCATAAATGCATTGTAGGAATTGTGTAATTGTAGGACATAAAACTTACTTTAGTTAAATAAACATAAAACAGAACTCATAACTACATATGAGCAATCAATTGGAATGCATAATTCAATGGGTCAAATTGGTTAAATATTTGAATGAATATTTAAACTTTTATTTTTTTTAGTTATCTGTACTTAACCCTTTGGCACACCTATAGTTTCCAATCAAAGTTTTTCCCACTCCCAAAATATATCTCAGCTCACTCAGAGCCAGTTTTGTGCCCGGCGATAATTTGTTTCTGTGACGTTTTTATCCACCAAAAAATCCTTGTATTTGGATTAATGAGGTACCATCGGCTTCGTTATTGATTGAACTTGAAGATAAAGCAAATAAAAACATAGAATAAATACAAAACAACCACATTGGGGCACTCCGAAATAAGAATTGTAAACAAAAAATGAAATACCTTATCTCCAACTCGCACTAGCTCAAACTTTTGCCCACAACATTTTTGATTTGCATACATAAATGGAAGCGGAATTTAATGAGGATTCCACTGGTAACTTCAGAATTACTATAAACCAAATAGTTACTGAGATACACGAATAAACGTGAAAGTATCGAAAAACAGACTTGAGCTGTACTCTGCTCCCTTCCCAGCCAGCCGTCAGTAAACCGTTAAACTGAGGGGGTTGCCAATTGTACCCATTGAACTAGACTTAATACTTAATATCTATGCCAAATATGACGCGCGTCAGACAAAAACTAAATTTTTGGCGAATATTTTTAAGTTTAATGACTCTTAAAGTCATCGTGCGCCTAGGAAAAAAATACCTAATGACTCTGAACGAGTCATCGTGCGCCAAAGGGTTAATACAACCGCTTAACACTTACGGTGCGGACATATTTCCTCTATAATAGGGCTCATTCAGGCACTCCTGAATGCTTCAGCAAGTACTTGAATGAAATTAAATGTATTCAGCAAAACAACTAGAAGAAAATAGCTTAAAAATGACACCAGAATGAGCTTCGTAGCGCGAAGATTAAACCTCAAACTATCTCAAAACTATCTGGTATGGGATCACCAGACAAGGATAAAGTCTGTTTGTATGACACTGTACTTAGTGTCTCTATTGTACACTCTTACCGCTCATTTCAGCCACAAGTCTTTGCACCAACACTTGAGTAGTTTCACCCAAAATCTGAGTCAATTAGTTTAGCCTATGTTTAGTTACATTATGTTGCAGTTTGTTATGTTACAGTTTGTTATGTTGCAGTGTGTTATGTTGCAGTGTGTTATGTTACAGTTTATATTATGTTACAGTTTAGGTTATGTTACAGTTTGTTATGTTACAGTTTGTTATGTTATGGTTTAGGTTATGTTGCAGTGTGTTATGTTACAGTTTACAGTTTGTTATGTTACAGTTTACAGTATGTTTCGTAACACGTTATCTTAGTTTGGTTAGGGTTACGTTAGGTTAGGGTTTGTTAGCTTGAATGAAAACTATACTTGCGGCGAAGTGCCCTGCAGATGAAACACCTATAAACAGCACACCCAACACAATAATACCACACTCCTAGAAACCCCTTAATACCCCTTACACTTAAATATACACCTTTCAGTTAAGCTCTGCACAACATGGCATATTAATTACAAAGCTTCAATTACCTATTCAGACAACACTAATAACACCTCTAAAGTCACCACTACAGTACATTAAGGGGAAGTTTTAAGTTTGTTCCCTAAACCTCCATCAAGCTTAAAATTACACTCCCTTTCAAGATAAATGTATACATTTTTCGGTAGAAAATGTCCCAGCGGTTCCTCTTAAATTACAGGCTCGATATCACTTGCCAGGAAATAAAAGATACCTAAATGGTATGAGATAACAAGGATTTTCTGTATATAAATTTACTGTACTGTATATATGAGAAATAATCACAAATATTTTTCTTGTACTCGCAAGGAAAATATAGCACAGAACTGTAATCATTCGTCTGTACTCCAAAACATCTTACGGCAGATATGTGATTTTTCTTATTGAGAACAAAGTAAGAGAGAATAATACTGTACAGTATATATATTATATACACATACAGTATATACATAATATATATATAGCGAGAGAGAGAGAGAGAGAGAGAGAGATGGATGGATGATATGCTAAGTGTGGGGCCAATTACGTTCATAATTCTTATTACTGTATATTGTATTGCTGTTACGGTAATTGTAATTATATTCTTTAATTTTTGTCAGACACAAGGGGAGGTGGAGGGAGAGGAAGATCTCGGTTGAGATGGAGAGATGGTGTAGTACAAGCATTGGAAGGTAGGGGGATGACTGTAGAATAGGCAAGAATAGGTAATAAATAGGTAAGAATGGTGAATGATTAGTGATAACACGGGGGTCGTGCGCCAGTTGGACTAGATGATAGTCTGTCAGGCACCTGTCCTGGGGAGCCAGTGTAAATGAAGGGTCATGGCTGGATGTGAGGTAGGCATACCTTTATAAGTAATATTACTCAGGTATTTTCTGCTGGATGTCATTCCTATAATATTATTAGTAGTAGTGTTGGTCAAGTTGATTTGTATTAATGCAGTGGCGACTTTAGTGATGTTTACATCAGCCTGGCCTACACAACCGTTTAATGGCACATTTTCTGAAAGCCAAGTGTGATTAATGCAAACTACTCTAGTAACTCAACATTCTCCAACCTTCAAGACTGTCAAGACTGTTCTTGAGCTAGATATATGACATATTCAACATTAGCTATTATAAGATCAGGTACAGTATAATTACTCAAGCTTTGTAGTTGGTAGGATTCTAGTAACTGTCAGGGCTGTTCGGCCAGGCAGCCTACGGAACGACAACAACAACAACAACTTATGGTAACCCTATGATCAGCCATAGTGCCGTAGTAACTATAACTGGAAATATAACATACACTTGTTACTTAGACCCATTTTGTTAATTATCAATGTTACAGATAATTGAATTTCTGTACTCCAGCTGATCACATTAGTCTTTCATAAAATGTACCACATGTTGCATGAAACATGGAAATTCTGGTAAAAGATCAAGAGAAGCACACATAAATGCAAAGTTAGCTATTTACAACTCTTAATTCTTACAGTACGATAACGCTATTCTTCTCTTACATTTCGAAACCCTATTTAATATAGCTAATCATTAGACAATTTTATTAAGTTCAGCAAAGAAATGAGGGAGCCAATGGCTTAATTGTGATAGTTTTTGCCCAAACTGATCCAATAAAATACACCCAAAGTTAACACTCTCCGTCTCATATGACGCTAGAGCGTCATATGGCGGTTTTGCCAAAATACTCATATGACGCTAGAGCGTCATATGAACTTATCTTAATATCTCTCTAATAAGTTATATGACGCTCTAGCGTCATATTGAGCTCAGTAAGTTAGGTAAGTTAGATCAAAATCTGTCGAATGGTGGCAACCCCAGGTTCCTCCGACTTCTAACGGTCCCGCAGTGAGATTTTGACAGTTGTGGGGATAGTACCGTGTCGTCCGCCTCCTCGTCAGTAAGTTAACTATTTCTGTCAAATTGTCTAACGTATGCCAGACTAAATAGGAATTATATCAACCATACTGAAAGGGTTATATTATTTCTGAGTGGCTACCACAGAATACAAGTTGCATTAGGAAAGTTCTCATGGGAATATCTTAATAAAGCCTTTAGTTTTCTCAGAGGGTTCATACAGACCAAAAATTAACACAATTATACATCATATCATCAAAATAAAAACCAATAGAAACTATAATATGAGCAGCCTTTCTAAATTTCCTATGTAGTATAAGATGGGGACTAGGGCCTTAATAATTACTGGCAAAATCTCTTAATAATGTTTGTGTGTACCATGCTGAACACAGACTTGACCTACGTGCTGATCAGTTTCTTCAAGACTGAGATATATTTCTACTTCAATTCATTTATCAATGCGCCACACGCTGTGGCATTGTCGGTACCGCTGATCAAAGGGTCTGCAGTTCGATACCACACTGTCTGACCAACATTGGTAGACGGCAAGAGTTTGACCAGCTTAGTCTAGTGATTTGTGGCAAATGTCCATGTAAGTCCCTGTAACAAGGGCATGCCCTAGCTCTATCAATCAAGGGAGTGCACAGCGTTAAAAACTTCTCATCATCAATGAGTCATAATTCACTATGGTTGGTCGTTCATGCAGGTTAAGAAGGCCCTGTCATAATCAAGATTTTGATGATGATTTTAAGCACATTCATAACTCTCCATTGTTAATTATTACTAAAACTAGATAATATTTTCAGCTTATGAAGGAACTATTTGTGAAGGGATTAACCTCTTCAATCAGATCATGCAATTTTTTCTGTATGATCTAGTTTCCAACAGACAAATGTATTTAGCTCAGGTCATTCATTACGATTCAAAGGGTTAAATACATCTCAACTAACACCTTCATCCCAAGAGATCTTTCCCACAATAAAATGGTCTTGGGGTAACTGAAGTATAAACAAGAAAGGTGTCATTTGATTAAAACGATCAATGTTCAAAGGTCCAAATATCCTGAAGAAGGCCCAGCAACCCCATCTTATATCTTTCATTATAAGGTCTACTTTATTTGAATTGTACTCGTCATATTATAATAACTAAAATCTAATGACATCTACTATAATTTGACTTTTCCGGTGAGACGTTTGGCTTAAATCTCTAAACACGAGTAAAGGTGGATTGA
Source organism: Paralithodes platypus (assembly GCA_032716605.1). Classification (NCBI taxonomy): domain Eukaryota; kingdom Metazoa; phylum Arthropoda; class Malacostraca; order Decapoda; family Lithodidae; genus Paralithodes; species Paralithodes platypus. The sequence goes on from CM064504.1 coordinate 16,080,646, forward strand.
CACAAGGGCTTTTCTGGTAACTCTTGATACACACACTTTTTCTGGCAACATTTTGAGGATATCTTTCACTGATATTTGCAACTACAGTACTATAAACTGACAGTAAAGTATTATAGGTGACACAATTCTTATAAAAGGTACATTTCGTAAGTTGCTAGATTAGTGTTACGAAAAAGGTTGCGGGAAAAGGCCCACTTGTGTAAATCTGCCTTCACAGTATATTATTAAGGCAGAGGAGAGAACAATATAACATTAAGTCTCTTCATTTGTAACACTAACAGTAACGGAAGAGTCACACATGCCGTTATAGCGGAGGACTGTATCCGAGTCGGGAATCTTCTAAGAGTTACAGTACTGTATTAGGTAATTATCAAGGATTTGTTGTAATTATTTATGCTTTACCTTTAGTATTCAATACTGTAGTATATTAATGATTCAAAATTGCACCATAAAATATTTTAAAATCATGGGATAATAGACTAATCCACTGTACTACTCTACTCTGATACAGTAAAGTAGTACAGTGGATTACAGTCTATTATCCCATGATTTTCAAATATTTTACTCAAATATTTACAAATATATACTCTGATACATGGTGATGGGCTGGTCTATCAGAGTGAGAGTTTAGCATTATCTGCCATACCCATAGCTTACTCTGACTGTTCCTTTTACTTATATATTTTCTAGATCTCAAATGACGGCGTCTCTTCCGTGAATTGACCTCCCTACTGAATGGGAGCCAAAGCATCACATTTTTCCTTTGCCCCTCAACTTTCCCTTCATAATTGCTGAGGGGCACAGGGCCTTGGGTGGGGTTTGGGTTTCCCGGGCGTTTCCGCACCCTCCTCAGCTCCCCGCCTTGGAGTGGCTTTGGTCACCTGGGCTTTATTAGTGGTAAGCAGGGAGGGTTTTGAGGGAGCGCTCGTTTATGGCCTTGGCCTTGCTCGGGACCTTGGGGCTGTTCAGCCAGACAGCCTGGGAAACAGCAACAATAACAACTCTGATACATCCGCCACTACAAGTGGTGGTGCGACTCGGGCTTAACGGAGAACATTAATATAACACAACAACAACAATAACAACACCGAGGTACCAGTCATCCTTGACCAGCGTAACATATAGACGGGCTTCTCTCTCTCTATGAGATCACTTTTTGTTTTATTTTAGCTAACTCCCATTGATTTAATTCAACTTAAGAAGGTCCTGTAATAGTTTTAATGTGTTAATTGAGAGCCATAAACCCTCTGACAATATCACAGCTTTCATAATTTTAGCTTGCTGCTATGCATTTCCATAATCAATAGCTCGGCAAAAAACTTACTGATAAATTATGTGAAATCTAGAGATGGACTAGCCTTTTCTACAATTATAATTATATACAAACAATACTGGCCACAGATCAGCCAAGGAGAGTAATGGTTAAGAACAGTAATAGTAACTTGAAATTTCCCATATCTGAGAGTACCTTGCTATAATTTGGATTGCGAGAAACAGTGGTCTCAATTCTGAAAGATAACAATAGGTAAAAGCCCTTATAATGCTAGATGGTAAAGCCTGAAACTCATACTTTCCTCATGTGGGCTCTAATGATCAAGTCACATTAACTGAATAAAATCATCTGGGGGTGGCTAAAATAAAACAAATAGGTGATCTGAGTGAAAGAGTCAACCACACTCGCAGACACAGTACAGTACTGCTGTGAATATGGCTGGATAGTTTCTGTATATTCGTACAGTAAACTTTCATTCCCTACACCTTGTACTGTACACCAACCAATAACGGGGGAAAAGCACTGAGTATAATGCGAGCCCGGGAGTACCGCCCTAGACAACACTCCACAAGTAACTAAACTTAAGGTGAACACAGCTGTTATACACTAGTGACAAACTTGGCTAAAAATATCAAGCGGCACTTATAAGCTAGGTTATGGCTTTTACAACTTAATATTATGATAGCTTAGGAAGTAATTATACAACAACTTAAAGACTGTTACAGTTCAGGTCACTATATACTGCAACTTAAGACTATAACAGCTTAGGTTACTAAACTATAACTTAAGACTAAATTATCGGGAGTGGTTATCATACTGTACAATGTTTCAATTAGACTGACTGAGTACATGAGACTTTCTAAAACAACTTCACTTTATGCAAATACAGTAATTAGTAACTGGTATGACTAATACACCTTAGAAAAACCTTAATCTTTATCACTAAGTGTACAGTACTGTACATTTTAAAATTTCCAGATGGAAAGTTTGACAACCTTAATCAGCCTCTTTTTGCAGTTGCTTTGTACAAGAAAAACCAAGCTACAACCGATCTACTGATTCTTATGAGATTGCTTTTAGCTAGTATAAGTATAACTAACTTAAGACATGGAGAATAAGAATACAAAAGCAAAGAATATAGGTTTGATCCACGAAGGGATGAGAGAAAACCTAATACAGTACTGTACTGTACTGAATATATATAGTGACCCCTCCATCAATGACGTACTGCCAATATTCATATTTGACGCCTTGCCACTTAGAGAAGCTCTTTCTAGGGACCATCCGTCCACCACAATCCAATCCAAATACTAACATCATAGGCGGCATGATTAATTACCTATGAAACGTCATATGAATCGGATGTCACTATGAAAATATATAAGAAAATTTTAAGCTTCTGTGATGCGCTTTTCATTCGTCGCATATTTCCTGAGCCCACGCCTCCGCTTCGTCTTGGGATATTCTCCCTTCATGATATTTAACGAATAGAAACAGAGAGATGGGAAGGTGTAGGTGGGAGGGTTAATTTCGTCCTTGATTCCGGGGTCACTTTATATAAATATTAGGTTTTCTTTCATCCCTTCAGGGATCAAACCTTAAAATTAACAGTGACCCCTCCATCAATGATGTAAAGTACTGCCAAACTTCGAGAATCAATCGTTTGAGGTGTAGGCAGCCAAAAGGAATGGTTAGCTGTACCCAATTCAGTGTGCCTATGAGAGATTCCCATTGCCGACATATTGCTGTTCGGTTGTGAATAAACTTAAATAGTTACGACGCATACGTGCCGTGCGGTCTGAACTTTGCTTAATGGTCAACTTTTGTGCTTCCAAACTAGACCGACTGCATTTTTTGCTTTTGTTCGAGAACAGACTTTTGGAAATTTAGTTTGAAGCCGAGATTTGAAACATGCTGAGTATGTTCTATGACTAGTGATGGAGAGTTTGCGACAATCAACAATCATCGAGGTAGAACAGAATGGTAATGCCTCTTTCCAACAGGGGGAGTATTGCCTGTTGGAACCCTGGGTACTAAATTTAGCCTGAAGGGTAGGAGTTGAAACTGAAGAGTTTGATTATGGTACTGAATTGCCAGATACTTTTGAAATTGTTTGTTGATCAGAAGGTGCCAGTAAGCATTGGAGAGATCTAGAGAAATTATCCATGCAAAAGGTTTGAGTATTAAATGTACTTGGCTGATAGTCAACATGGCTGATATCAACAATAAGGAGGAAGCATTCAAACGGTACCGACGCCTTAAAACTCAAGACTCTCATTCTTCATATGTTTCTGCCCGGAATCAAGCCAAATCTGTTCTTCGACTTGCCAAACACTCTTTCATCAATAATAAATGCACTGAACTATCCAACTCTAGCTCTTCCCAAGCTTTCTGGCATCTAGCCAAAAACCTCTCCAACAATTTCTCTTCCTCGTCTTTCCCTCCCCTTTCCCACTCTGATGGCACAACCATCACTTCTTCCTCTGACAAAGCTAAACTCTTCGCTCAAACTTTTGCTAGAAACTCCACCTTGGATGATTCCGGTGCTATTCCTCCCTCTCCGCCTTCCTCTCTCTTACTTATGCCTAATATCCTAATCTCTTCTAAAGATGTACTTTCTACCCTCTCTGGGCTTAACACTAATAAGGCGTACGGTCCGGACGGTGTTCCTCCTGTTGTTCTCAAAAACTGTGCTTCCGTGCTGACTCCCTGCCTAGGCAAACTCTTTCGTCTCTGTCTATCCTCTAACGTCTTCCCTTCATGCTGGAAGTTTGCTCACATTCAACCTGTCCCAAAGAAGGGTGACCGCTCTCAACCCTCCAACTATCGTCCAATTGCTCTTATCTCTTGTCTTTCTAAAGTTTTTGAAACTATTCTTGCTTCCAAATTTCTTAAGCATTTCTCTTCTCATAATCTGCTCTCAGATCGCCAGTATGGCTTCCTTAAGGGTCGCTCTACTGGTGATCTTCTTTCATATCTTACTAACTCTTGGTCATCCTCCTTTCGGGACTTCGGTGAGACTTTTTCTATTGCACTAGACATATCGAAAGCCTTCGATAGAGTCTGGCATAAATCTTTAATTTCTAAACTACCCTCCTTCGGTTTCTATCCCTCCATCTGTTCCTTTGTCTCTAATTTCCTTTCCGGCCGTTCCATAGCTGCGGTTGTGGACGGCCATTGTTCACTTCCTCACCCTATAAACTCCGGTGTTCCTCAGGGCTCTGTCCTATCTCCTATTCTCTTTCTAATTTTTATAAATGATCTCCTTAACTGTACCTTAATTCCCATCCATTCATACGCAGACGACTCAACCTTACACTACTCCATTAGTTTTTCAGAATGCCCCAGCCAGCAATCCCTCAACGACAAACGTAATGAAGCCATAGAACTCTTAAATTCTGATCTAAATACTATTTCCAATTGGGGCAGAGAAAACCTTGTTAACTTTAATGCTTCCAAAACCCAATTTCTCCATCTATCTACCCGTCAGGATCTCCCAGCGGACTATCCCTTATTCTTCAACAATACAAAAATCAACCCTTCATCTTCTCTCAATATTCTTGGTGTCTCTTTTTCTTCTGCTCTCATTTGGAAGGACCATATTACCAGTCTTGCTAAGGCAGCCTCCCAGAAGCTGGGTGTGCTCAACCGCCTTAGGGGGTTCTTTTCCCCTGCACAGCTTCTTGCTCTGTACAGGGGCATAGTGCGTCCTTGTATTGAGTATTGTTCACATGTGTGGGGAGGTTCCTCTCACACCGCTCTCCTAGACAAAGTTGAAAGGAAGGCCTTTCGTATCATTAACTCCCGTCCACTCACCAACTCTCTGCAATCTCTCTCTCTCCGCCGCAATGTTGCATCTCTCTCGCTATTCTATCGCTACTATAATAATCAGTGTTCCTCAGAGCTATCCCAGTGCATACCACCTCCTTTACGTAGGGCACGTGGTACCCGTCTTGCAACTCAATCCCACCCCTACTCTGTGCAACTCTCCAACCCAAGAGTGAAACGTTACTCTCAAACTTTTTTCTACTCAACATCTGAGCTCTGGAACTCTCTCCCAGAATCAGTCTTTCCTTCTTCCTATGACTTAAATTGCTTCAAACTCCGTGTGTCCAGGCATTTTGGCTCGAACGTCCCTTGATTTTGGCCCTGTCACTCTTTCAACTATGGGGGAGGCACTCGCTATAGGCAGTTATGCCTTTTGCCTCCCTCAATCACATAGAAAAAAAAAAAAAAAAAAATCCTGAACTTCTCGTTGTAAATGTACTTGTTCATTTATAAATGATCTCCTCAACTGTACCTCAATACCCATCCATTCATACGCAGACGACTCAACCTTACACTACTCCATTCGTTTTTCAGAACGTCCCAGCCAGCAATCCCTCAACGACAAACGTAATGAAGCCATAGAACTCTTAAATTCTGATCTAAATACTATCTCCAATTGGGGCAGAGAAAACCTTGTTACCTTTAATGCTTCCAAAACCCAATTTCTCGATCTATCTACCCGTAAGGAACTCCCAGCGGACTATCCCTTATTCTTCAACAATACAAAAATCTATCCTTCATCTTCTCTCAATATTCTTGGTGTCTCCTTTTCTTCTGCTCTCACTTGGAAGGACCATATTACCAGTCTTGCTAAGGCAGCCTCCCAGAAGCTGGGTGTGCTCAACCGCCTTAGGGGGTTCTTTTCCCCTGCACAGCTTCTTGCTCTGTACAGGGGCATAATGCGTCCTTGTATTGAGTATTGTTCACATGTGTGGGGACGCTCCTCTCACACCGCTCTCCTAGACAAAGTTGAAAGGAAGGCCTTTCGTATCATTAACTCTCGTCCACTCACCAACTCTCTGCAATCTCTCTCTCTCCGCCGCAATGTTGCATCTCTCTCGCTATTCTATCGCTACTATAATAATCAGTGTTCCTCAGAGCTTTCCCAGTGCATACCACCTCCTTTACGTAGGGCACGTGGTACCCGTCTTGCAACTCAATCCCACCCCTACTCTGTGCAACTCTCCAACCCAAGAGTGAAACGTTACTCTCAAACTTTCTTCTACTCAACAGCTGAGCTCTGGAACTCTCTCCCAGAATCAGTCTTTCCCTCTTCCTATGACTTAAATTGCTTCAAACTCCGTGTGTCCAGGCATTTTGGCTCGAACGTCCCTTGATTTTGGCCCTGTCACTCTTTCAACTATGGGGGAGGCACTCGCAGTTCTGCCTTTTGCCTCCCTCAATCACATAGAATTTTTTTTTTTTTTTTTTTTTTTTTATACATCTATGACCGGTCGACAAGTGTGACTGTTCCATTTGGGTACTAGACACAATCAGGAAGTAAATACTTTTTAGTTTGGGGGCCGACGGACTGAGAACTCCTTTATCGAGTATTTTTCTTTATGATTGACTCTACCTCAAAAGAAACAGACTTGGAGTCTGTGGTGAACATAGCGGAGGTGTGCGGAGACATCTCCAGGAGAGCCCTTTCCAAACTACTTTTGTTGCAACAATAACAATAATTGTACTATTATTGTTTACATTCCTACTGAAACTGGCCAGAAGATGCTGGCATACCTGACATCTCATATATATAGTATAAAAGTATATCATATATTGTATGAATCCACATAAAAGGTAGTAAATGCATTCTTATATACAGTATATGCATAGCACACATATTTAGTAGTAGATAAAGTATAAAGTTCAAAAAGCATGGTCTGTATTTGGCAAAACTGATGATCGTCTATGTAAAGCTTTGGCTAACAACCACATTAATTGCACTAGGAATTGGCATCACTCTTGGCATATACAAATAATACACTATGGAAATATTTACTTGATTAGAAAATTTACAAACACTATTATATACTGTAGTATGCATAAAGTATCTTGACTATACACTCTAACTTCCGAAATAGCAAAGTGAAAGGTAATTAAAAAATAGCAAAATTAGATATTCACTGAAAGGAAATCTCGCGACCAAGCACGAGATCTTCCATATATCTTTCTCAAACTTTATATACAAGAACACATTGATGGGTCACAACTTCCATCATACATGTGACACCATCCACTCTAAATAACTGAGCAACATTTTATATTACAATAATAATACTTGATGTGGTATTTCTTGGTACACTAAAGAGCCATAATAAAGATGCACTCATCTGACTCTGTATCGAACCCAAACGAGATAATACACCATAATACAATATACAGTAATAGACTTATTATGGCTTTGAGTGTATTTACAGTACAATATCAATAACTTTATTATGGCTTTGAGTGTATTTACAGTACAATATCAATAACTTTATTTATATAACATCAAGATAAGCTAAAGGTAGGTTTTAAGAAGAGGTCCCCATTTTACTTGTTGAATGCATTGAAGTGTGATGCTCTTTTATTTCCTTCTGAATAAAGCTATGGTAAGGGGGATGCTTGGCTCCCATTCTGATAGGACCAGCCCTTCTTTTAGAGACAGAAGGTTAAAATGAGGGCCCATCAAGACATATAAACAATATCAAGAAGTCTAGCTATTCCTGAATGGTGTTTTGTATCCAGAAAACAAAGTGGGCAGATGAGATGTAAGATAGTTATTAGATCTAGGCCCAGATACTCCAAATATTTACAATGTGGCAGTTTTGGTTTGTTTATTTTGCAAGTTTTACATAATAATTTCCCTATGACTGTCGTAGCTTCACATTCAACGTCATAATTCTCGAGCCAGCAATACTTCAAACATGTTATAATTGAGTATGGGCAAATGATGATGTAATTAAGGGGAGGCAGACCGTTTTTCTGGACCTCCTTCTCCCTCATGTTTATCCCCATTTTTTTAAGATTATGAGACGTTCGGCCCATTAGGTTGGCGATTTTAACACCTTTCGCCACATTTCGTTGTCAATTTTAAGACCTTTCGCGCCATTTAAGTGTCGATTTTTCCTGGCGAGCGATAGCGAACCTGCAATTTAAAGAGGAACCGGCCTTTGGCCAGAAAAAATTTCTACCAAAAAATGTACAAATTTTTCTTGAAAAATGTCTAGGGTGTGTTTTTCTATGCTTGATGGAGGTCTACAGGGAAACTTAAAAAAATATATGAATAAATTAATTAATAAACCAAACAAACGGCCAGTCTCCCCTTAATATGCTGTGAGGTGATAAGTGGTAGGACTACTTGTGAGCACATTGTAACTTGACTCCCGCTCTGAGTACTATACAGTATCCGGGCCCTTATATGCAATAGCATTAACTACTTCTGACCATATTTATAGGCCCTAGTACCAATTTGCATAAATGCACGGTATTTCGGTGTGAGTATCTTAGGTTCGAGTCCTTGGAGTGCCACATGTATTTGTTAATTTCATTAATTGAGTTTAGACGTAAAGTTGGTTGGTGACAAAATATGAATATATGTATGCTATATGATGTATTAGAGCATTATGCTGTGATACTGTATATTATTATGGTGAGAGAAGGGTGATTTGAGGTAAACACTTGGAATGCATAGCATGGGATGTGGTCACCAATTATACTGTATTGCTCATGTAATGGCAAAATATCATGAGTAATAATTAAGGGAGCCCACCTCGCTTTTTTTTCTCTTTCTCTCCCTCTCTCTTAGGCTTGTATTCATTCGGTCCCATACATCCTACTGTTTTAAGACGTTTACCCCCATCCAGGAGTCAACATTTTCCTGGAGAGAAGTAGCGAGCCAGCATATATATATTTTTGTTTTGACATCAAGCTAAATTTTTACATTTTTTGATTGAAAAATTTCTCCGGTGAAGCAGGATTTCTCTATACAATGCTGGCTCGCTATCGCTCACCAGGAAGAAATCGACACCTGGATGGGGATAAATGCCTTAAAACAGAAGGCTGCATGGGGCCAAATGGATACAACCCAGAGAGAGGGAGAAAAGGAGAGAAAAAAGCAGGTCACCCCCCTTAACCTCTGAAGTGCGCATGGGGGTAATTGGAAACGTCCCCCTGTGCTGACGTATTTGAGGTGTTTCCGTCACTAAAATATTCATTGTGCCATTAATAGCATTAATACTTATCCATATGCGCCTATTATGGGTTGATTATAAAGGTATTAACCTGAAACAACAATAAAACGAGTGAAAACAGCGTTTGGATGGTCAAAATCGGAGATATAGCCCGCGAGTTGTATAATGTATGGGTGAGGCAATCTGCTTTCCCGCCAATTTCCCCCAAGGCCACTGAGACACAGTCGATCGATACTCTCTCTCTCTCTCTTGCACTCGCTTGCTATCAGTGATGACCACACCCTCCAATCGGATTTCTAATGTTAGCACGAAATATACCTCAGAATAAGGAATAACAGGGAAAATAGGTGATAACTGAAGGAGAGGAGGAAAGTGGGGAAGGAGGGGAGGTAGAGGACTGAGATTTTGCATGGCCCAGGGGCCAAAAAAAAAAAAAAAAAAAAAAAAAAAACAAAATATTTTTTTTTCGATGTCAAAAGTTGATTTTTTTTTTCTCTGACTCTTAAGAGTCTCCCCGCAGTGCGCCGGGGGAACTCTTAAGAGTCTCCCCGCAGCTCCCGGGTTAAAGGTTAAATTTTTTGAATTGGTATAACATTATCTATGCTCATGACTACATTGCAGTACAGTATTATCAAACCAGTAGTTTAGGTGAGCAATGCCTCAAAGCTGTAAAAGAACTCGGTTCACGTGTATACTGTACTGTTCAACTTTCTTCTAAATAATTTGTTACCTTTTAGTTGATTGTCATATATGATTTTGGAGTACCTCTACTTTTCTGCCAAATATTATTAAACATTCCTCTTCCTAACTACTGAGTATCTTCATAGGTAGCAAGTACTTGTTTATCTACACGATCTTTCACTTGATTGTCATATTACTGTTTGGGGGTCTTTCTGTACTTAACTTTTGAACTGATCATGTCACTTTATAAAGCACTCTGTAGAAATCACCCTGGCTATCACTTCTACAGTATTTCAAAAAGACTTGTACAGGTACTGTATTGCCACCATTACTTGATCCACCCAGAGAATAGTACAGCACACTTCTTATTATGGTGTTGTAAAGGGTATGGAATTGAATTGATAAGATTTAGGCACAAAGGCCAAGCACTGGGACCTTTAGAGATCATTCAGCGCTACATGCAAAGGGTATGGGATGACTTACAGAGGGTAGTGGCGGTGGGTTGAGGTGGTGTAGGATTGACTTACAGGGTGTGGGGACAGGCCTCAACACGTTGCACCAAGTTGTGGAAGCGGTGCCAGATGCTCAAAGATTCCATACACACCGTCCCGCCAGCACGCTCAAACTGCGTCTCCTGTGCACAGAAACAGCACATGGCACATTAGTTTTTTCCTACAGTATCATATATTTTTGTTTTCAAATTAAATTTCTTGATGTGTAAGTAAAGTACTGTACTGTAAACAAGACATAAACCGGGCACAAATACTGTGGAGGGCTGACTGTATCTGACAAAATAACAGGTTAAGTTATAATACTGGGCATTAGTGTGAATAAATGCACATCTAAAAAGATTATCACAAAAGGGTAAACTCATAAATTCACCTTGTATATAATTTTTGTTGTTGTTGTTGTTGTTGTTGTTCCTCAAGCTGCCTGGCCGAACAGCCCCAAGGCCCCGAATAAGGCCAAGGCCATAATCGAGCGCCCCCAAAGAACCCTCCCTGCCGACCACAATAAAGCCTGGGTGACCGAAGCCACTCCCTGGCGGGGAGCTAAGGAGGGTGCGGAAACGCCCGGGAAACCAAAGCCCCACCCAGGGCCCTGTGCCCCTCAGCAATTATGAAGAGAAAGTTGAGGGGCAAAGGAAGAATGTGACGCTTTGGCTTCCAATCATGGTAGATTGGGAGGTCAATCCACGTTAGAGACGCCGTCACTTGAGATCTAGAAAATATATAAGTAAAAGGAACAGTCAGAGTAAGCTATGGGTATGGCAGAGATCGCTCAGTTCTCACTCTGATAGACCAGCCCATCACCACATGACTAGAACCCAATCCTCTCAGCATCAGCTAGGAAAGGCCCTAGAAAGCCGCCTTAGGCGAGGGGATAGCTCCCCTATTTCAACCCCTTTCGGGGTTGGGCACCCGCCTTATAATTTTTGTTTTGCTAGACGCTGTAATTCCCGTGAAGGGGAGGCCATGAACATTGGGTGTTTGTATATAAATATGTATGTTTATACTCAGGCACATACCCCATAGCTAGGGGTGGCCGACTCGAGACAGAGCCTGAAAAAACAAAAAAAACAACATATATATGTCGCCCAGGAGAAGAACCAGAGACCAGGCATCACTAAGGGCACTCCCCCAGCCCCTGACCTCCCGTAGAGTTTCCGGTCTCAGTAGGCAGACACGCAGCGGAACTATACATCAATGCCCGCCCACTTCACATCCAGGCATGACCCTTCATATATACTGACTCCCCGGGCTAGGCTCCTGATGGACTATTATCTAGTCCAACTGGTGCCCGACCTTCTCTCCCAAACGACCGCGTTATCACTCATCTATTCACAAGCATTCTCCATTCATTCCTATTTATTACCACTTCTCTTGCCCGATCTATAGTCATTTCTCTATCTTCCAACGTTTGTACTACACAATCTCTCCATATCAATGGAGGTCTTCCTACCCCTCTACCTCCCCTTGTATCTGACTCACATATTCTCTTTGTAAGCCTTTCATCTTCCATTTGCTCAACATGTCCATACCACCACAGCACCTTTCCATCCACTCTGGCTGACAAATGTTCCTGCTGTCTCACTCTCCTACGTATTCCTCAATCCTCAATTCATTCCTCAATCTGTCTCTACGAATTAATCCACACATACTCCTCAAGCAGCTCATCTCCATCACATCCAGCTATCTTCTCTCCTTTGCATTCAGAGCCCATGTCTCAGCCCCATACATCACTGTTGGTACAACTATCCCTTGATACTGTATAATGCACTTTTAGCTTTCATTCCAAAATTTCTCACCTTCCACATACAGTACTGTACTTCCCATTGCTCTGAAAACTTTCCTTCCTTCACATACTCTCTGTTTTACCTCCATTTCCAGACCTGCATCCTTGCTTATCTCTCCTCCTAGATATTTAAAACACTCCACTTGTTCCAGTATTTCCTCATCCAGCCATACATCTATATTCACCCTAGGAGCACCTCTATTACACACCATTACTTTACTTTTATTTACGTTTACCCTCAGCTTCCTCTTCCCACATACCACACCAAACTCTTTGACTACTCGCTGCAGTTTCTCCTCAGAATCCGCCACCAACGCTGTCATCAGCAAATAGCAACTGGTTCAACTCCCAATCTCTACCATTTTATCCTACTAAACCCAATCCTCTACCCATAGTTCTCATTTTCACCTCCCTTACTACCCCATCTACAGTATACAGTATACAGTATATACATTAAACAACCACGGTGACATTACACAACCCTGTCGCAAACCTACATTTACCTCAAACCATTCACTCAACTCTGAGCCTGTGGGGTATTTTTTATTTATTTGGGAACTAACTCTTTGACTAGTTGTTTTAGCTAAAGAGTAGTCTAATGATTAAATATATTAAATAAGATCCAAATTCTTCATTGTAGTATATATAAATATTTTGAATATTTTTAAGATCACGACAGTAACCTGTTGATGGCACCTTGTTGATGCAGAACAATTGTCCTATTCAATAAACATGGCATACGGCGCAGCTCTATCCCTATTCTTCATGTTATTATGGGGTCCTTGGCCACCTACTGATGTCTTTATTCAGGGTTCAAGCCTATGGCGGGAATCCCTTTTGAAATCTTTCAGATTATTATCTTATTATTTTATTTAAATTCTCCCAAATTATTCTTGCGCACTCGTTTTTACGCAATAACTCCGAAACCACTTGTTGGATCGCAACCAAACTTAGACAAAAGGTGCGTTTTATTATTAGGTAACTTTTGATACACTAAAATCCAAAATGGTGACCAAACACTCCCGTGCCAGCCGCTACCTTCATTATACTGAAAATCGGCACAGCAGACTTCCTATCATTAAGAAGCAGACTTCCCCATGTTGACACAGCTTGAACCCCGGACAGTGTTGCCTGCAACTTTAATTATTATTATTATTGAAGGACAGGATAAGATTGCATATGATAACTTGAATCTAGATTAGTGTTTCAGACTATATTGAACTTGTGAAATAGAACGTACCATTCTGTTTATGTCCCCGATGCAAACATATGGCTTGTTTGGTTCCCGCGCCACTACCCACTTGCTGTGGTCGTGGGTGGTGTTGAAGATGGTGGTGGCTGCTCGGGCTGACACCTCCTCTATGTTCTCAACACTGGTCAATTAGAGGAGAATGTATCAACACCATTGTCACTTATAAGATTATCGTAAAAGGCTACCGTAAAACCCTGGGCACTGATACTCATGACATTTACGACGTAGTATCTCCTTTGAGCACCATATCTTGAAAGTCGACATCCTAATTATAGGCACATAAATACTCAAAAGATGTAATAACTGGGTTTAATAACCTATAATTGCCTAATATTTCTCTGAGTAAGGGTAAGTTAAAACATGGAAGGGATGTAGTAAGTCATTGATTGGTTATGATTCTCCGCACATATTAACTTATGACCACTATGAGTATCCAGGCTCTGATCAGTTAGAAGAGAATTAATCCAACCATGATAAAAGAGAATGAATAAAAAAAAACTACAGACTAACAGGATTAAAATGCGATCTTAAATGCTGATCTACTAAACACCTAAACTATTTAAAATTTAAAATACTATTGTAAATATTTCAATCTTCAGATTATGATACTTCAGTTATTGTTGATTTAACTATCTATCTATTTATTGCCAGACACCTTACTCCCCTTTATGAGGGTGGCCATATATATAATACCCCCAAGCGGACCTATCCCACGTGAGGACAACCCGTGCCAGTTTACTGAAGGACTAATAGGATTGACCACTCAACTTTGGGTCCGTTCGACTCCTAGGCCTTCTATGTATATTTCTAGCACTATTTTTCTACAGTGGTGTGTGGCTAGTCCATATAATCATCCTTAGCTTATGAATAGCTATTGCACTCCTAATTAATGGGGAATAGAATTACAGTCAGGTCTCGATATACAGTACATGGTTAATTTGTACCGTGTGCGTGTGTTTTAGAAATAACAGGCCTTATAGGAATTAATTAATTCGTTCCAGCCACTTTCCCAAAGTCCCGCTTTTGCCCCTTTTTGCCTACCTTCAGCCGACTTATATTACATTACACCATCAACATCATATATGACATAGCATAGAATACATTAAGCATCAATAAGAAACGTTTTGGACCTGTTACTGACCGTATGGATGGATGTGTTTACGTTTGGTAGATATCCCCGCTGCTAAACTCCCTCCCCTCTTCCCCCGCCCCGCCCCGGCAACAACACCGACCCTGTCACTGTGATAAAAGTTGATGGGCCTTGTGCTACTGCTCCCACATAGGCCCCTCCAGGTTCCCCAGCATGTTCATTGTCCTCATCAAAACCAGAGAACACAGAAATATTGTCCATCCTATCATCATCAGAATCAGACTGGTTGTCACTGTCGGGGACGGCCTCAGCTGAGTCAGCTTTTTGTTGGCGAAAGAAATCTGTTATCTTCGCTTGTTGCCGGGAATTAACCCTTTCTGTACCGGTGACTTCCTTTGCATTAAATTCTGATAGCTATTGGACAATGATATTCAGCTTAGGAAGGATTTCTATTAGTTAAAAGGCTATAGACTACTTTGCATTAAATTCTGGTAGCTATTGGACAATGATATTCAGCTTAGGAAGGATTTCTATTACTAATAATAATAATAAGCATGTTACTTATTTCTCATAAGCGCCAATTTTTCCGAAGAATTCACTAGCGCTCGGAAAGAGAAAGAAAAAAGAACAAAATCAATGCATCAAAAGAAGGCTTATATACAACACATTTAACAATCACTAGCAGTGGAAAAATAGCCTAAACTCTATAGCCATCTGTCATGACACCTCTCTCAAGATCATAGCTTCTCTCAAAGAGAAAAGTCTTAAGTTGTCTCTTGAAGCATTCAACAGAACTCAGTTGTCTCATGGACAGCGGCAACCTGTTATACAACCTCGGAGCCATGTAGGAGAATGACCTCTCAAAGAAAGAAGACTGCTGGAAAGCCCTTGGTTCATATAGACGAAAAGGGTCATTGTCATGACGCACAACTACACCATGGTGTGCCGGTGGGCGCCTGAGCAGCTCCGCAAGGTACCTAGGCTCACCAAATTTGAGAACCTTAAAAGTCACCAAACACAACTTAAATTCTATTCTTGCTCTTACTGGCAGCCAGTGCAGTTCTATGTGAAGAGATGTAGTAGGAGTTCTAGGTGGAACACCAAAAATTAGTCTTGCGGCCCTGTTAAGAACAGACTGAACTTTCTTTAAAATATAATTTGGAAGACCCACCAACAGGGCATTGCAATAATCAACACGAGAGAAGACCAATGAGTGAACCAACGTCAGGAGGCAACGTCTGGTTATAAACGGCTTCACCAAATAGAGATTTCTGATGTGCAAGTAACAACTTTTAACTATCTGGTTTACATGCTCTTTGAAATCTAATCGGGAGTTCACATATACACCCAGATTTCGAACAGAGTTGGCCGGTCGCAGCTGAGATCCACCCACATTGATGGAGAGGGCACCTACTATATCATCAGCTCTTCTATTTCCTCGGATGATGAGAATGTGCAAACTAGCATGGGAGAAGGGGAGTGCACCCGATGACTGGAAGACTGGCATAATAGTCCCCCTATATAAGGGCAAAGGGGAAAGAGGAGTGTGTGGTAACCACCGAGGAATATGTCTTCTAAGCGTAGTAGGGAAGGTATACAGTAGGGTAGTGATTGAGAGAGTGAGAGTGAGAACGGAGAAATGGGTAGGCGACGAGCAGGGAGGTTTTAGGAAGGGAAGAGGATGTGTAGATCAGATTTTTACTCTGAATTGTGTTGTGGAGAAGTATCTGGAGAAGAAACAAAAGGTGTATGTTGCCTTTATGGACTTGGAGAAGGCCTATGACAGAGTGGATAGAGAAGGTTTGTGGAAAGTACTTAGAATATACGGAGTAGAGGGCAAGTTGCTGAAAGCAGTGAAGAGCATGTATGAGGGTGCAAAGGCGGCAGTACGTGTGGAGAGTGAGCAGAGCGAGTTCTTTGACCTGAATGTTGGTTTGAAACAGGGGTGTGTGATGTCCCCGTGGTTGTTTACTGTATACAGTAAACTTCCGTTAATCCGAAGGGCAGCGGACCGGCTCTCGTTCGGATTAGTGGATTTTTCGGATTATCGGACTTTACCCCTATGAACCTGTGTATGACGAAAACATTGAGACATTAGGCCACCCAAATGACACAATGGTGCACACACACATATCATATGTTCATGAAATCACTTCAAAAGTTTACCATTGTCATTGTAGCCTATTAACTACTTCAAAACATTCAGATTAATGGTCAAAGGAATCTGCTGATATAAACGTCTTCTTCTTCTTCCGTCTACTAGCGAGTTTGTCTTGCTCTTGAAGATCAGATGTGGTTCGGGAAGTAATGCCTTAACAACGGCACTTCCCTGAGAGGTTCTTGTAATTTTCCTTTTGTGATTTTCCTTTTGTGACGTGCTCTGTTATATTATATTGTATTGAAAGCACCCTTGTCTTGTTGTCTTGAAAGCACCCTTGGGATGCTCCGATCACTGAACTATAAATAGTAGCGTATCGGAACATCCAAAGGTGCGTTTTCAAGCTCAAGACTAATACGTCCAAAGGTGCGTTTTCAAGCTCAAGACTGAATGCGCTTGCAGAAAATGCGGTGCAAGCCAGTAGCGCATCGGAGCGTCCCAAGGATGCGTTCAAGAGCAAAACAAACTCTCTAGCAGACGATGTGGAAGAAGAAGAAGACGAAGGTGTTTACGATTATATCAGTAGCTTCCTTTGACCATTAATCTGAATGTTTTGAAGTAGATAATAGGCTACAATGACAATGGTAAACTTTTAAAGTGAATTCATGAACATATGATATGTGTGTGCTCCATTATGTGTCATTTGAGTGGCCTAATGCCTCAAAAAGGGGACTTTGGGACTTCTTGAAAGGTGCGTTTTCAAGCTCAAGACTGAATGCGCTTGCAGAAAATGCGGTGCAAGCCAGTAGCGCATCGGAGCGTCCCAAGGATGCGTTCAAGAGCAAAACAAACTCTCTAGCAGACGATGTGGAAGAAGAAGAAGACGAAGGTGTTTACCCATTATATCAGTAGCTTCCTTTGACCATTAATCTGAATGTTTTGAAGTAGATAATAGGCTACAATGACAATGGTAAACTTTTAAAGTGAATTCATGAACATATGATATGTGTGTGCTCCATTATGTGTCATTTGAGTGGCCTAATGCCTCAAAAAGGGGACTTTGGGACTTCTTGAAATTCGGACCATCGGGTGAATTCGGATTTGGCCTCAAATTGAAAAATTCGGACTATTGGGAGATTCGAATCATCGGTCGTCGGATTAACGGACTTTTACTGTATATGGATGGAGTTATGAAAGAAATACTATCAAGAGCAGTGGATGTTGGTGTATCGCTGAAAAGGGAGGGAATTGAGTGGAAGCTACCTATACTGCTGTTTGCGGATGATACAGTTCTGATGAGTGATAATGAATGGGAGTTGCAGGGTCTGGTAAATGAGTTTGGAACAGTGTGCGAAAAACGGAATTTGAAGGTAAATACGGGGAAGAGCAAGGTTATGGTCTTCGAAAGGGGTGAAGTCACAGAGTGTGAGGTGAAGCTGAATGGTCAGGCTATGGAGATCGTCAACTCTTTTAAGTATCTGGGCAGTGTGTTGAGTAAAGATGGGACTATGGATGAAGAGGTGCGGGAGAGGGTACAACAGGGGAAGAGGGTTGTAGGAACGCTAAAAGCAGTAACAAGAAATAGGGTGGTCAGTATGGAAGTGAAGAAGTCCTTGCATGACAGTGTGGTAATCCCGACACTGACTTACGGAAGCGAAGCATGGACGTTGGTTGAGAGACTCAGACCAAGAGTGAGAGCAGTGGAAATGAATTACTTAAGGAGTGCGTGCGGAGTTACATGGAGGGATAGACAGACTAATGAGGAAGTAAGAAGGAGGTGTGGTGTGGAGGTAGATGTGCTGGAAAGTGTGAAAAGGAACAACTTGAGATGGTTCGGCCATATGGAACGTATGGAAAGCGAGAGAATGACTAAGAGAGTGTACGAGAGCGAGGTGGAGGGACAGAGGGGGAGAGGTAGACCGAATATGATGTGGAAGGATGGAGTGAGGAACTACATGAACGAAGGCGGTGCTGGTTGGGGGGAGGGGCGTCGACTGACTGGGGACAGAGGTGCATGGGGGCGGTTCGTTCGTGGCCACCCCTTCGGGGATCACGGCGTCAGGCAATAGATAGATAGATAGATGAGAATATCAGTTTTACCATCATTTAGTTTAAGTTTTCTCGCTCTCATCCACTTCTTGATATCAGACATCAACAATTCCATCTTACTCCGTATATCAACTATATTTGTGATTCTCACATAAATCTGGGTGTCATCTGCATAAAAGTGAAAGGTGACATTATGTGCACGAAGCAGAAGAGACAAACTGCTGATATAAATTATAAATAGGATAGGACCTAAAACTGATCCCTGCGGAACACCATACTGCAGGGGTGTGGAGTCCGAGACCACTTGATTTACCATCACACTCTGGGATCTACCTGACAAGTACGACCCAAGAAGCAAGAGAGCGGAGTCACGCACACCACAATCATAAAGATCACTCAATAACAACTTGTGATCCACTGTGTCAAAGGCCGCAGAGAGATCAAGCAAGACCAATAGTGAGGCCACACCATTGCAAATGTTCTCAACTAGATCATTATGTACTCTAATCAATGCTGTTTCAGTTGAATGATGCTGTCGGTAAGCAGACTGAAAAATTGGGATAGTTTCATTCTGCTGAAGTAGTGGTTGTAATTGGTCAAGTATTGCACGCTCTAATATCTTTGATATGAAGGACAGGTTGGAGACAGGACGATAGTTCAACATGTTCTCAACATCAAGTCCAGGTTTCTTTAGAGTAGGTCGGAGTAGTGCATGCTTTTCAGAATGTGGGAAGCTACCTTCAGAGAAGCACTTATTAATTATTTTGGAAATAAACTCAACTGTGTGATCATAGACTCTTGGTAGCTTGGAAACATTTATGGGATCCAACGGGCAAAATGTTTTATTGAGGTTTCTTATGTAGGACGAGATCATGTCCACCTCTACTGAGGTGGACAGTAGGCTATAGACTACTTTGCATTAAATTCTGGTAGCTATTGGACAATGATATTCAGCTTAGGAAGGATTTCTATTACTATTAGTTAAAAGGCTATAGACTACTTTGCATTAAATTCTGGTAGCTATTGGACAATGATATTCAGCTTAGGAAGGATTTCTATTACTATTAGTTAAAAGGCTATAGACTACTTTGCTTCCCACATTCTGAAAAGCATGCACTACTCCGACCTACTCTAAAGAAACCCCCAATCCCCACCCCCACCTCACCCATCCCAACCCCCAGCCCCTCCCTCACCCCCACCCCCCCCATCACCCCCACCCCCACCCCATCCTCGTGCAGCAGCACCCAACGTACATCGTGCACATAACATTAACATTCTTCAACTGAACATAGATGGCATCAACACAAAGAAACACGAACTCTCACACTTCATCAAACAACACAACATACACATTGCCATCTTACAAGAAACAAAACTCCGCACAACACAAAAAACACCCACATTTCATAATTTCACCACCATCAGACAAGACCGGGCTGTCGGCGGGGGCGGTGGACTCATCACCCTGGTACACAAAGAAATATCATACATAGTAACCAGTGTACAAACCAAATCACTCCTCCCCCCAAATGATAACACAACAGAAATACAGTCAATTAAAATACGCACTGGCAACAACTCCAACATAACCATCATAAACACATACATCCTCCCCAAACATCCCCTACAGTACCAAATGAATACAGACCACACTTACAACACATCACAAACACCCCACACACCCCACACATCATCCTGGGTGGTGACTTCAACGCCAAGACGTCGGCCTGGTTTGTCGACAACCCCGACACAGACAGAGGGCTGGTACTACAAAACCAAACCGATAACCTCATCATACTTAACGACATCCATCAACATACCCATATTCCTCACCAAGCCCTCTATAACCCATCATCTCCAGACATCACCTTTTGCTCCCCAGAACTCGCCCCCACAACATCCTGGAGGGTGGTCAGAACCTTAGGCTCTGACCACCTCCCGATCATTATCACCACCAAAACCAGACTCACCCAGCTAGCCACAAACACATACACCAATTATAAAAGAGCTAACTGGGAAGCATTCACAAATGAGACAGAACAACACTTCACAACTCTAAACAGTACACCCATCACTAACATCAACAATGCTGTACACATACTCAATAAAACTATCCAAAACGCTGACAAGAAACACATTCCAAGAGGTAACAGAAAAAGACACAACCCCAACTTCACACCAGAAATTCAAAACCTCATCAGACAACGCGACATACTGAAACACTCCCCAGCACCCCACACACAAGACATCACACAACAAATTCAAGCACTCAACACCCAAACTAACAACAAAATACAAGAACAACAAAAACTAAATTGGAATAACTTCCTACAAACACTTGATCACAAAACAAACCCCAAAAAACTATACAAAACACTAAACAGCATCACACTTTCCAACAGCAACACAACACAATCACATGCTGCAATCACAACAACAGACTCTACTCCTTCATGTAAACAACAAGCAAACACTCTCATCAATCACTTTTCACATGTCAGCCACCTAAAACCTCACAAAGACGACCGACGTGTCATCCGACGTAAGAGACAATTCCCCACAGACCCTGACTATACACCCTTCACCAATCACCAGACAAAGCATATCATCAACAATCTCAAGCACTCACCCGCCTGTGGCCTAGACAACATAAGCAACATACACCTCAGACACCTGGGACCACAAGGCATACAAGCACTCACTAACATATCAAACTACAGCTATTCACACAACACAATACCAGACATTTGGAAGCATGGTATCATCATCACTTTCCCCAAACCCAACAAAGACCCCACGCTACCCTCCTCGCACCGCCCCATCACACTCCTTTGCTCCCCCTCCAAAGTCATGGAACGCCTAGTATTACAACTAATTACAACTGACCTACCCCTAGCTCCAACACAACATGGCTTTAGGCCACTGCACTCCACAAACACTCTTCTCACAGACCTTACACAAAGAGCTTTCGACGGCATCAATTCAGCTAGACCACCACACAGATCACTATTAGCCACACTCGACATTAGTAAAGCCTTCGATGCCATCCCCCGCCACAACCTAACAAACAAAATCTACAACACAAACATGCACAACAACACAAAACGGTGGCTGGCCAACTTCCTAGCAGGCAGATGTGCACACGTATCTTTTGCCGGTCAGTCATCTAAAATCAGAAACTTCCAAACGGAGTCCCACAAGGATCCGTCCTATCGCCCGCACTCTTCAATCTGTACATGCACGATATAACTACACCCAATACGCCCCAAATAAACTTAGCCTCCTATGCAGATGACATAACACTCACATGCACACACCATGACCCAAAAAGAGCAACAGATCTCCTTCAACCCTATCTCAACACACTACATGGCTGGTGCACTACAAACAGACTTAATCTAGCCCCAGCCAAATCCACCGCAACCCTGCTCACAAGTTGGACAGGAGAACACGAATACATCCCTCAACTCACCATAAACAACACACCCCTAACACATACACACACACCCAAAATCCTAGGAGTAACATATGATACTCATATGACATTCAAACAGCACACCACAAACATTAAAAAGAAACTGACACCCAGACTTAACGCCCTCAGGTCACTTGCTCACACAAAATTTGGACACAACAAAGAAACTACCACCACAGTATATAAACAATACATAAGATCAGTGATGGAATACGCAAGCCCAGCCTGGGCTTCTAACCTAGCTGAAACACATCATAAGACCTTACAGACTATTCAAAACAAAGCCCTGAAGATCATTACAGGCTGCACAGCTACTGCACCCACAGATCACCTACATCAAGAAACCAAAATCCTCAAAGTCAAAGACCATCTGGACATGAGAGGCACTCAATTCCTGGCAGCAGCCTCCACGAACCAAGACCACCCACTAAACTACATGGCAACACACCCACAGACACCAAGAAATATCAAAACAACACCCAGCACACGGTATCACACACAATTATTGTCCTCTCTCCCTCCCTGCCCACCCCGAACCAACATCCAGAAGCACATCCATACTCATATCTCTCACCGATCCATCCACTCACTCACAGACAACACACAGCTGCATGCACGACCTCCCGAAATCCATCCTTCCGAATCCTCCCTTCCTCGCGAGGACAGAGTCCACCTGGCCAGGCTGAGATGCGGACACCATCCAGCTCTCCTGAGCTATCAGAAGAGACTGGATGAATCCGTTGTCGACGCCTGCCCGGGATGTAACACAGCACCCATACCATTAAACACATCATAGAAGACTGCATTTCACACAACCACTTACGCCAACAACACAATCTACACTCAATGAGAGCTCTGTGGGAAAGCCCGATCGTGGCCATGGCCTTTCTCAGGGACTCGGGGCTGTTCGGCCAGGCAGCTTAGGGAACAACAACAACAACAACAACTCTAAAGAAACCTGGACTTGATGTTGAGAACATGTTGAACTATCGTCCTGTCTCCATCCTGTCCTTCATATCAAAGATATTAGAGCGTGCAATACTTGACCAATTACAACCACTACTTCAGCAGAATGAAACTATCCCAATTTTTCAGTCTGCTTACCGACAGCATCATTCAACTGAAACAGTATTGATTAGAGTACATAATGATCTAGTTGAGAACATTTGCAATGGTGTGGCCTCACTATTGGTCTTGCTTGATCTCTCTGCGGCCTTTGACACAGTGGATCACGAGTTGTTATTGAGTGATCTTTATGATTGTGGTGCGTGACTCCGCTCTCTTGCTTCTTGGGTCGTACTTGTCAGGTAGATCCCAGAGTGTGATGGTAAATCAAATGGTCTCGGACTCGACACCCCTGCAGTATGGTGTTCCGCAGGGATCAGTTTTGGGTCCTATCCTATTTATAATTTATATCAGCAGTTTGTCTCTTCTGCTTCGTGCACATAATGTCACCTTTCACTTTTATGCAGATGACACCCAGATTTATGTGAGAATCACAAATATAGTTGATATACGGAGTTGTTGTTGTTCCCCAAGCTGCCTGGCCGAACAGCCCCAAGGCCCCGAGCAAGGCCAAGGCCATAACCGAGCACCCCCACAGAACCCTCCCTGCCGACCACAATAAAGCCTGGGTGACCGAAGCCACTCCATGGCGGGGAGCTGAGGAGGGTGCGGAAACGCCCGGGAAACCAAAGCCCCATCCAGGACCCTGTGCCCCTCAGCAATTATGAAGAGAAAGTTGAGGGGCAAAGGAAAAATGTGACGCTTTGGCTTCCAATCTTGGTAGATTGGGAGGTCAATCCACGGAAAAGATGCCGTCACTTGAGATCTAGAAAACATATAAGTAAAAGGAACAGTCAGAGAAAGCTATGGGTATGGCAGAGATCGCTCAGTTCTCACTCTGATAGACCAGCCCATCACCACATGACTAGAACCCAATCCTCTCAGCATCAGCTAGGAAAGGCCCTAGAAAGCCGCCTTTGGCGGGGGGATAGCTCCCCTATTTCAACCCCTTTCGGGGTTGGGCACCCGCCCGATATACGGAGTAAGATGGAATTGTTGATGTCTGATATCAAGAAGTGGATGAGAGCGAGAAAACTTAAACTAAATGATGGTAAAACTGATATTCTCATCATCCGAGGAAATACAGTAGAAGAGCTGATGATATAGTAGGTGCCCTCTCCATCAATGTGGGTGGATCTCAGCTGCGACCGGCCAACTCTGTTCGAAATCTGGGTGTATATGTGAACTCCCGATTAGATTTCAAAGAGCATGTAAACCAGATAGTTAAAAGTTGTTACTTGCACATCAGAAATCTCTATTTGGTGAAGCCGTTTATAACCAGACGTTGCCTCCTGACGTTGGTTCACTCATTGGTCTTCTCTCGTGTTGATTATTGCAATGCCCTGTTGGTGGGTCTTCCAAATTATATTTTAAAGAAAGTTCAGTCTGTTCTTAACAGGGCCGCAAGACTAATTTTTGGTGTTCCACCTAGAACTCCTACTACATCTCTTCACATAGAACTGCACTGGCTGCCAGTAAGAGCAAGAATAGAATTTAAGTTGTGTTTGGTGACTTTTAAGGTTCTCAAATTTGGTGAGCCTAGGTACCTTGCGGAGCTGCTCAGGCGCCCACCGGCACACCATGGTGTAGTTGTGCGTCATGACAATGACCCTTTTCGTCTATATGAACCAAGGGCTTTCCAGCAGTCTTCTTTCTTTGAGAGGTCATTCTCCTACATGGCTCCGAGGTTGTATAACAGGTTGCCGCTGTCCATGAGACAACTGAGTTCTGTTGAATGCTTCAAGAGACAACTTAAGACTTTTCTCTTTGAGAGAAGCTATGATCTTGAGAGAGGTGTCATGACAGATGGCTATAGAGTTTAGGCTATTTTGCCACTGCTAGTGATTGTTAAATGTGTGTTGTATATAAGCCTTCTTTTGATGCATTGATTTTGTTCTTTTTCTTTCTCTTTCCGAGCGCTAGTGAATTCTTCGGAAAAATTGGCGCTTATGAGAAATAAGTAACATGCTTATTATTATTATTATTATTATTATTATTATTATTATTATTATTAAATTCTGGTAGCTATTGGACAATGATATTCAGCTTAGGAAGGATTTCTATTAGTTAAAAGGCTATAGAGTACTTTGCATTAAATTCTGGTAGCTATTGGACAATGATATTCAGCTTAGGAAGGATTTCTGTTAGTTAAAAGGCTATAGACTACTTTGCATTAAATTCTGGTAGCTATTGGACAATTATATTCAGCTTAGGAAGGATGTATATTAGTTAAAAGGCTATAGACTATCTCAGTTCATTCTTTTGGCTACCATATACCCTTCCTAAGCTTCATAAAATCATCTAAAGGTAGCTAGAGTAAAATTGAAAAGACGTCACCGGTACAGAAGGGGTTAATTAGATAATTAAATATGATCTGATACTGGTTGAGGGCACTAGAAACCAAAGCTGCATTGTGGTCTGCCCTTTCTCTGTTAAGGTCATCGTTTACGAGGAGGTGGGTGACAGGAATGTCGAGACAAGCTAAGTGAGCCAGTGTGAAGTCACGGGAGTCCTGAGGCTTGGGCCGCCACCCGTGTATTTCCAGACTTTTTCCGTGTTGTGGCCGACTTTGGAACTTTTGGGGTTACCGTGTCCAAACGAGTCCGTGTATAAAATATTTGTTTATATCGAGACATGACTGTATATGTATCAGCAAAGACAAAATTAAACACACATAAGATAAAGAGAGACAGATAATCCAACTGACCTGTATGTGTCATTACATGCAGATGGAAGTGGATGAGGGCCATTCTTCCAGCTCTCCACCAGGATGTCTGTCTGCAGTGCCGGGGCCACTAGTCCACTGTACAGGTCTGATGGAAACAAACAACTCTCAATCTTGATATACTTTAATTCATGTTAAAACCTTTAAATCACCAGCAACTCTTTGAATTTTAGAAATGCAAAATATAAACAGCGGTCAGGTAGACGGTCTGCAGTCAATCCACAAATTATAGAGTAAATGAGTTTAAGCCTTCCAAGCAATAACAAAATATTAATGACTGTCTCCAATAACCCAACACAACCCAGGCCTGTCACCCTCCCTGCCTCTGACATTGTCGTCAGCATCACTTTCATTAAATAAAATATTAGAACATGCTTGCATATGTTAGCCTTACAGTGGCATCCCATGTCACAATCAAATGCACCGTCACTATTCAGTCTAAATTCCTCAGGGTGCTTTCGGAAGACCTCGTCCCATCATCCCATGTATTGCTTGCTCTACCCCAACAATCAGATTGATAATGATTATCTTCACTCACTTGTTTTCATTCATCCTCATCATATGGTCAAACCACCTGTCATTTGTTGCACATTTTGACACAGATGCACTCAATACTGTACCTAGGTGCCCTCAAGTTTTACCTTCACTCATAATTCTGTCCCTCAAAGAGTCGGTTCACATCTATCTTACTGATCAGAATATCAGTACTGGTATGTTCAAATTGATGTACGTTGTCCTCCATTACTGCCTATATTTCTCTTATTTGTTGTGCAATATGGTCCTCACCCAGGCTTAAGGGCACCAAATGACACTAGAGGGTCTTTTCTTAGTGACCTCACACTAGTGGGAATTGAGATTCTACAGTAACAGAGATTGGTCATCTTCTGGTGCCACTGGTGTCATTAAGCCTTTCAGACTCCTAAGTATTTACATATAAAATTCTCCTACTGTGATTTCATATTTACCTCTCCAAAATTCTTATTCTGCTAATAAGCTCGCTCAAAGAAAACTGCAGGGATTGAAAAAATAAAATAAAATAAATGTTTCTAAACTCCCCTGATGGTCCCAGGAAGGTGGTGCGTCTTCCTGTACGCAAAAGGGTTAACCTCTCTTTACACTCAAATATATCAATATCCATAATAAACAGTCAACAATACAGGTAGAGGATAGTTTGTTTGGTCTTTGGATCAAATTCTACATGATCAAAAATAAATTATCACCCTGTTGTTTGATATTTCCAGCATTAATATTTCCCCACCCTCTGGCCTATCATTCTTACTACAAGACTCTAGTGGGGACCTTCCATAGGGTCCCCATGCTAATCCCCTTCCTTTAACCTTTATCAAACGGAGGTTTAAACATTCACGCCAGCGCTAGATCCGGGTGAAACATAAATTCTCGGGAATTTGGCGTGCTTAAAAATGCGCAAAAAAAAAGAAAAAAGGCCTAACCTAGGTTATACAGTATATATATCCATAGGCAGTACTCGTTATCTTGCAATGGGTGAAGACTATAACTCTCTAGACCAAGTGGTTCAGTTTTTATTGTGAAAATAAGTAAGTCAGTTATGGCCGCCGCGAGCCTGGATTTGTGTGAATGCTCGTGTTTTGTCACTTTTGGATATACATACTGTATTTCTGAAAATAAATGGCTTAGCCTAGGTTATATACAAACTAGAGGCAGTACTCGTTATCTTGCGATGGGTGAAGACTATAATACTGTACATTAAGCGGTTATTGTGTTAGGTGAAAAATAAAACCGTGTGTTTTTTCATGTTACTGAGAATTGTCCGAATGAGGCGATGCAGTATCGGGCGCCACGGCTAACGTCTATTTACATTCGTTCAACAATTGATCATTGAAATGATGTATTATGTATACATATTGATTATTGATTAGTGATTTATTTCACTATTGTAACCATTCCTAAGTCACTGTCAACTGCTTTCGTGTATCGTTTGAGACTACAGAAAATCAACACAAGCTTGCAAGAGTCACCTGACTGACTGGCTATGTGTTTTTTTTTCTTGTTGGTTAGCCTATACAGACCATCCGATAAGACAACAAAACTTTCTCTATTGTGGTTTTAACCCATCAGACCTGGAAGGGCTCTTGAACGCCCATAAAAAACACACCCGAGCTACCCGGAAGGGCTCTTAAACACCCATGAGCTCAAAGCATGTAAGCTTGGTGTGCGAGGCGTACGTCCGACGCATGTAAACAACAGCCGGCTGGACCGACGCCCCGCATCTCCGGCCACAAGAAGGAGTGCGTCGCTTGTTCGTGTGTGCCTGTATGTTATTGTTAAGTATCGAAAAGTAGTGTAAAGTGGCTGTTTTTGCCATAAAGTTATCTCCAATGAAATCATCATCACAACTGAACCAGTTGAATTAAGAGCTCTACTTAACGCCATTCTACAGGTACGAAACACATCTACGCTTGGAGATGCGCAAGCAGTCAGAATAACAAAGATACGGTAGCCTAGGCGTAGAAGTTTTTCGGCCAAAACCCCCGGATTTCGGGGAATATTTATGTAATGCGTAGCCGGGGCTGGAGGGTTAAGCAATGAAATAATGCAAGGGAGCTATGTAGGCCAGCCGGGCGGTACGGGGCAAACTCGATATGAACTCCATGGAGTCCAGCCGGGCCAGATGGGTTAAGAGTCCACACCATAGTAGAAAAGAGCATTATACTGTATTTAGCAACATAGAGAGTGGGGGATTTTACTGAATGATAAACGATAAATAAACATTATATTATCACTATTATACTCACCCTGATTAAACTTCTTGTACTTTGCGAAAGATGTGAATGTCTTGCCGCCCTGTGATACTAGTGAAGCGGAGCGGTACCACGGTGGTGACAATGGCTTCGCTCCTGCTATGACCCTCCCCAATACTGGGAACACCGATGACAGACTAGCCGGCATGTTGAATGAGTAGATAAACGGGTTGTTGTGTAGCAGCTGGTAACCTGGAGGATGAAAGGTATCAAGGAAATTACATAATAAGGTCAAAGATTTATTATAAATAAAGTAGATGTGCATTTTTCACATTAACACACTCACTGAAATAATAAGGAAAGAGGGTGGAAACACAACCACCAATAAACAACAATACCACCATTGCCACCACACCCACAAGGAAAGAAATCCTAAGCGCCACACTACCAGAGTACGCCCGAGTCGCCTCCATCACGCCCGCACTTCCCCCAACACCCGAAAAGGACATAATAGTCACTATTAGGAATCCGGACAGTGACAGGAGAAAGAAGAACCAGAAGGAAGGCAAGGCAAGCAAAAACTTGCATAGATCCTACATCACCATGAGCCCTTCTTCCTACAAGCCGCACCACCGCCGTGACAGGGAAAACCAGAGGGGCTGCCCCAGGCCCTCCTCCCAGCACATCCACCCTTCTTGCATGGAGAAGGAACACCTGGAGAAACTCCACAAGCGGTAAGACTATGACAAGCAAAGTTAAGTTAAGATCTATACAGTTGGAAAGCTCTTAAAACACAATTCACTGGATGGTATTTTAACCCCTTATGGACGGAGATATTTGTGATTTCTTCTACCTGTGTGGCAGGCATATTTACCCTAAACGAGCTTCATTCCATGCTCTTTTTCATGCATAAACAAGAGCCAGAGCGTAATACAATTATGTATCCGCGAAAGGGCGATAATAGAGCTTTCGAATGACACCTGAATCATTCTTCTACGACCACGGGTTCTCTTGCAATGATGTTGCAACATGAGTGCAAAAACCCTAAAATACAGTAATTTCCTCAGAATATCCTTGCATTCGAGAGGACAGGGATGTGTAGAGGTGTGGTGGGGCTGTCAGTGGCGGGACTAGGTCCACGCCGAGCGGTCAGAGCCCGCCTGAGGTCCTCCCAACGCGTGGACTCTCTCTCAGAGCCGATGTGCTCAAAATCCCACCCGAATATTGTCGGGACCCGCTGAATAGGCCATGGTTCTCTCACTCGACAATTGTCGGGACCCGCGGCTTGAGTGTTAAGAGCTGGAAGATTTGGGCTATATTCAATAAACTATTGAAGCACTGGCAAATAAAGGTTTATTGAGGATTTTTAGATCTTGGCCCTACAAAGGAATTATCATTGAATCACCATGGTGGCAACTCAATATTAATTCTTCCGCCTCGATCATCAAGAATTACTGTCGATAAAGAAAGCTGTACTGACGTTGCACTTTAGTGGTAGTAAACCGACCCTATCTGGTACTTATTAGAAGTTCACGCACTGGCAATTGGCTTCTTCTAAGTTCAGGCTCGCGAGATACCGTAGCAATAGCATAACGGCACTCTGCATAGAGTCCATACGATATATTGTCCCAGGCACTGGAAATGAGACACATATACGTAAAATGCCCAAATAAACCCATCCAAAGTCCCTGAAAAGACTCTTATAAAGGTCAGGACAGTTAAGAGAAGTTGTATATCAACCCTCTTACGTTAGTCCGATGATACGATATGTATAGCACTGGCAGAACAGATTCGTATTCATTTAAGACTCCAAACCCAAGAGTACTGTAAGGTTCTTAATTAACAACTCTTATATAGGTCAGGATAGTTGAGCGAGACAGTATAACACTGATATAACTTCTCACATTAATCGAATGATATGTTACGTATAACACTGGTAGAACGGAACATATTCATTCAAGACCCCAAACCCAAGAGTTCTACATCTTCCATCCTGCTGTCATCACCACACAACAGGACCACCACCACGGCCCAAGAACCTCATCGGAAGTGCCATGGAAGTGCTTAGTGTAAATACCGGAAGTGCATAGTGTCATCCCCCTGGAACTTATTGTGGATCCTCGATCGTGCTCGGAAACGTGTGTACAGTATATACCTATCCATGTCTGACTGTAATTCCGCCAATTTCGTAAGTCCTTAGCACCGTCCACATTGCTTATCTATCCACATGATCATACACTTTTTCCAAATCCATAGAAGAGGTATGGGAGAGGTACAATGAGAAAAGGAGAGAGGCGAAATGAAAGATTAGAGAAGCGAAGAAAAGTGCAAATGAAAGGTGTGGTCAAAGTTGAGTGAGAATTTGGAGGAACAAAAATGTTCTGGAAGGAGGTAAATAGAGAAAGGAAAGGAGGACAAAAGAGGGACAAGTCGGTGAAATATGCAAATGGAGAGTTATTAGTAGAAAGGTGTGCAAGTGAGGAAAAGATATGCTGAGTATTTTTAATCTTTGCTAAATGTAAGAGATGGAAAGGAGGCAGTGATAGAAGCAGTGGTTGATGGGGATAGGTTACCCAGGCTACCCAGGTGCCAGAGAATGAGTGAAAGGATTGGAAAGAATGAGGTGAAAGAAGCAGTAAGACAAATGAGAGCGGGTACAGCAGAAGGTATGGAAGGTATTGCTGTGGACTGAATTAAGAAAGGTGGAGATGTGACAATAGATTGGCTGTTGAGATTATTTAATGTGTGCTTTGTTGTGTCAATGGCACCTTTAGACTGGAGGAGTGCATGTATTGTGCCTTTGTACAAGGGGAAGGGTGACCAGCAGGAGTGTTCAAGTTATAGGCAGACTCCCGTTGGAACTGTTTTATGCAGACGATTTAGTCCTAATAGCTGACAGTATGCAAGATGCTGAGGCCAAATTCAGAGAATGGAAAGAGGGCATGGCGAGCAAGGGTTTAAGAGTCAATATTAACAAAACCAAGGTTATGCATTGTAGATTGAGACGAGGCAATGTGGAAAAGAGCGGTGCATAGTATGCATACCCATATGCAGTGTGTGGAAAGGGTGTGGGCGTTAACGCGATTCAATCTGTTCATCTGTCGACGCTGGGTACACCATGGGAATAAGTGCTGTAGTAGAATAAAGGGACCCCTGTCGAAGAATAAGTCAAAAATAGAGAAATTTGAGTGCGTAGTGTGCAAAGGCGAGCTTGTGTTAAGTGATGATACTGTGGCTGTGAATTTTGGAAATGAGTAATTGGAGCTGGTGAACAAGTTCTGTTACCTAGGAGATACCATCTCTGCCAGTGGTGGGGCCGAGGCTGTCACTGGTGCTAGAATTAGATGTGGCTGGGGGAAGTTCAGAGAACTGCTGCCAATCCTGACCATGAAAAGAATGCCTCTCCCCTTGAAGGGAAAGGTGTATGCCTCATGTGTTAGAAGTGCAATGACGTATGCCTCAAAAACATGGGCCGTTAAAGTAGAGGATGTCAACAGAATGGAACGTAATGAGATGAGAATGGTGAGATGGATGTGTGGGGCCAGGCTACAGGATAGAATAACAAATGTTGAGCTGAGGAGACGTTTAGGTATAAAGAGTATTAGCGAGGTGATGCGTACAAGTAGACTGGGATGGTATGGACATGTGGAGAGAATGGATGAACAAAATTGGGTGAAAAAATGCAGGTCTGTGATTGTGGAGGGAGCTGCACCAAGGGGTGGACCGAGGAAGACCTGGGATCGGACTATACGTGCCGATCTCAAATCCAAGAACTTCCCGACAAGTGAAGCAGCCCTTATCAGGGTTGCCTGGAACGCCGCCATTAGGACAAGAGACTGAAACTGCACGTATGTGTGGAACACTCAGTCTTAAAATGTTATGTATGTATGTATGTCGGGGGCCGGGGGAGTGCTGGAGCGACCTTGGTGACCCTGGTCTCTGGGTATTCTCCTGGGTGACCTAGATGTATGTGAATTTTGTGTTTGTCTGTGTTTATTCGTTGTTTTGTGTTTTGTGTTTTCCCTGTTCTTGCTCTGTCTTGAGTCGGCCACTCCCAAGAAAATAAAAACAAAAAAAATAATAAAATAGAGTAAAATAGAAAATAAAAATAGGAAAAGTGGGGATTGGACCTGAGTATATAGATAGATAGATAGATGTATGTAGAGTTATTTGTTATTATTGTGTGTGCCTATTTCTATGTAAATTATAATTAAAAGAACTAAATAGGTCTGCAAAAAAGCTTAGGCTAGGCAGACCTTTGCCAAGATTACATTATTATCAAATTTGTACTATTTCTTTTTCTTTTTGGCAAATACATTTTTGATACCTCTATTATCAATTATTGGAAAGCTGTATGGCAGGGTGTTGATAGAGAGGATAATAAAGGGTACAGAAGGTGAAATAGAAGTGAAGAGCAGTGCATTTTTAGGAAGGGAAGAGGGTGTATGGATCAGATTTTTGTAATTAGACAACTGTGCAAGAATTAAGAAAACAACAAAATTGGGAGGTGTCCACCAAAAGCACCTTGTAACACCCCCATCACTCTTGGAACACCCCCCTCCCTGATAAACTGTGTTGAGATTTGCCACATGGTACTGTATACAATTGAAGCAGCGCCTAGACGAGGTTCCACTGTAAAGTGCTTCCTTTATTTATGCTTATTTTCTTAATTTTCTAAAATGGCAGTGTTCTGTTTGGAACTGACCCAAATTGTCCCTGATCTTTTAGGAAAAACCAACTAACCACTGAAACATAATGAACACCATTTATTTATTTTTTTTATTTAATCCAGAATGAACTACCTAGGTATTGAGTCGACTAACTCATAACAATATTACATACTGTACCAGTACAAGTATGACAAATTGAGCCTAGCGAGCTTACCAAGTGAATGTGCCTGATCACGGGGCAGTGAGATACACAACATAGTCTGGCCGTAGCGGTGGCCAGAGTGAGGATAAGAGTAACCATCAGAGGGTACAGGTGGGTACATGGGCACAGAATGGACCAACCAGAACCCCCCCTGCTCAGTCATCACTACCACCCCCTTCGTATGGCCCCGTGTGAACGACTTTGTGCCGTTCGGAAATTCGTCGTTGTAAATGATGAAGACGGCATTCTGAGGGTTGAAAGGCAAAGATAAGTAATACAATTTTCCCTTCATTATGATATATATACAAGGAAATTCATCAATGTTCAGAAAAGTATTTAGGACAAAATTTCCAATACCTTTGCTATGACTTTGCTGTGGAAGATGCAAAAAGGCAAACATGAATATAAAAACTATGTATTACAGGTAATTGGCAGAAAATACCCTTTCTCTTATCTTGTTCAATCATCATCGGAGTAGTCTATTGAGAGTCCTGGTGGGTATGGAGAGCTGACTGTTGATGCACTCAGCTGCTGGCCAACTCTCGATACTGGTACTCGCTCAACACATGATACTCCACCATTCACTCTCTCTCTCTCTTACTCAAGTTATCTATTTTTCAGCCTTTTTATCAACCGGCATTTGTTATCCTATCCTGTGATGTTTGCTTGCTTGCTCTCTCTCTCTCTCTCTCTCTCTCTCTCTTCATACATTCATAACTCATCAATCTACTGATATTTTAAAAGTAAGACAGCCCCCTAATAATATGGAAAAGTATCAAGGGATAAATAGCCGTTACCTATATTGTGGAAATCATATGGTAAGTTTTAATGTAAAAAGTACATCTTACATGACATATAATAAGATATTTATTCCTTCTCATACCTTGTTCAAATCATCATCTGAGTAGAGTCTGTTGAGCGTTCTGGCAGTCATCGAGAGCTGACTGTTGATGCTGACATTACTGAGCACCCAGCCGCTAGCCAAGTCTCGATACTCGCTGAACACGCTCGATACCCCCCCGCTCTGCAGTCTGGGCATACAAATAGGTCGCTTACTTAGGCCAAACTGGTATAGAGAAGACTTGTAAACTTGATACTGGTATAGAATTCTGTAGACTAGCCATATAAACAAGACTTAAACCAGGGCACTGTATCAAAATACTACTACTCCTGCAACTCTTTTTGGCAACTCTGGTATGGCAGTTTCTAAATTTAAGTTACATGAGAATTCAGTTACCTAATCTACATTATTCCAATGTAAAGATCCCAGAAATGTTTCCAGAATTTGTTACAGTACCGGTAGTTATGGAAAAATTTATGATAAAAGCTCTCATTTGATACCCCTTTTACTTGGTTCAATGTCAACTCAACCCTTAGTCGATAAAAAGCTCAGTTCATCTTGCCTATTAAGAATTTGAGCTATTGTACCATATGGGTTAAACCTAATATAATCAAATCCAACTAAGCCTAATCTAACTTACAGTACAGTGCCAGGTAATCTAGATGTGATAGAGTACAGTAGTTAATTTGATCTTAATTGAATTGACTGATCATAGGGTTAGACTACCAAGGTCAGATAGGTAGCTAATGAAAACAACATACTGTACTTTATTCTAATACGGGAATATATGGTCAATTATGAAGAACTCGCTATGAAGTAGAGATGCAATTAAATGTAAAAAATAAATTACTAAGGTACAAAACTTGTTGCCCGGTTAAGATGAACAAAGTAGTATAGCCTACGTATATAATACCTGGCTGCTGACTCAGGTGTGAGGTACATGTATGCAGTGCCTTCTTTCAACGGATTGAAGTATGCATGTTTATTCTGCGGCAGCTTGTACACCACAAATCTGGAAATACAATGAGAATGTTATCTTAGCTTAACTAATACCTTTAACCATATAGTATAGGCCTACTAGCAGGGCGGGTGCCCTACCCCGAAAGGGGTTGAAATAGGGGAGCTATCCCCCCGCCAAAGGCGGCTTTCTAGGGCCTTTCCTAGCTGATGCTGAGAGGATTGGGTTCTAGTCTTGTGGTGATGGGCTGGTCTATCAGAGTGAGAACTGAGTGATCTCTGCCATACCCATAGCTTACTCTGACTGTTCCTTTAACTTATATATTTTCTAGATCTCAAGTGACGGCGTCTTTTCCGTGGATTGACCTCCCAATCTACTAAGATTGGAAGCCAAAGCGTCACATTTTTCCCTTGCCCCTCAACTTTCTCTTCATAATTGCTGAGGGGCACAGGGCCCTGGGTGGGGCTTTGGTTTCCCGGGCGTTTCTGCACCCTCCTCAGCTCCCCGCCATGGAGTGGCTTCGGTCACCCAGGCTTTATTGTGGTCGGCAGGGAGGGTTCTGTGGGGGCGCTCGGTTATGGCCTTGGAATTGCTCGGGGCCTTGGGGCTGTTCGGCCAGGCAGCTTGGGGAACAACAACAACAACAACAACTAGCAGGGGTACCCGGCATTGCCCGGGTAATCACCATAATCACCATCACTACTACCACCAATACTACTACCATAATCACCATCATCAATCACTACTACCACAATCATCACAATACTACTACTACCATAATCACCGGCCTCGACCTCCCTGTGCCTCATTAAACGGCAACCTCGATTTCGGCTGCTAAATGACCTCCGATTTTGGATCTGACCTCATCCGTACCCCCATTTTGGGGGGCTGCGAACAACTTTCGTTCCATACACCTTTTCGATCGGAGGCCTCCTCCTGCCCCAAACGGCCATTTATTTCAATTTTTTTCATTTTTGTTTTCAATTTCGGCTTCGAAACGACCTCCGATCGTGGCCTCGCCCCCTCTATGACCTGACCCAGGTCAATTGACACCCACATGCAAAGTTTCAGCTCCCCAGGTCCAAAACTGCAGCCGCCTATTAAGAACACACACACACACACACAGACAACCGAAAATATTATATAGAAGATGAAATAGAGCATAATATATGATGAAAAATGTCCAGTTTTCCACTCCCTATTTTAATTACAATTACCTCTATTATTCCAAGCTCCATTACTATTGTCCATAGCATAACATACAGATAATAACAGCCATTGGAGCTTAGAGGTCAAATAACATCCTGAGAAGATACTGGTACCTATAATTTTACAGCTAATACATACAATACAATGGCTTCCCCGCCGGGGGTAAGTGGGTCCTCCATTTTAGTGGAGGAAAAGAGTATGCCCCACGTATCTTACTGCATGTCGTACAAGGCGATTAAAAGGGGGAATAACGCGCCAATGAGATCTGCCTGCAAAGGTGGCACTGTTGGGAGAGCTGCGAATAGAGGAAACTGACCTCCTGCCCCTGCTGCCTCCTCATAAACAGATCTCACTAGATCTTACCTTGAGCCCGGGAAGGTGTGGCTCCGGGGACTACCTGGATGCCGCAGGATTCCCATAAAAAGTATCTTGGGGCTACTACAACAATAACAATACAATGGCTTAACATCCTTTTATATACCGTTAACATGACATAACTTTGGATGGGGAGATAACTTCGGACACTCTAGAAAACATATACAATGAACCACAGTTATGGGATAAATACATGATGTTATGGAAAAACAAGTATGTCTGCGGTATTCTTCCATACTGCAGAGTAATTTTTCCATAACTGTAGCTTACATACTGTTATTCAGAAGTGTCCGAAGTATAGCCCCCCGTCCGAAGCTAGGGCATTTCACGGTACCGGTAACACAAAACAGCTAAGATGCAGAAATATATTGTAAGAGCACAAATTCCTTATTTAAGTTTACTAGTAAATTCCAGCATGTGTAATAAACCGGTATATACTATCTCTACTCTAATATATGTTTGGTGATTAACTCTACAGCTTAAAACTCCAAAAGGATGGCTCTAGTCCACAGACGTACACAATATTTCCAGCCTTTTTTCTTGCCTTGAATAGCATCTGGTGAGGGACTGACTCACCCACACAGATTTAGTGAAGCTCAAGCCAAGGTCGAGAGAGGTCGTCTGTAATATTTGTTCATACCTCTCATTCTCACTATATCCTTCCTTGGGCATTTTCAGGTGTTCGGAGGGCTGACATTAGCTATGTTCAACTCATTGCCACAGGAAAATAAAGAAAGCTACAAAGGATGGCTTGGTGTTTATTAGATAATGACCTTTGGTCATAAGCTCCAAAGGTTTTCTCTAGACCCATCCTTTCGAGAAATTATATCTGTTAAAGATGACAAAATATCCTCAAAATCCCTGACCCTTATATAGGTTAATGCAGCTCTTTCCTCTTCCACACAATAACCTTACACTTTTATGCATTCAATTTCTGCTTGCTCCTTTCACACAATCATTAAAGTCAGGCAAGTACCTCAGTATCTTCTGTACAAACATTATCTATCTCTGCCAACAGGAGGACATAGGACTAGGCCTAATAATAAAAACTTTAACTTTAATGTACAGTAACTTGAACAGTACAGTAACTTATTCCAAAAGAACACTCACTAATGACAACTTTGGCTTTTAACTATCCAACAATTTTTTTTTTTACTGAACTGTGCAGGGCAGGTCCTCCTATTATTAAACATATGAGACCAACATGAAAGGTGCGACAAACATGGAAGTTCTGATCAACATGGAACTTTGAAGGTGTGACAAACATGGAAGGTGTGACCAACATGGAACTTTGAAGGTGTGACCAACATGGAAGGTGTGACCAACATGGTAGGTGTGACCAACATGATGATAGGTGTGACCAACATGGTAGGCGTGACCAACATGGAAGGCGTGACCAACATGGAAGGTGTGACCAACATGGAAGGTGTGACCAACATGGTAGGTGTGACCAACATGGTAGGTGTGACCAACATGGTAGGTGTGACCAACATGGTAGGTGTGACCAACATGGTAGGTGTGACCAACATGGAAGGTGTGACCAACATGGTAGGTGTGACTAACATGGTAGGTGTACATACATACATACATAACATTTTAAGACTGAGTGCTCCACACATACGTGCAGTTTCAGTCTCTTGTCCTAATGGCGGCGTTCCAGGCAACCCTGTTAAGGGCTGCTTCACTTGTCTAGTTTTTTTATTTGAGATCGGCACGTATAGTCCGATCCCAGGTCTTCCTCGGTCCACCCCTTGGTAGGCGTGACCAACATGGAAGGTGTGACCAACATGGTAGGTGTCACGGTGTGACCAACATCATGGTATTAATTTTATTCTCTGGAGCCAATTAGGCAGTGTTAGCTTGTGATATTCAACATTCCCGCCACCACCCACACCATCGTTTCTACTGTCAGTTGAGTTGAGCTATGGATTCCTTGTGTACAGGTAACAGGAATACAGGAGGTCGTCCTTCTTCTGACCGTTTAGGATTGACAGTGATTTCAGCAACTACGTAATATATTTTTTCTTTTTGCGTTTTTCCTTCATATACAGTTTTCTAGTAGTGATGAGTACCTGAAATAACTAATGAGTAGGCTACCGGTGGTCCGGTACCGTATTTACCCATTATCCAACAATCTAAAAACACGGCCCCCAACAAGTGGGGAGGGCTATGGAGATCAGGCTTGTGATTATTAACCCCAAACGATCGACCTATGTAAACATGACGACCGTACGCCGGATACTAGTACTACATCCTTCCCCAAACAACAAAGCGGATAGTACGCCCGCTAACACAACTACAGTATTAGGGTATAGGTCTATAATTGCACCTATACGAGCTAAACAAATTATTATTGTATTTAACAGGAATGTATGATGAGGTAAGTGATGTGGTATAGGTGGCAATATGCAAAAATGGATTATAAGCCCCCCCCCCCCTTACGTTAGGCTAGGTTAGGTTAGGTAAGGTTGTTAGGTTAGGTTAATGTCTCTCTGAAACAATGTAAAATCCGTCACATCTAGATTGATAGACTTTTGTCAGAGGGGGCAGAATGCCTTTATAATCCATTTCCGCATATTGCCACGTATACCACATCACTTACCTCATCGTACCTTCCTGTTAAATACAATAATATATTTTTTTAGCTCGTATAGGTGCAATTATAGAAATTTACCACTATTAGCAATATTATTCGGGAAGGATGTAGTATCCGGGCATATCCTACATAGCCTAGGCCTACCGATGGAAGATAGGCCTAGCCTAACTTGCTTATTAGTTTGATGGTGTACCGTGTACCCGGTCAAAGGCCTTGACAAAATCAAATAAGATAAGATCAACAGTCATCAACTGCTCCTTGAATGATACCAAAAATCTAATGTACCGGTACTACACCCTGTACAAGGGTTGAGTCACCATCCGCTGCTTCAGCCGACTGAAAACAGTTACTTGTTACTTATTACCTATAGAATAAGTAACAGAACATTGAAAACAGTTACTTGTTCCAATAAGTAACAGTCCTGAAAACAGTTACTTGTTACTTATTCCAATAGGTAACAGTTACTTATTCGAATAAGTAACGGAGTCCTGAAAACAGTTGCTTGTTACTTATTCCAATAAGAAACAAGTACTTATTCCAATAAGAAACAGTTACTTATTCGAATAAGTAACAGAGTCCTGAAAGCAGTTACTTATTACTTAATCCAATAAGTAAGAGTATTGAAAATAGTTACTTGTTACTTATTCCAATAGGTAACAGTTACTTATTCAAATAAGTAACAGGCCTGAAAACAAGTTACTTGTTACTTATTCCAATAAGTAAAAGAGTCCTGAAAATAGTTACTTGTTACTTATTCCAATAGGCAACAGTTACTTATTCGAATAAGTAACAATCCTGAAAACAGTTACTTGTTACTTATTCCAATAAGTAACAGAGTATTGAAAATAGTTACTTGTTACTTATTCCAATAGGTAACAGTTACTTGTTACTTATTCCAATAGGTAACAGTTACTTATTCAAATAAGTAACAGTCCTGAAAACAGTTACTTGTTACTTATTCCAATAAGTAACAGAGTCCTGAAAATAGTTACTAGTTACTTATTTCAATAAGAAACAGTTACTTATTCGAATAAGTAAGTCCTGAAAACAGTTATATACTTGTTACTTATTCCAATAAGAAACAGTTACTTATTCGAATAAGTAATAGAGTCCTGAAAACAGTTACTTGTTACTTATTCCAATAAGTAACAGTTACTTATTCGAATAAGTAACAGAGTCCTGAAAACAGTTACTTGTTACTTATTTGAATAAGTAACAAGTAACTGTTTTCAGGACTATGTTACTTATTTGAATAAGTAACTGTTACCTATTGGAATAAGTAACAAGTAACTGTTTTCAATACTTTGTTACTCAGCCTATTCAAATAAGTAACTGTTACTTATTGGAACAAGTAACAAGTAACTGTTTTCAGGACTCTGTTACTTATTTGAATAAGTAACTGTTACCTATTGGAATAAGTAACAAGTAATGAGTCTGTTTTCAAGACTCTGTTACTTAGGCCTATTCAAATAGGCCTAAGTAACTTTTGGTACGATTTTAGTTACTGGACACCTATTTGATAGGTACCGCCAACGATTTAATACATATTTGTTTCCGGTTTTCACGTCTCCAACAGAAACCTACACCTTTTCCTGGTCCGTTAATAGTATTGAAAAAGATATAATAACTGTTTAAATGTGGTTTTCGACGAGAATAAAACGACGCGTTTGTGCCAAAAATCGGGAGTCCGTCATCGCTTCGGATCGTCGGTTTGTTTACACAAGACGGTCGAGGTTATGTCCCCTCTACATTAACCGTTCTGTTGCCGATTAGGCTATATTTTCACGATTTTTTTTTTTTTATGCTTCTTGTAACCATTATAAGGTGCGGAAATATACATGAATAATCAATATTCCCCAACAATAATACGGGACCCTTTGGGAATAGGGGGTTTTGGGTGGGGGAAGCACATTCAGGCATAAATCATATAAATACCTCTACCTAAACTTCTAGTTCTACTTGTGGTTGGTATTACATACAGTACGTGGGATACAGGACGGGTTGAGGGGGGGCTCTGCCCCCGCTCACCCCCACCTAAAATTATAATAATCGTCATAGGATATATGTTGACAGTAGACGGTCTAATTATCCCATGGCCAGCTGTTACTTGCCCCCTGCTGGCAACATATATGACGATTATTATAATTTTACGGGGGGGGGGGGGGGCAGAGCCCCCCCTCAACCCGTCCTGTATCCAACGGCCTATAACACAAGTCTTTATATGTAAAGATAATTCAATCACGGTGAAGTCACAACCTCCACACTCCGCCATTTTAAGTCGACCGCCAAGGCGGGAAGTCACTCCGAGTGTAAAGTAAACAAAGCGACGCTCGAACGCAGACAGAGTTGTCTTTATATTTCCTCTCATATTATCATATATATAGTGTCCCCATTGGTTTTTTAGTGTTCCATACACCAGAAAAAGGTGTAGCTTTGTGTTGGATGCGTGAAAACAGAAAACAAATCTGTATTAAATCGTTGGCAGTACCTGTCAAATAGGTCCAGTAACTAAAATCATACCTAACTTTCTTATTGGAATAGGGGCCTAAGTAACAAATTACAAGTAACTGTTTTCAGGACTCTGTTACTTATTCGAATAAGTAACTGTTACCTAGCCTATTGGAATAAGTAACAAGTAACTGTTTTCAGGACTCTGTTACTTATTGGAATAAGTAACTGTTTCTTATTGGAATAAGTAACAAGTAACTGTTTTCAATGTTCTGTTACTTATTCAATAGGTAGGCCTAATAAGTAACAAGTAACTGTTTTCAGTCGGCTCGGCTCCGCTGCTTCCCCACCCTAGTAACAAGAAGAGTCAAGACAGTCAGCCCAACCACTCATTTACACGATACTTACGAGTCGATTGGGTCTCCTTTTTGGTCTCTGCACCCATACCAGTTTGAAGTGTCGGGTGGTTCATCGCGTGTCATGCAATTCCATATACAAAACGTTCCCAGAAAGATAATTAGGAAAGCGCCTATCGACCAGCAGTTTCCCATCGTGTTTTGTTTACAATAATGGCGCCCCGCCTTTTGACTCGACTTGGGGACTTGTCAAACATCCCGTTTATTATATTTTCAAATATTTAGGATGGTATTAACAACTTAATTATGTATTATTATAAACTATACTTGTCAATCATAATGTTACGGATAATTTTGGTGATAGTAGTAGCCATTTTCCAGATTAAAGTAGAACCAGCCAGAAATGAAGACTACTCTATATTCATAAGGGCGTCGCTCTTGCGGCTCTTATCTGCACGGTCTGCGGGCGGGTTCAAAAGAAGAAGAAGAAGAAGAAGAAGTCTTGGTTAATGAGTGTGTCATTGGGTCAACAAGTCAGCAGCAAGCAGGCAGCTGACTGACATCTCGAGGGTCCTGTGAGGCTGTGACTCTATCTTTGGGTAATGTCTGCTACTAGCCTACTATCATCGCCTTCATGAGACAGAGTCCTTATTCAACAATATAAAATCAGGATGTTTGTTGCATTATAACTTGCATATTAATAAATGGTGTTAACACCCTTAGATTGGCTATGCTAGATCTCATTAGGCATAATTAGCTGCCCATTCACCTGTCTACTGTCGATTATATTCATAGTCCACATGCTAGATTGCTAAGTCAACTTGAAGCATAGGCTATGGGGTCAAAGGTTTGATATTGAACTGGATTAAAGGCCGGAGTTCTCTCTGGCAGGCAACAGTTGGTGGAAATAAGAGGAGCACATCTACAAAATTGAGTGTCACATCTGGAGTGCCGCAGGGGTCAGTGCTTGGACCTGTTTTGGTTTTGGTTTTCATTAATATATGATATGGTACAAAACCTAGAGTGTCCGACCATACTTTTTGCTGATGACGCCAAGATCTTTAAAGTGATAAACTCTGAGGAAGATATTCAGGCTATGCAAAGGGACCTTGGTAAATGGTAAGCCTGCTTATAATTAATACCTGATAGAAGCGTAATAGGACGTCTCTGGAAGCACCCCAACGGGTAGGCCTACTCTTCATAATATCTAGCCGTTTCATATACGAGGTTCTAGGGTAATCGATATTTTCTAATGGGAGAATATATTTCTAGCAGACGACGGCATGCTTACTGTATTAATGATACATTCAAAGGTTTTGTTCTGATTAGGAAAACCTAAAGAAATTAAGGGTTACATACTCTTAATGATCCCTCTAAACCAAATAGGCCCTTTCTAAATTGAATAATGTAATCTGGAGACAGCTAGAATAAAACGTATTTTTTTTTCTATGTGATTGAGGGAGGCAAAAGGCATAACTGCCTATAGCGAGTGCCTCCCCCATAGTTGAAAGAGTGACAGGGCCAAAATCAAGGGACGTTCGAGCCAAAATGCCTGGACACACGGAGTTTGAAGCAATTTAAGTCATAGGAAGAGGGAAAGACTGATTCTGGGAGAGAGTTCCAGAGCTCAGCTGTTGAGTAGAAGAAAGTTTGAGAGTAACGTTTCACTCTTGGGTTGGAGAGTTGCACAGAGTAGGGGTGGGATTGAGTTGCAAGACGGGTACCACGTGCCCTACGTAAAGAAGGTGGTATGCACTGGGATAGCTCTGAGGAACACTGATTATTATAGTAGCGATAGAATAGCGAGAGAGATGCAACATTGCAGCGGAGAGAGAGAGATTGCAGAGAGTTGGTGAGTGGACGGGAGTTAATGATACGAAAGGCCTTCCTTTCAACTTTGTCTAGGAGAGTGGTGTGAGAGGAACCTCCCCACACATGTGAACAATACTCAATACAAGGGCGCACTATGCCCCTGTACAGAGCAAGAAGCTGTGCAGGGGAAAAGAACCCCCTAAGGCGGTTGAGCACACCCAGCTTCTGGGAGGCTGCCTTAGCAAGACTGGTAATATGGTCCTTCCAAATGAGAGCAGAAGAAAAAGAGACACCAAGAATATTGAGAGAAGATGAAGGGTTGATTTTTGTATTGTTGAAGAATAAGGGATAGTCCGCTGGGAGATCCTGACGGGTAGATAGATGGAGAAATTGGGTTTTGGAAGCATTAAAGTTAACAAGGTTTTCTCTGCCCCAATTGGAAATAGTATTTAGATCAGAATTTAAGAGTTCTATGGCTTCATTACGTTTGTCGTTGAGGGATTGCTGGCTGGGGCGTTCTGAAAAACTAATGGAGTAGTGTAAGGTTGAGTCGTCTGCGTATGAATGGATGGGAATTAAGGTACAGTTAAGGAGATCATTTATAAAAAT
The DNA here is from genome assembly GCA_032716605.1 of Paralithodes platypus. Classification (NCBI taxonomy): domain Eukaryota; kingdom Metazoa; phylum Arthropoda; class Malacostraca; order Decapoda; family Lithodidae; genus Paralithodes; species Paralithodes platypus. The sequence goes on from CM064504.1 coordinate 16,125,445, forward strand.
TAGAAAGAAAAATTGGCCTCATCTGAAAATGAAAAGGTAACTATAGGCTATAAAGGGTACACACAAATTCCATTCTTATTAGATTTTTTATTTGATGGTCAACAATAATTATATAATATTTGTGATGCAGGAATTTGCACATAAAAATCCTGCAGAATTAAATGCAACACATGTTTTTCTGCTAATTTTATACTAAACAGGTGTTTTAAAAGGAGTTCATTATGGCATGAGAGAAATAATAAAAGAGGATGGGGTTGGTTGGGGAGCGTCACTGAGATAAATAATAGGGACTTGTACACAGTTATAAACACGCCAAATATAATGTGGATAGTCTAAAATGAGACAAATTAAATATACATATATATATATATATATATATATATATATATATATATATATATATATATATAGGCTACTGTGTATATTTCATAAATTTTAGGACAGGACGTATTCGTCAGACGAGAACATTAAATTGCTCTCGAGGCGAGTCTTCACATTTTTGGATTTATTACATATTAAATGTAAATTATATAGCCTATATATTATTGTTAACGATAGATAGGAAACTGAGTCTAGGGAGTAAAAATGAAATGCCAATATTATAATTATGAATTTATTTACAGGCATGTCATTAGTTAGCCTATCATTATTATTGATTATTTACATTATTTATGTTATATATAATTTTAAGTTGTATAATGTGTTGTAGCCACTACATAACCGTTTACTTCCGATACACAAACTCCAACATGTGGAATGAATGACAATAGTACCCTAATGGATTATTTAAGTGTAGGATAGGAAGACTGTGTGTTCAGCCGGTTAATGTTCCAACTATGTCTGACCTGTAACTAATCCTGCGTCTCGGTATTGCGTCATGAAGCAAATGTACTCATACCTGAAGGTTTACTGGCAAGACGAAAGTAAGACTATCTTACCCTATGACCTTCGAGGTCAGTCCTCATTACTTAAGTGATATTACTAAGTTAATGGTATCTAAATATATTGAATTAATACTAAAGTCTGTATTATACAATGATAATCAAATATCCACTCTAATACAGTACTTTCTTCTTCTTGAGGATGTAGGGTAGTGAAGCTGTTATGCAGTACTTTGATAATCTTGATCTTGATTGAAGGGCTGTTTGGGCAAACCCAATAAACCTTGCCACAGTTAATTTTACTTTGGTAGAATACACAACTAAATCAAGCGATATTTAGTAAAATTATCAATAACCTCAGAGGGAATACGTTGAAATTTGAGATTTCATAGGGTTACTACATATTTCACTAAGTTTCGCTGACTAAGGTTTCGCGAGTGCCTTTGCTACATGAGGCAGTACCTGATGCAGAATAAAGCTTCACCAATTAAGATTTTAACCGGCAGAACATCCAACATTTCTCTTCTCCAAAACAACGGCAACATTAAAGTCATTGTCCTAAAAATCACCATAACAATTACCATAGACATTACTAACCAAATATTACCATGTCATCAATCGTGATGAATTATCTTGACTAAGGCATGTATCGTGTCTAAACAACGTTCATAGGTAGACGTTATGATTTTCGTTTTTACTCAATAGTCTATGTCACTTTATCTATCAATAACTTTAGAATGTGTAATAACTTAGCACCTTCAATGCCAGCAACATACTGGTCATACTGGTACGTCCTATGTAAAAAAAGGCCCATACTGCGGGCGACGTACCCATACATTTTGGTATTACCGGTTGAGTTGGTAGCACCGAGCCGCTTTTCTTGTTGCCAGATGCTTCCAAAAGCTTCTAAGCTGCCCCCCCCCCACCGGACCTATACAGATTAATATCAGTCTGCTCCAAGCATTTGGTTGTGAGAGGGTCTATGTCCAAGCAAGAGGTGTTTTTGAAGCTGAAATTCAAGGGAAACGGGTCCACTTCTATATGTACTTATTACAGCTATATACCAGGTACGAATGTGATTAATTTCATGTTGCAGGCAATAACTCAGACTGTCTTCTAAACACAAAACTTGATAAACAATTTTTTTTTTCAAAGAGTTATCGCGAGCATAAAATTACGAAAGAGGAAGAGAGAGAAGTAAATAAAAAATGTTCTGCTCATTATTGTCAAAGCCACAAGATCTATGAATTAATAAAGTAGACTTTTATAGGGAGAATTCAACCGAGAATCATTTAGTACTTTGTTCTTATTTTGCCTAGCAAAGACATCCTGAAATTTATGATAATGTGTTTTGAATCACTCTGTAAATTATATATATACGGTATATACAGTATATATATATATATATATATATATATATATATATATATATATATATATATATATGACGATTGTGTTGACTTGGATGAATGTTCCTGGTGAGCTGTAGTATAGGTGGGAAATATATTGGGGAGGAGAATTTAGTGTTGTTATATTACTTATCATTTGGCGATATTCCTTAAGCTTCTGGAAGTACAGGCATCATTTGGAGTCAGTTGGTCATTCACAATCATGTTAATTTAATTAATTTTTGTTATTGCCAGACGATTTGTAAATATGAAAGAGGACCCCATAGTCTTAACATTTACGAGGGGACACACTCTCCCTTTTCCTGTGTTGTTTTCAGTCGAGGGATAGGAGGGTATTCCCCTTCCAGCGATTAACCTTTTCATTCATATGCCTCTTCCATTTTGTTTTTTATATTGTCATGCGATATCATGACTACAGTATCTCTGACTGCGAGATCTACTAACCCCTACTCTAGTAAAGGTAGTTTGGAAGTAGATAGGATTTACATATAATTAGTATCACCTGATGTGTTAAATGTAGCCATAATTCGTATTTGCCGTATTATTGTTTCAGTTATGCAAAATTACCGCACTCTTGCTTCACTTATTCGAAATGAACCAATGTATTTGCTTCATTTACCCTCACAAGCTATGGCGTTTGGACAACTGTGTAAGAAAAGGCCTCTGGGTGAGGTGGTAGGCTACAGCTGCCAACGCTATTCCTTCAACATTTTCACTGTTTTGAAATGTATAGAAACAAACATTTGAAGCTTCTGAGACATAGGGGTTGCACGGCATAGGATATTGCATTTGTGTTCGAAGCTGCTTCAAGTTCGATGTTCATGGAATAATAATGGCAACTGTACATGGGTGTGTGTGTTAACAGTCCAGGGGTAGTAGAGGGTTGTAAAAACAGATAAGACGTGCCCTACAACTATCCTATCATAAAGCTCATTCTCCCTAACAACTAGACTAGAGCTGCCACATAGCGCTAGATAACATAACATCCAGGCACATATTCTCAATGTATGATTTATTTACCTATTAACAGCTTCATTCTGAGACATTAAATGCATTACATGTATTTTGCAATAGTCAAATAAACTAATTTACCTAAATCAAGATTGAATTATATGATACTAAGCCATATTTTTGCCAAAATATAATGTTGTTTCTTGTGAGTGAGGGCAACTTAGTCGGAGGCTCCGCCCTCTGTTTTGCAGAAATTAAATCCGCACCAAATTACTTTGTATTAATATAATGTGCTTTGCGGAAGAGAAAATGACTCCAACTTAGTTCAAATAAAATGAACTAAAACTAAAATTTAAATGCTAAAGTCAGAACTACAATAATTGGAAGTATAAACAAAAAAAATAAATAAATAAATTCATCCAAATTAACACCAAACTAAAATTCAGTCAAATAATAAACTGATATTAATGCTGTATTTTTCAATTGTCAAATCAATCTTGACTTCAGACAAATAAATACCAAAATCCTCGATATTAAAGCCAGTTTGTATTTTGCAAATGTCGAATAAACTCAAATTCAGTTTAATCATCCCCGATTTCTTTGACAGTAAAGCCGTATTTTGTAGACATCAAGGGAACTTTCAGTTCAGTCAAATCATCACTTCCATCCTTGATACTACATATTTTTTAAAGCCAACTCCATTAAGTAATCATTTTTTTTCGTGATATCAGTGCCATATTATGTAGAATCCAAATGAACTTGTCTTTCACTCACAGCAAGACCGAATTCTGTGATACTGTAAAGTAACTCTTTGCAGAAATCACATACACTCAAACACTGAATTCCGTGGTACTAAACCCGTACTTTGCACAACTCAAATATACACTAAATTCTGTAGTTTTAGAGCCGGTTTCAGAAGGCATATTAACAATGAATTTCGTTATACTAATGTCAATTTAGCAGAAGTTAAATCGACACCAAATTTCGTGGTACTAACACCATAATATGTGAACGTTAAATATACTATATTTTAGCAATATAAAAACCTATAAATCTGTAGTTTGATTGATTTCTACCAGGATTGTATTTTGCTGTATTTCATAAAGCTCAAATGTCAGTATTTGTAATATCTCAATAAATACCGATTTTTTAGAGACTGATATAATATGTGTTCTCCTATCACCTCTTTTTCCTCTCTTGTATCTCTTGCTGATCCTCCCTACCCTTGTGGGAGTAAGGGCTGGCTACTGACTGACTCAGTGACACAAGGCAACGCATCCGGCATATACTATATACAATATACAGAATATGCAAATATAAAGGTTGACAGACAGATACATTATAGATAAAAGATAGTTGTTTGATAGGTATAGATAAAATAGAGGCAAATAGATAAATAGGTAGATAGATAGAGAGGTATATGTACAATATATATATATATATATATATATATATATATATATATATATATATATATATATACTGTATATATAAATTGATGAAAACATAATCAATGGAAGGGATATGTAAAGAGACAGACAAAGATTAATAGACACTTTACAGCTAGTGATAGTTCTGAACAAGATATAATAGATACAGAAACAAGATTAATTCCAATGATAAAATAAGGTGGAGTAAAATAAAAATAGACATAGCAGAAAGATGGATAGACAAAATAATTAGAAATTATATGAAAAGAAAACTAAACAAATAATGCCGTTATTATAATACAGACAAACCAACTAACTCTCTTAATCCAGTAAGAGGGCGTGCTTTGTCATAAATGTCAATGTTTTCAATAACAAGTAATATATTATTTCTTCTTCACTAACTCACATTCAGTCACCTGCTATGCATTCCCATTACCGGGAGTAGCAGGGTCTGTATATAGTGATACACACATTTCCAATACCTTATGGGGAGATTTCCACTTGAGGGAATCTTTTCTGGACCCCTTTCTCCCTCTTATTTAGCTCCATTGCTTTTGATATTTTAAGACTTTCGCCTCATTAGTTTGGCAAATCTAAGAACTTTCGCTCCATTTCTAATTTTAAGACCATTTAGGTGTCGATTTTTTTCCTGACGAGCTATAGCGAGCCTGTAATTTAAGAGGAACCGGCCTTTGGCCGGGACGAAAAATGTACACATTTATCTTGAAAAGGGGTCTAGGGGGTGTAATTTTAAGCTTGCTGGAGGTCTAGGGAACAAACTATAACCCCCACGTTAACACACTGGTTAAGCAACCCTGGGAAGTTAACCATATAATAATAATAGGGAAGGTGGAGACTCTTCACCTCACACCCCAACTCCTTATTTACTTGCAAGCGGTTATATTAAGGGGGAGGTAGTTGCTTTTTCTGGACCCCCTTCTCCCTCATGTTTAGCCCCATTAGTTTTGAGAATTTAAGACGTTCGCCCCATTAGTTTGTCGATTTTTATAGACCTTTCGTCCCATTTCTTTATCAATATCAAGACCTTTCGTGCCATTTAGGTGTCGATTTTTTCCTGGCGAGCGATAACGAGCCTCTATTTTTTGAGGAACCGATTTGTATACCATAAGCAGACATACAACTCAACTTAGGAAGGGCCTCTTATAATCAACGGGTTAATTGAGTTCATGTTTAACCATTTCAATCCTGGAGGTCCTAACTAAAATTATTAAAATTATCCAGGGGTATGCATAATTAAATAATCAAGCAATCTAATAGAAAATCTTATGGTGAGTTATCTGATACTTATTTGCATATTGGGATCAGAGGCATTATAATTATTGTAGGTACTATACTTACTCGACCTTTGGTTACGTCAACCTCGGTGAGAGAGAGAGAGAGAGAGAGAGAGAGAGAGAGAGAGAGAGAGAGAGAGAGAGAGAGAGAATATTGTACACATATCTATCTATCTCCAGGCATAATGACTAAATCACATTAATGTCGGTTTATTATACACATCTGCTAGGTATCGTTATAGGTATCCGTATCAGTTAAGTATTGGTAAATGAAAACTGATGTCAAATTTGTATCGATGTCAGTTATACAAATTTGCTTACAGTATCAGCGTAACATCTTGGTATCGACTCTAAATTATATAAGTATCTCAGTATAAGCAACAATTACAGTATGTTAACTGTGCATACCTAACTCGTATTCCGCGACTATGATGAAATGAACTAAAAGCTGAAAATGTGAATTTACGTGAATATTTCACCCTTTATCACATGAATTCGATTTGTCTTACACGGTGACTCGTACAAAAACATAAAAAGTGCCCTCGACTTGAAGCAAATAGTAGAATACATTTGAAATTCGGATTGTCCCTACCCTAAAATAGAACACAGCCTCACAAAAAACTATAATCCTGGGACGATTCTGCAGCATATTATTTCGTTGTTTTGCTCTTGTTGCGAAATAGATATTAGTCATTACTCATAATATATCGTTCTTTATACAGTCATTACCAGCATAAATATACATAGACAGTCACAATGAACACAGGTCCTGGCTAGAGATCGTACATTATACAGAAATCGGACAAATTTGACTCTGGAGGACTTGATCACGTAAGAGATAACCTGATATATATATATATATATATATATATATATATATATATATATATATCCTTGATACCATTAAATTGACCTTTTGGCTTCATATAATCAGTATCGACTATCTAAGAATTGTTTGTTTAATATATTGATATGCTGTAAATATATATATGTTAATGTTGATTGTATACTGAAAGAATAACTAGATGTCGACAGTTTGTCCAGTTTCTGTTTATTGTAGGGTCCCTAGCCCTTAGTCCCGATGCTCACTTGTTTTGGCGCCAACTCTGAACTTGGGATTATGGAATATAAACACTCTTAATAAAACACTCACATTTTCGACTCAGAACCTAAACATTCCCAATAGACAAGAGCATTACTATTATGTTCTATATAGATTTGGTTAAATTTCAAGTATCTATTCCCTACGTAGTAGGCTATTATGTGATCAACAGTCATATCGACAGAGAAAATAAACTTTTTCAGAAATATAAACAACAAACTGAGATTCAAACATGGTCACACAGAGAGGAGGATTATCACAAGGAAATATTTTAACACTCATATATAAACTATAAAAACAAATACATCACATGTAATAACTCCTACACTCAAATAAAAACTGTAATTTCTCCCATACAGAACCTATAGAATAATCTTAGAAAATGGTTCAAACACAATGTCACCATTTCATAATGAGCACTACCCTTTGGGATCTTAATGCAAATCTTACATTATAGTTCAGACATAACTGCAGCACTATTTCATAAAGATCACGGCATTTTAAACTTCTTAGAAAAATCTTACAAATATAACTAAACCATTTCAAAACGAATACTATATTTTGGGACACCTTAGAAAAACAAAATATTACATCATGGTTTCCACATAACTGCACCATATCATAAAGAACACTTTACTACATTTTGGCATATTGACACTACGGTATATCTTTGGCCGATTGCTTAATAAAATCGGAGGATAATTGGCTGGCAATAAACGTTTCCTTTCCGTGGACAAGGGAATAACAAGTGAACATCGGGTATAAACACAACCAGTTAGAAGGTAGGAGGACATACACGGGCTCATCCGGGGGTATATAGACATAGCATTTATCTATTTTAGTCAGATAGCTTATTTTCCTTGTAAGAATGGTAAGATCGCGGCCCGTCCTGATAAATCAACAGATAAGCGGCCCGAGCCATAATGCCAATGACGATTATGCAGATATTCATCATTAATTATAGTGTAATTAATGTTACTCAGCTTAGGAAGGATTTATAATTATCATATAGGTAAATTGATTTGATCTACATCTTTGATTAAGAAAGATCCTTTCTAAGCTGAAAAATTCACTAAAGGTAGCCAGAAAGTCATAGCTGGGCCCGTCTGCTACATGTGACTGACAATTTAGAAGAATATAAACTTCCATTCTGCTTGGAAGAGCCATTATTTTAGCAATGACCTGCATCCAATGATTATGTAACTGCTGTTAGCTCTTCACAAGATAACTCAAAGAAATGTAATACATAGTACTAGGGCATATTTCAAACTTCAACAGAGTAATAGTAATACATGAATTAAGTTAAACAGATTGTATAAATTTGTCCAGGACAATCCGGATGAGCCCACTTGTCCCCCTCAGCCTTGTACACTGACCAACGGAAGTCGTAGCCTCCATCCACAACATACAACTTCTATTTTATCAATATAGTCTACTTTTGTCACCTCGCGGAAAATGTACTCCTTTAGCAAGTGATTTCTCAATACTTAATGGATAAATGTGAAAATACTATGTCTCTGCATCATATTAAGGCCAAGTTTTCATAAATTAGCAATATATTTCGCTACATAATTTTTGTAGCCTAATAGACAAGATGAGAACATGGTAGTTTACCGTCAACTAAGAAAAATCAGACTTTAGTTTGGAAAGACATTATACTTTTCGATACACCTGAACAAAGCCTGAATATAAAATATGAAGCGGTGAGAGATATTGCATAATTTATAACCACAGTTTAATACATGCTTCAAATGCCATAATATATCCTACACAGCAAATACTGGGAAGTCGTAAGTTACTATTATCACTTCCGATATAATGTAATGTCACTTGATGGCAGCCATTTATTTAATATAAATAAAATAAAACTTAAAACGTGAAGATAACATGATCCTGGGAATATGTAGCATCATAATGCTTCCCAACAGTCGGCCGCAAATGGGTTAAGGAGTAGCCAGTGTGTATTACCGAAACAAACAAAAGCTGAAGTTGAAGATGTGGAGGGGATTGGTGACTTTTGTTGGTCAGTATACACCATCTTAGTTTCTGTACAGTTGGTTAATGTTAATATATGGCGATGTTACAGCCACACTCACATGTATCCTGGAGACAAGGTTATACACACTATGTCATTTATGGACTCATATATAATTTTACTACCTACTGTAAACGTTTAACTCCCAAATGGAAGGTAGAAGGATCCTATCCTCCAAAGGTATACACTGAATCACTGATCCAAGTTTAGGTAGATGTATTGGACCGTGGGTTTACTTGGACTACCTGTAGTTTTCCCTTTCACCATTTAGCGTGTTTGGGTTTACAACTATGTGACTGATTGATAGTATGTTTGATTAAAAGACTGAATGACTTATCAAATGATTGATTGACTGTCGTAGTAACTGATGAAAGGTCTACTATAATCGTATTGCTACATACTGTATGTTTATATTTTATTATTAATACACTTTTTACAACATGCATCACGCCGATTTTGACAAATTTACAACAATAATTTGTCTAATTTAAATCAAATATAAATACATTTATATGAACATATGAGCCGAAATATGGAGCAGCAAAAGTAAATATAACACTGCAGTAAATATATCTCAGAAACTACAGTATATAATCTAGTAATACAAACTAATATATATATATATATATATATGAACCAGTCGACTATTCAACTAATACAACTATAAATATATCAAGTAAAAAATCAATGACATATAGGTGCACTTGACCTAGGCTCCAGGACAGACAAGTGAAACACTGCAACACAATTTGTACCTGAGAAAGTTATTTTATCAGAGAAAATACAACAACAGGTGATGGTCCAGAAAACACACACGTAACAAAAAATAAAATAAAATAAAAAAGATACTTTAGAGAGGACGAAATATCTACACCAAACTACACCACTTATAAAAAACAAAAACAAAAAACAATTATAAACAAAACATGATATACTTTCCTTGCATTTGATTTACATGCAGTACCTAACTTTCTTCACATACACATTACACATATTTTGACACGGGACGAAGTATCTACATTACTTTGCCTACTAAACATTTGTTCCATACATAAAAAAAATACTTGACATTCGACGAAGTAACTATATAGGTCTATACTGAAAATACATGTCCATCTATAACAAATATGATATACCTTCCATATATTACATGTATATATATATATATATATATATATGTATTAGTTTGAACATATAAATTAATTGTTACACACTACTGTATGTCAGTTTTATTACACTTGAACACAGGGTTATTTTACACTTTATATGCAGGTCAGGTCAGGTGAAGGTATTGAGGGATAAGCCTTTACAACGGCACCTCGTATCTACATTCTACTGTTCCTATTTTTGTGAAGAGTGTAGACCTAACTTTTCCTGCACACGTCCTATGTGCGACTGTAATGCCAATCATCTTTAAAGCTTTCAACTTACATAACCCAAACAATCAAATGGCCATTATTGGTGTTATTATAGCTACCACCAGAGGATTTTTCAGCATAGGCAGAATCAAATGAATAACAATAATATCAATAAGCCTCTTATCTTTAAAGTCTGCAGCTCGTAAAATGGCACAGTTTTTAGTGAATAATTTATAATATGCATAATAAGCAATATTATCAATTTGTCTACTGATTATACAAGTATGGCTAATAAGTGACACATTCTGAGAATATATATATATATATATATGTCGATATAATCCTAAGAGTTTAGAAACGATGACAAACCAGAACTAGTCAGGCAATCAACACATTTATTACTTGGTTATTTCTTCCTAATCTGAACAAAATTGCCTGGCGGTAGCTAAGATTAATTGTGATATAACTGTCATCTGATTGTAAAGGTTAATACGACGATACTAAGTAATATTAGGACCTCAAGAGCGGTGTCACACGACCAAATTTATCGGCGGATTTTGTTCTCCGAGTCAAGTACTAAGCTGCGTGCCTACGTGTTATAATATTTTGAGTTATGTTTATGACACAGTTGATGATTGTACGATACCAACCTTCACAGTGTCTTAATTAGACAGTCTTTAAACAGAAGACTTTAGTAAGTTAATGAATAACTGTATACAGCACTAAGGTAATAACAACACTAACGTCATAACCTGTCCTATAAATCACCAATATACCATACCAAACTATCCTATTCGGATTTATGCTCCAGTATTATATTATGAGAGACACTTTCGGTAATGGTGTTTTTAACGTGATTCTTAAGGCAGGTGGCGATATTAAAACAATGACGTACTTTAGTGTGTCTTACCAAATTACAAGTTAATGTTCAAGTTCAAATTAATGACATAATCAAATATCACTAGACTACATCACCTATTATTTTACGACGGTTTCTCTGACCCCGTAAACATCAGCCGCTACTGCCGCTCGTGTGACACCGCCTCTTAAAGGGGTATCACACGAGAGAGATATTTCCCGCGCTATTTTTCCCGGCAATGCTCTTCTCGCACCTTTTGAAATACACGTGTTGTCGGCTATAATAATAATCAACCTCCAGTCAAGTTGACAAGACCAGTGCAACATAGGTGTATACTATTGCCAGAGGGGAAGTTGTGCATCCAAAGTTGACGATAATAGCTCTGTTGTGATACCCCCTTTAACCCCCTTCTGTACCGGCGACGTCTCTTTCAATTGATTCTACCTATATTTAGACGATTTTGTGCAGTTTAAGAAAGATCTGTGGTAGTAAAAAGGGCTAAGTTGGATAGTTCGAACCCCGCTAATTGCTGGAGGCCCTTTATAAACCGAATACAATCATCTAATAGCAGCCATAATAAAGTGAGAAAGACATGACCGGTAGAGAAGGGGTTTACACACTGACGAGAGAGAGAGAGTGTATTAGTGGTTTTATAATGGCTTCTCCAGTTTAGGGTATGAAAGACAAGAAGGAGGCTTTATATTAATGGTCACTGCACGGCGGCCTTTTATGATCCCTTCACTTGGTTGACATCGTGTTTTAAAGTTTAATCTGGCTATCAGTAAGCGATTTTGGTAGGTTGGGAAGGACCCGTGGGGATTTGATCGGTTGTTGTTGTTGTTGTTCCCCAGACTGCCTGGCCGAACAGCCCAAGGCCCCGAGCAAGGCCAAGGCCATAACCGAGTGCCCCCACAGAACCCTCCCTGCCTACCACAATAAAACTTGGGTGACCGAAGCCACTCCATGGCAGGGAGCTGAGGAGGGTGCGGAAACTCCCGGGAAACCAAAGCCCCACCCAGGGCCCTGTGCCCCTCAGCAATTATGAAGAGAAAGTTGAGGGGCAAAGGAAAAGGGATTTGATCGGTTCGAGCAAATAGTTTGTATCCGTCTAAGCTGAATAAAATAGTCTAGTGCTTGTCATAATACAATGCAAATAAATTCATCATACTGATAAAGCTAAAATATTAAAATTTATGACGTAATTTGTACTTCATTTGAATTTCTTCATTAATCATAAGTACGAAGATATTTGAGTAATTATGTGGTATTCCTCTGTACAACACTAAGACCTCTAAAGGGAGGTTTGGGATTTATGGACCCCCTTCTTCCTTATGCTTAGCACCATTAGTTTTGACATCTTAAGACGTTCGATTCATTACATTTGGCGATTTTAAGTCCTTATGTGTCATTTAAGTGTCTATTTTTCCTGGCCAGGAAATTTCTCTACCAACAAATGTACACATTATTTCGAAGGGGGGTCTGGGTGGCCTTTTTAAAAAAAACTTTATGGAGATCTTGGGAAGAAAGTATAGATAGTAATAACTAAATAGATAAATGAACTAAGAATTACAAAGTTACAATTTTGGTGCTTCCTTATCCGCAACATTGTCTAGAGATTATGGCCCACAGGGAAAAAAAAACAAAAAAAAAACACACACACACACACACACACACTAGAACTTATCTTTTTCAGCTTAAGAAGGACGGGTCATAGTTGAATAGTTAATATAAGTACATTAACTTTTACAATACGAGAGATCTTTCCCATAATCCATACAATCTGCTATAGTGTTAGCCGAACTAAACAAAAACGTCACCGTATTGGAAGGGTACAATTGAACACGTAGAGCTGTTTTCTGTACAGTTTTTAAATATTACTGTCCACTATATTCCTTGTAAATTACGGTTTTATTTACTAAGTTTGTTTTGTGTTAAATATATAATAATATACTCTTTGTAAAGCATTAGGTATTCTAGTTTTTTTATGTTTTAGTCTTACAAAGAAGATGAGACACCGAGTTCACACACACGCACACAAACACACACACATATATATATATATATATATATATATATATATATACTGAGAAGGCACACTAAGGCACTATACTGTAGGGCACTGTGGGCGGGAGTTGGGCGATGTGGGCGGCTTATTCTTGTTTTGTGGGTGGGGCATACTGTAGGTGGTGTGGGTAGGGCATGACTGGTGTGGGCGGGGCATCATGAAAGGTGTGGGCGGGGCACCATGAATGGAGTGGGCGGAGGGGGATGAGAGGTGGGGCTACTATGGTGTGGGCGGTGCATGATGAGTAATGTGTGTATATGGGGAAAGGGGGGGGGGGTTACAATGAATGACGTGGGTGAAGTATTATGACTCCTGGCGTGGGCGGGGTATAATGAGTGTTACGGGCTGAGCATCATGAGTAGAGTAGTGCAGGCATGGTATGAGAGTGGTGTGGGTTGAGGTGTAGTGGTGTGGGCGGGACAAGAGGGACATGGGCGAGGCACACCTGGTATGGCTACCTCTCAAGTGATGTGGATGGTTGGGTTAGTGTGGGTGGATCATAACTAGTATATGGTTACTCATAATTGGTCTGGGTGTGAATTATAACAGGTAAGGTTAGCTCGCAATTATTAGTCTGGATATCATTATATGGTTTTACAACTGGGATGTATAACTAAAATTAGTGTGGGTGGAAAATGAGGATTACAAATGTTGTGGTAAACTCATAACTGGTACAAGGGTGTGGGTAGCATTAAATACCACGTTGGCGGTTTACGAGCGGTGTAGGTGTTTAGAGTTAGGGTATACCTATAGTGACGCCCAAGGGATGAACTAACCCGGAGGGGACATTGGATGGGGGTGTTTAGGGGTGGTGGTGGGAAGTGTTGTACTTTGTGCGGCTCCATCAACAAGACGGCGATGGTGGGGTGTTATGGGGCGGGGCAGGGGAAGGGGTCACAACCTGGGGTCAGCGGGGGTTAGGGGAAGGGGGCCGGCGGGGTAATGTATGGTGGTGATGATGGTGGTGGGGCAAGGTAGGGTCAGCGTATGGCGGGAGAGGCGCCCCATCCTCCTGAAGTTGACCGGGTAAGTAATCCTTCCAGCTGCGGAAGAGGTACCGGGTGAATTTCCTCAGCTGTCTGAACTTGCAGTATGTGGCACCCTGGGGTGACTCCACCTGCTGGGTCTGGATGAGGAGGCCTCGCTCTCGTAGCGTCGCTTCCAGCTTTTCCCGAACAGAAGATTTTTTTGAGCGACGTTTACGCTTTGGTGAATCCTCCGTGACTGTCCCAAGTCCTGGAGGCGCGAGACCTCTCTCTAATGAGGCTACTGGCGAGGTTGCTGCGCTACACCCGTCTTCGGTATCACTCTCCAACCGGATCTTTTTCACATCCTTTTCGCATTTGGTTATATTATCGATTAGTTTAGCAGGCAATCGTAACTCCCCTCCTGCCCGGGAATTTCGCGGCCCCAGACACCTGAGAGTACCGCCTCGGTCCATGCTTACCATTTTCTTTTCCTCTAGCATTGGATTAGCACCACCAGTAAATTTGAATTTACAGATACTAACTTCACTGTTGGGATCAGCCGGAGGAATGAAAAGAGCCGACCGCTTCCTCCGTGCCCCCCCGCCCCCTCTCGCTCCCCGCCCTGCCGCCTGTTGGGGTGACAGTCGTTCCCGGGCGGCCTCATCCAGCCGCTGCTGCAGGGACTCCTTCAGTAGAGCGTGGACGGCGCGGGCGTGAGGCGGGGCGGGCAACGGTGACCCCGGCACTGGTGACGGCGACCCGGGGGGGTATGGGGACGACATGAAGTGTGGGGGAAGATAGAGGCGGGGGGACGGCATGGGTGGGGGTGGAGACATATGAGGGAAGGCTGGAGGTGAGAAGGAGGGCATATGAGACGATTGGGAACATAATGAAGGAGTGGACTGCCCGGAGCTGAGGCCATCTTCAGTCTTTAGCCGGTAGTCGTGCATCCAGTTGGAGTGAATGCTGCCCCCGCCCCGCCCCGCCCCCCAGGCCAGCTCTGGGGACATGGTGGCGGGGGGTGGGGGGTCAGCGGGGTGGCACGGCTCCACTTTAATAGGTGCATCTCTAACACATAGATTGAGAGGCTCGTGCTGGTCCTCCCCACACTCCGAATCTGTGAGGGCAGAGTGTAAGAGTGAGGAGTAGCTTTGTGAGCGACGTAGTCCATCCTCCTCCATGGCACCGTCACTGTCCCCCCCACCTCCCCCGGGACCCACTCTCACACCTCCACCAGGACCGAGTGCCGCCGCCTGTTGCTGTTGCTGCTGCTGAAGGTGGCGGTGCAGCTGCTGTAGGTGGTGGTGAAGGGCGGCCTCGTGTGATTGTGGTGGTGGTGGTGGAGGTGCAGGGTGGACGGGGTGACCACCACGGCCCTGTTGATGGTTATGGTCAAACTTCTTAGGTTTCCTCTCCCTCCGAGGCCCCGCCCCCTCCACCTGCATCTCTCCCATGTAGGGCGATGCTGGGTCCTGGGGGACCGGTGAGGGGGGTTGGCGGGTCATCATGGAGGGTACAGAATGAGCTCTAGCCAGGGCTGCCTGCTGTAGCGCTGCCTGCTGGAGGTGTGGCCGTGTCAACAACAACTCCCTCAGTAGTGCCTCAGTGGCTGCACCTCCTGCCTCGTGTATAGTGATGGGTCGGGGGGCGCGTTGACCCCTGCCCCGGCCCCTACCACGTCCACCTCGCCCGGGTCTTGGGACCCCCGCCTCCAGCCCCGTCGGGAGGTTGGGATCAGGGGCCAGAGCCTCACGGGGCTGGCGGGGCGGGGTTGGGGGAGGGGCGGGTACAGGGGCAGGACCGGGACGAGGCTGGTGCCGGAGTGACGCTTCATAATGGTCCAGGTACTCCGGGGGAAGGGCCTGGTGGTGGAACTTCAACTTGAACACTCGCTGACGACGACGACCCCTGCAACACAACAACACACCAATTAAAACACTGTATCACACTAGTACATCAAACACACCTCACACCAATATATAAACCTATGCATTAGATTACATCAATGAACACCAGTCATATGAAACCTGAATAACTGATATACAATACAACCCATCTAATAATAACAATATATTATATATCTATAATTACTGTATATTCATTTAAATGTATATCTACTTTATAATTCTAGCTGTGTACAGTGTATTATTCTTGTAAAAGTTCAGTATTATCATTGGATAAGCACACACAAAAACTAAGGCCTCTTGAAGATTCGAACCTTGCCGATTAGCACTTGGATGTCTCTCCCCAAAGGCAATATAATCCACATAGGCTACAGGACATCACTATCCAATCTAAATATACTATACATTGAATAATACATAGTGTGTTGTCTTTGATAACTTTAGTACCATAGATCACCACCAATGTGCAAATAACTCATATAATTGGAATTTATATTGTAAAAGAATGTTCAGTGAAACATGTTTCAGTGACAATCATTCAATAAAGTCTACGTTCATCAGTACCCGCATTTTATCAGTACATTTTAGGGGGTTTCATTACCTGGTATATTATATGTGGGGCGGAATGTATTCAAAGTTCATCGTTTCTCTTTATACTCCAAAGGAGCTCTTTTGAAATCCGTAAATAAATTAATATACTATAGTGAAATCATGAATATATATGTAAAACACACATTATACAGTATATATAATATATATATATATATGACAGAGGCCTGATAACGATTTTTGATAACTCATAATAACTAAATGTTGCGTAATATACGACAACCTCAGTGTCACAACACATTAGTAGTGTACGTGTAGCTTACAAAATCTAAGAGTGTTTTGAATAACTGCATGCCATTCAACAAACACAATACAGGTTATGACAAAAGGTATCTACTTTGTAATAAGATAGTTGCTTCCAGATGATGCAATTAAACTTGAGATTGATTTGTCAGTCAATAAATAATTATCTATTAGAATAATAGAGGTATTTGTTAAGATGAAGATTATCCTCTGACGACGATAGGAATAAATGGTAAATAATGTCATGATCTTATACTGTACATTAATTTCTTTCCAATTATCAACACTAACTTAAATAAAATCACCACTGTACTAAAGTCACCTTTAGCCCTACCAAACACAACATACGTTCTTAAGGGGGTGACCCGGTTTTTTTTCTCTCCTTTTCTATCTTTCTCTGGGTTGTATCCATTCGGTCCCATTTAGCCTACTGTTTTAAGACGTTAATCCCCATCCAGGTGTTGATTTCTTCCTGGCGAGAGATATCGAGCCAGCATTGTATGGAAAAATCCAGCTTCGCCGGAGACCTTTTTCCTTTGAAAAATGTACAAATTTAGCCTGCTGTCAAAAATAATTTTTAAAGATATCCTGGTCATAGCTACCACTCGCCAGACAAAAAATCGACACCTGGATGGGGATAAACGTCTTAAAACAGTAAGCTGAATGGGGCCGAATGGATACAACCCAGAGAAGAAAAAAAACCGAACTGGGACCCCTTAATAAGTGACGCTAATTGGGCCATTTCCATTTGATTGCATGTATATGTTTTGTTAGATTAGAACGATAATGTTACTTCATGATGCTTTATTTGGCAAGTTATGACATTAATACAGTGGCAGCTTTAGTGTCGTTTTATTTGGAACTAAGCATGTGTACTGTATGTTATGATGAGAAAATATATAGGTGTATGTACAGTCAACTCGTATAATCCGCAGAGTCTCAAAATATTATCTAGGCTTATTAGGAGCTTATAAGTTAATGTATTGAATACATGTGCAATATATAAAATGGAAAAGGGATTAATAAACAAATATATATGCGATACGGTTTCCTATATCAATCAGAAAAAAATATAATTGCTACATTTTCCGAGACTCTGCGGATTAAACAAGTTGACTGTACATTCAAGAGCATAAATGGCGACGCACCCATAGGAATCAGTAGGCCTATTATAGCCCAGTTGCTTCATAACTTGTCTTTAAAGGGGGGATGGGCCGTTTTTCTGGACCACTTTCTCCCTCATGTTTAGCCCCATTAGTTTTCAGATGTTAAGATGTTTTCCCCATTAGTTAGTCGATTTTAAGACCTTTCGTCCCATTTATTCGTCAATGTTTAGACCTTTCGGGCTATTTAGGTGTCGATTTTTCCCCTGGCGAACGACAGTGAGTTCTGTAATGTTGGAAGAACCCGCCTTCGGCCGGGAAATTTTTCTACCGAAAAATGTACAAATTAATTTAGAAGGGGGATCTAATGGTTTTTTGTTTTTTTTTAAAATTTGATGGAGGTCTAGGGAGGAAACTAGAAAAAAACAATTAATACATGCAAAAATCGCCCAAAAAGTGAACCATCCCCCCTTAAAGGTTGAGATTGGAATTGGTGTAAACTTATATATGCTCACGACTGTACACTTGCTCACATACATTTATATCCACTCAGTGATTTTATGTACAGAAATAATATAGTAAGATTGACTTACAGGTTTAATTTGTCATAAAACTGTTAATTTATCACATAAATTAACGATAATATAAGAAACTACACTCCCGACTCAATAATAATAATTTCCCATCCATGTACAGTCGCGCCAATAAGTTATTTCTCGGCACCAAATATGTTTTCATCAATAATTGGTATCAGCAATATCTAAGCTTAATTTCTTCATATCGAGTGAAATATACATACATGTTCCTACACTTACCCACTCTATTCAACTTCTGACAGACATTAATACAGCACAGAGCAAGCCAAACGTAATGACAGCTGGGACATGACTTATTAGCGCGACTGTACACAATCACCGAGTAGATACAAATTAAGTTAATGTGGTCAACTGTAAGTCATCTGTTGTGACTGTTTTCTTGTGGTCATAGAATCATTTCCCCGGTACGTACTATCAAACATTATAATGTCTGAGAACAGCCCTCTGCGGGTTCCCCCAAAACATTAACATGACCCTAGTCTTGGAGGCCTATAGTTGCGACCAAATGTACGATGAACGCTAGTGAACGATACAGAAAGGCAGCGAGCGTTAACTAATGAAACACTATAGCTTCATGGTGCAACAAATAATTAAATATCATAAAAGGAATTTAAGAGTCCATGGCCATAGTGTCCGACATCAAGACTTAATGCCATTAAAAAAGAAGGACAAAAAGTCTTAAGTATTACCAGTTTCAAACCAGGTGTTTCTTGCTTTGGTATTTTGGAACACTTAAAATTATGTAGCCTACATTACATTGTAAAAAAAAATAAGTAGTGTTTAATTCAATAATAATAATAATAGAGGTAGTACCACAATGTATTATGCACGTCTACCCTGAAATTAACCCAGTGAAATAATGGCTTATAGAGTAGGCCTGCCATAAACTACGGTTCACAACACTACACACAAAAACTAATTGATAAACACACAAACAAACAAGCATAAACACGATACAAATAAACAGGATAGACGCAAACAATGGGAAGAGGTGTAAACAATCTCTATTATAATATGTGTATTTCTTTTTGGTGTCGTCCTCAAACAACATTAATAAAGACGCTAACAATGGGTAGTGGGGTAAAAATCTCTATTTTAATCTGAGTACTTCTTTTTGGTGTCGTCCTCAAACAACATTAATTTACGCTTTATCATTACCTCACCCAGGATATCGCCATATTTCCATAATTGTCACCTCCAACTCGTTTAATTGAGGTATTCCTCCCCATAAGGTCAATATAAAAAACACAACCCAAGCATTTTTTGCCATTATTACTATTTTTTACTATCCTCCACCCTGACTCCGCCTTCTCTTCAACATCCTCGGGAAAGCAGACCAAACTAGACCTTATTTCTATGATTCTTTACAGTTCAAAGTCCTTATTGTTGTATCCGAGCCGACCAAATGTTTACGTCTATCGTATAAGGTAAGCCTGCACTTTCCATACCCGTGCCCACTTTCCCTTATATTATCGCTCGCTCCCCCGCATCTCTTCGCTCACACTATATTATACCGGGACTATTTAGAACCGTGAATTATCCAGGAGTTTGTATATAATCGCGGGGAAATATTTATAAGCAGCATAATCATAAGGCTCGCGTTTATTGGAGAGTTCTCGGAGTGTTTACGCTACCGAACGCGGCAACGTAAACAAACCCCCAGCGAGCGAGACATTCTGAAACACTCGAACCAACGAACACTAACACAAATATATAAATATATTGAGGGGACCATGAATAATCTGGAAAATGTAAATAATAGTATGGAGATTATATATATAGATAAATCGTATTTGCGCCACCGCCGTACGACAATTTTGGCTACTGGGCGACAACACTCCTTGGATGACCGACTCAATATGAAACTTTGAAGCTTTAGCGACGCGTCCACGAAAAAAAGAGCGCTTGAATATTTGTCAAAGTGATGGGTAGAAATGACATATAAGGTCTGGGCGGTCTGTATACGGCCCTCACACCAGTCCAGATCATATTAAGGGGGGTCACCGGCTTTTTTTGTTTTATCTTTCTCTCTTTCCCTGGCTTGTATCCATTCGGCCCCATTCAGCCAACTGTTTTAAGACGTGTATCCCCATCCAGGTGTCGATTTTTTTCCTGGCGAGCGATAGCAAGCCAGCATTGTATGGAGAAATCTGGCTTCGCCAGAGACAATTTTATATCGAAAAATGTACAAATTTAGCTTGCTGTCAAACAAAAAAATATATATATGCTGGCTCGCCAGGAAAATATTGACACCTGGATGGGGGTAAACGTCTTAAAACAGTAGGATGAATGGGGCCGAATGAATAAAAGCCAAAGAGAGAGAGAGGGAGAGAAAGAGAAAAAAGCGAGGTGGGCTCCCTTAAACAAACTATTAGGGTAGGCCATATTCGTCGCGCGCCATCCTCTACCACCTGCCAGACGTACGATAATAACCCCGCGGAAAGGAAAACAAAAAAAGATAATTCGACAGTAGAATGATAAACGGAAGATGAGGAAGGGGGGGGGGGGGGGGGGGGGGGGCAGGAAGAAGAGGAAGGATGGGAGGAAGAGCGAGCGGTACCTTTTGCCTAACACAAGCTATTAATAGTTTATCCGCAGTTCGTTGCTCCTCCTGGAGACCTTCAGTAAACATAGACTAGACAGCTGCTGACATTTTGTATATCTGTCATTATATACCTATATTAACTTATTTGACACTGAATTATGTGAATGCTAATTTATTAAATTTCACGCATTTGAGCGTCTCTAATAATGGTATAATATAATTACAAGAACAATTGTCAACTAAATCAAATCATTATACGAACATAATTGTTAGCAGTTAGAAAAACCAAAATGGCGTCTCAAAATATAGTTGTCCAGTGTGTTTAATGTAAAGGATTCGTGGGTGCCCCTTACTAGGGCCTACCTTCATTGTTGTATTATGATATGTTAATGCCGGCGATGATGATATGGATGACAACAATGATTTGTATTACTTTATCTTGCTGTTGTGTGCGACATGTATTAACATGATTAGGTCAATCAGTGTAGTAAATCAAGGAACAGTATATATATATAAACCCACCCAAGTGTTATATGCCACGAAAACAGAGAAGACGGTACAAAGAACATGGGGGTATAGTGTATAGAAAACGAGGTCTTCATTCATGTGGGTGCCCGCGCGAAATGTGACCAAGGCGACCCAAAATACTACACACTCCTCTTTTTATGCACACTCGCTTACTAAAGTTCCCGTACACCACAACTTCTACTTTAACTTTCCTTCCACTTATTCATTAACCGGTGACATACTTTTCATTGTATTCTGGCAACTATTACACGGTTTTATTGAGCTTAGGAAGGATGTGTAACCGTTAAAAGATTACAGACTATCTCAATTAATCCTTTCAGCTACTATATATATTTCCTAAGCATCATAAAATCGTCTAAATGCAGTTGAAATAAAAACAAAAAGACGTCTTGCGGTATAAGTTCGATCAAAAGTTCGTGTTACAATCTATGTGGAACACATTCTTGATGCACGGCAATGTACCATTATTTAATTCAGTGTGCTTCAGTCTAGTCGCCGATAACCATACACAATAGTCCAATAATGTCTCCTGAGTAAAGGTACCGGAAAAGGAAATGATGTGAAGGGGCCTTTTTCAACACACACACACATACACAGCCTCTCTTTCTCTAATACACACACACACAGACCATCTTTCTCTAATACACACAAACACACACAGCCTCTTTCTCAAATACACACACTGCCCATCTTTCTCTAATACAAACAAACACACACAGCCTCTCTTTCTCAAATATACACACACACACACACACAGCCCATCTTTTTCTAATACACACAAACACACCCACAGCCTCTCTTTCTCTAACACACACCCAGCCTCTCTTTCTCAAATATACACACACACGCACACAACCCATCTTTCTCTAATACACACAAACACACCCACAGCCTCTCTTTTTCTAACACACACACACACACACACACAGCCTTTCTTTCTCAAATATACACACACACAACCCATCTTTCTCTAATACACACAAACACACCCACAGCCTCTCTTTCTCTAACACACACACCCAGTCTCTCTTTCTCAAATATACACACACACACACACACAGCCCATCTTTCTCTAATACACACAAACACACCCACAGCCTCTCTTTCTCTAACACACACACACACCTCTCCGCCCACAACTGGAGCACTCCGCCCTATAACAAGCATAATAAAGAATATGCCGGTATGCTGATAGACCACACCAATATAATTTAGATACAGGCTGACGAATCCACATACACTAAAAATACATTTGACATTTGGAGTTAAAGAGACAAAACATACATATACTATATATATATATATATATATATCTCTCTCTCTATATATATATATATATATATATTTCCAAATTAACAAGTGCTTGTAAAATGAAATCACAAACATGTAGAAACATTTGGGTAAATGTAGATACGTACAAATAATGTTCTCCCTTCTCATACATAAATACAGTTAACACAGATAAACATAATCTTCCGAACTATCAAACTAAAGAGACATGTCTACAGTGAGGGCAAAACCCAAGAGTTATCATATAAAGACAAAATAATATGATACAAATAAACTCTCTTCTTCTTACCCACATACAAAGTTAATATTACTAAAACAAACAAATATCCTACAAACTAACATTGAGGACAAAAACCATAGTGATCAAATAAAGGCAAACCATAAAAAAACAGAAAAAAAATAGCACTACCCTTCCCATTCATAAACACAGTTTAACACAAACAAATAATAAACTGCCATATCAAGAAAACAACAACTATACAGCATGTGCCCGCATTTGACAACTGTAAGTAAAAGCTAAGACTTATCAATTAAAGGTAAAGTAACAAGGACAACAATCGAGCTATTTCCTTCCCATTCACAAATATAGTGAAGCAAAAAAAAAATAATAATAATAATAATAATAATAATACAAAAATAAAATAAACAAACAAAATTATTAATAAGGTAAAAAATAAAAAATAAATAAACTACCAAAAAATACACTTACACACGATAATACTTGAGGGCAAACGCCAAGAGGTATCAAATAAAAGTACAATAATTGAGAACAAATCTAGCGTTTGCCTCTCCATTAGCAAATACAGTTAACATAAACAAAAACAAACTACCATATTAAGAAATCCCGAAAGGTTTATGCCTACACACGATAATTGGGGGGAAAAGCTAAAGGAGGTATCACACAAGAGCTTTTATCGACAGACAGTTGTCGATGGCAAATATTTTCCGGCAATATTATGTGATTATATATATACAGTATATATATATATATATATATATATATATATATATATATTTATTTATTTTATTTTTTTGCATTGGAATCGGACAATAGATTGAAGATATATTAACTTAGGCGAGATTATTCATATAAAGCATTAACTCGTACGCTACCAAACCCGAGATAACGATAACAGGTGAGGGAAAATGCACTCGTGTGAAACCAGCTTAAAAGTTATCAAATACAGGCAACATAATTAAGAATAAATAATACCATAATATAGCGTTCCCCTTCCCACTCATTCAAGCGCCAACTTTCATAATAAGTCCATAAAACCCGCGTTAAATTGCAAATCTCTCGACTCATTATTTTTTCATCAACAATTACCCTAAAATAGAGTCAGAAAATATTAATGGTGGAGTAGGGCGTCTCCTCCCTGAATTCGGGCGTGGGCGGGGGCGGTAGTTACTGTGTTCGGATGTGCTGGCGCGGACAACTAACCGCATGTTGGGCCAAGTTTTATTATATATTTGTTGTTTTAATATTTACAAAAACGAATTTCATGTCTGGTGTTTCTTTGATCTGATAAGTCATAGACAATCACGATTGTACGTTTATGTTTTCCACTTTAGTTCAAATGACGATATTTGCAATATAGTATGTAAGCAAATGCAACAAAATATAATATACTGTACGTGGTAACATAATTATATGATGTAGCACCTAACTCGATAAAAACAGGCCCCATGTGCCCTGGTCAAGATAA
This sequence comes from Paralithodes platypus, assembly GCA_032716605.1. Classification (NCBI taxonomy): domain Eukaryota; kingdom Metazoa; phylum Arthropoda; class Malacostraca; order Decapoda; family Lithodidae; genus Paralithodes; species Paralithodes platypus. The sequence continues at coordinate 16,150,322 of CM064504.1, forward strand.
CTATGATGCCGTTTACAGTTTCTCCCTAAGCTGCATAAAATCGTCCAAGTCTGAGCTAGAATAATACGAAAATGACGGCATTTTGCAGACACATTTTAAACTTGATTATGTAGGCCTACACCAGAATGTTTCGATAGACCATTTTGCATCTCACTACAGCTGCTAGTGCAAAATAAGATTAGGGATTGTATACAAATTAATGACATACATGGCTCCATCTATAGGTATGGTGTAATATCAAGTAAATTTTAACTCACTTAGCATAATCCTATGCTAATCCATTCCCCACCATCCCTGCACATCATGCTGGATGAGAACAGTCCTCTGCGGGTCCTATAATGAACTAACCAACTAATTATAGGCTAGATGATGAACTGAGAGTTATTTTCGGGTTATTGAAAAGGTACTATACCAACTTTTGTGATGTGTATCTTATAAGAGACATTTGTTTCCCAGTCAAGTATTTTCAGGATTGTTATTATGTGCAGAACAATTTCGGGTGTACCATTAGGCCTATTCATAAAGCAAACAATACAAATACCAGTACTGATCTTATATACCGTAAGTTATCAGCATAATTCTGATGGTCTGTTTACAGTATAACCCAAAATAAAAAAGGGTTTGTTTACAATAATTTATTTTTGCAATGAATAAAACTAATATATGATTAAAAAATGGACCCTGAGTATCCAAAATGGCGTTACAATGAAAAGGTGTCCAATCCCTGTCTTCTAAACTCTGTTTGTGCATGTGGGCGTACTCTCATGCACAAACCACTAAATAGTAAATACATGCATGGGATATGTCAGTTTCTCAATATGATGCAGCGAACAGGTTAAATTGGCATCTAGGATTAATGGAGAGCGAGCACAAAAAATACATAGGAGATTAGGAACAGTTTTTAAAAATTTGGGCGGGAGCGTCTCTTCCCACTATGGCCATCCTGCTTACCGACAACTCCCAAACCAAAACAAACCCACTTTTTACTTGTTTTTAACCCCTTTTACCCCTGCAGCGGCCTTGGAACACAACAAATGGCTATTATTAAGCAATTTTCGATCCACCTCCACCGGGTTAGAAGCGCGTAAGGTGGAGAGAAGTGGAGAAATATGAGCCTTGGACGAACAGGTGACGGACCGAACTAGTGGACTTCCATAAGGACAGCAACATCTCTTCAACTCTTGACCGCTTTCGCCTCAACACCCACTATTCGGCTCAAACCATCTTCGGCACGCTAACATTAACCGGTTCTCCGCCTACTTTGGCCAATCACTCGATTCGTAAGTGGAGGGAAAGCTAGAAAATAGCGTAGATCGCGGAACAGGTGAGGCTGGCGATGGTTGGGGGACAAACGCGTAGTCGGTTTTCATCGCCTTATGAGTCGAGTGTTCCCGCCATATTCCCCTCCTCCTCCTACCCCCTCCCTTCCTCTCTCCTCCACCCCCACCTCCACTCTCTCCTCTCTCTCTCTCTCTCGTACATTTTAATATTCTATCCTTTATCACTATTCCCTCCTACATCTTTCTCCTTCTTTCTTATATATCCACCTATATCTTCATCAGTCTCATCCTACAATATTATTCTGCTCTCTCTCTCTTTCTCCATTGATAATTATCAAAGTAAATGCTTGTGAAAGGCACGACCTCCAAAAGCCAGGTGTCCCACAAACTGATCACATCCTGACCATTTGACCTTAGAAGTGGCTTACTTGGTCACACAAACACACACAAATACACATGCGTATACAGACTATACACACCCACACGTAAACACACACTCACACATATACACACACATTAAAATACACTCAGCCATTCAGATTAGCACGCCCATATTCACTCCTTTATTAATAGGCCTATACAGTTGTTGTTTACAGTATTTAGCTGTAATGCTTAATAATTAATGCTTATCATGAATTTGTTTTGAAACATTGTATTCTATTAAACGAAGATTCAACATAAGTATTTATATTTAACATCTGAACTACGAGAGCTATATTAAGCTAAATAAAACACTATAATATAATCCAGCATAAGACACACAGACACACCATTATAGCATATTACCTGTACATAAACAATATGTTATTCCTAAACTACGATGGTATTCTATTAACCCCTTCTGTACCGGTGACGTCCTTTCAACTTTATTGTGGCTACTATTAGGCTAGACGATTTTATTCATTCTCAAAAAGGCCTCCAACGAGTAACAGGCTTCGAACTATCTCCCTTATCCCTTTTTACTAACACAGATCCTTCTTAAACTACACAAGATCCTCTAAGTAGACCTAGATTAAAGGGAAAAAAACGTCGCCGGTACGGAAGGGGTTAACTATATAAAGATAATATAGTTAAGGTTACTACACGGTCACTACTCCCACTCCTATACTATAAACGGCTGTGATACAACAAATATTAATATTAGGAGAGAGAGAGATGTCTGTGATATATTAATGGTCATCCTAATTAATCCCCTAACTCTGATGGACCCTTCCTAAGTTGAATTAAATCGTCTCTAGGTAGCGAGAGTAGAACAATAGCGTCAGCTCACATAAGACAGAGATTGGCCCTTTTTCTCCACCATAATACTATTTTGGAAACGTCACCAGATATCACAAACAGTTGAAAACAAGAAAGCTTCATAAAGTATATATCTCCACCATACCTACATTGATGTGTGTACTTACTCTAGTTGTATTGCGGGAGTGAGCATGCTCGTTATTTCCCGCCTCCTATATGTGTAGGTGTTATATGTATCGTTGGAATGGCTGTGGATGTGTGTGTAGTCTGTATTTTTAGCCAATTGGCGACATCGGAAACGAAGGCTTAGGGTGGATCTGTATGGTACCATTCTCACTATAGACGGTACCGTCTCGCCCGAAGGCTTAGGTAGCCATCAGCTTAGGTGAACCATATGATACCCATCTCGCCTTGTACCATTTTTGCCAACCCCAGATGGGACGTCACAACGTCGTCCACTTATTCCAGGTACCTATTTACAGCTAGGTGAACTGAGGCTAACACATGAAAGGAGACAAGCCCAATTTGTCTCCGCCCGGCCGGGGATTGAACCCCCGACCCCTCGTGTGTGAGACGAGAGCTCTACCTACTAGGCTACGGGCTGTGTGTGTGTGTGTGTGTTTCGTACAGTACACACCTCAACCATACCTGCATTAACGGCGTGTGTGTGTGTGGGGGGGGGGGGGGGAGGGGATGGGGTGTATGGTATAGGTTAAGAGTGTATGTAAACATTGCTTGCCATTATATACTGCTAACTAGGTAAACTATGATTAATATACAGTAGGTACCACTGTATCAGCTACTGCCTTGTTTGTGTAACAGTAATGTAATAATTTAGAACAATGGTCGTATAGTTGCGCACCTAATAGCTATGACAGAGCTACTATTAATAATGTTATTATAGCTATATAACGATAAGTAGCTGTATTTAGTATTCGAAATATGAGTTAAAGATGTATATTTTACTTGTCACGAGATACTCGTCAATACCTAATCAACATAAACAAAAAATAACTTTAACACATATACTATATATGTGTACGTAACTGTACTTGTGTGTTTGTGTGTTTATTTGTATTTATGTATTTGTTTTTTTACGACTCCACATAAATACAAATTCATCTTAATTAAATGGTTCGATAAGTTTTTTTGAAAATTAGATTAGATCTTGTTGGGCTAAGAATGCCTAATAATAGTAAGTTACGTTAGTTTAGATGTGGATGAACCAACTCTTAATGTATGCAAATCCACTAAGGGGGGGGGGGGGTACACATGTGGGCGAAAGGACCGGTGGGCAAAAGGACTGTACAGATCTTAGCCGGAGGGAGAGGCGAGCCAGGAGAGAGCCCCCACCGCCTGATTTATTATCCCTTTATTTTGAGACAGTGGTTGGGGGAGTGACTCTTTTATTCCTTATAATTATGGTCGAACCGTCCCATATGGTCTGTCTGCTAGCTCTCTCTCTCTCTCTCTCTCTCTCTCCGAATAAATATAGGCTGCTCTTCTTTATTCGTCAATAAGACTACCTCAGAAATAAACTGTGGAATTTTGGCGTCTAGAACTGAAGGAATATAGTCAACAATTAGAAGGAAACTAAGCTACGGATGCGCAATATAATCAGCCAATCAGTTGTATGGTGAATAGTTGAGTAGTCTAGTATACGGACACTATCATAGAAGATCTGTCTTACGTGGAACAAACCCATATGAAATTATATTCACGTATTTTACACTGTACTGCATAACCTACTTTGACAAACATTTATTTGCTCATAGAGAAAGTCGTTTTATTGCTTTATATTATATAATATTTAAAATCCTGCCTCATTGGTTAATTGATAAGCCAGTGAGTCAAGATAAAATTTACAAAAGATAAAAAAACAAAAACTGCTTCACATAGTTCGTTTTGTAGAATTGTGGGACAGGTCAAATACGTAACATAATCTTCTAAGCAATAAGATCTTCACTAGTACTCGGTATGCTTTTGAAATCTTGGTTCTTTGTGAACCGTTCAGTATTATGAAGTTTTTGTCAGTATATTATGACCAACATTACATGATTTTACTCAGCTTTGAAAGGCTTTGTAGGAATTCAAGGGGTAATGGCTCACAATACCTTCTGACTCCCACAACCCATTCCTAAACTGAATAAAATTGACAAATGGTATACAAATAGCCTATAAGGAAGAAATGCGTCATGGTATACCGAAAAGATATAACTATAATATAATATAGAATATCACCTTGCAATGAATGCACAGCAAGGGCAATAGTAACTCGTCCCTGTAACACCTCTCCTTTCTGTTAACCCCTTCTGTACCGGCAACGTCTTTTTTATTTTATTCTAGCTATATTTAGACAATTTTGTGCAGTTTAAGAAGGATCTGTGGTAGTAAAAAGGGTTAAGTGAGATAGTTCGAAGCCTGTTAACTGCTGGGGGCCCTTTTTAAACTTTATACAATGGTGTAATAGTAGCCATAATAAAGTACAAAGTCCGGCGGGGGTACAGAAGTGTTCATGGGAGGTCACCGTTTTTTTTTTTTTTATCTTTCTCTCACTTTCTCTCTTTCCCTGGCTTGTATCCATTCGGCCCCATTCAGCCAACTGTTTTAAGACGTTTATCCCCATCCAAGTGTCGATTTCTTCCTGGCAAGCGATAGCGAGCCAGCATTGTATGGAGAAATCCGGCTTCGCCGGAGACATTTTTCTATCGAAAAATGTACAAATTTAGCTTGCTGTCAAAAAAAAAAAAAAAATATATATATATACCGGTATATATATGCTGGCTCGCTACCACTCGTCAGGAAAATATTGACACCTGGATGGGGATATACGTCTTAAAACAGTAGGCTGAATGGGACCAAATGGATACAAGCCAAAGAGAGAGGGAGAGAAAGATAAAAAAAGCGAGGTGGGATCCCTTAACCCGTGCAACACAGTATCCGTGTATTTATACCTTGGCCAAGTTAGGAAATCCCTGTTATGCCGCCTTGGAGAATGTGCCTAACTCTGTCTTTGTCGGCCATTATAAGATTCAACCTCCACATTCTGGCTGCCCGGCACTGCTACAGACCCTATAGTAACACAGAACTACTACATACCCTATAGTAACACAGAACCGATAACCTTCACTACAATATTACTATTACTACTACTACTACTACTACTACTACTACTACTACTACTACTAGTTTATGTTTTAGGATTTACTTTTTTTTAGGGAATTGTAATTGGTTAACACTGATTAATTAAATACGATTGAGCAGTACATATAATATATCCTTATCAATACAATGAAGCAACTTGGTTGAGCCCGAGAACTTTCAGTCTTCTACTGTACTTCTCACTTCTCCGCTTGTTCTTCCTCTGTCCAATTACTCTTCTTTCCTACTTTACTCAAGCCATCTGGTCTAGGTTAATATTTCTTGTGTGTATTACAGTGTATCCTAGTGTATTAATTCAAATTATGTAATATATATATGTGTAATGTGTATATAAACGTATGTTATGAAATATAGGAATTGAATTGAACTGAATTGAACTACTACTACTACTAATAGTACTAGGCGGGTGCCCAACCCCGAAAGGGGTTGAAATAGGGGAGCTATCCGCCCCGCCAAAGGCAGCTTTCTAGGGCCTTTCCTAGCTGATGCTGAGAGGATTGGGTTCTAGTCATGTGGTGATGGGCTGGTCTATCAGAGTGAGAACTGAGCGATCTCTGCCATACCCATAGCTCACTCTGACTGTTCCTTTTACTTATATATTTTCTAGATCTCAAGTGACGGCGTCTCTTCCGTGGATTGACCTCCCAATCTACCAAGATTGGAAGCCAAAGCGTCACATTTTTCCTTTGCCCCTCAACTTTCTCTTCATAATTGCTGAGGGGCACAGGGCCCTGGGTTGGGCTTTGGTTTCCCGGGCGTTTCCGCACCCTCTTCAGCTCCCCGCCATGGAGTGGCTTCGGTCACCCAGGCTTTATTGTGGTCTGCAGGGAGGGTTCTGTGGGGGCGCTCGGTTATGGCCTTGGCCTTGCTCGGGGCCTTGGGGCTGTTCGGCCAGGCAGCTTGGGGAACAGCAACAACAACAACTACTACTACTACTACTACTACTACTACTACTACTAATAATAATAATAATAATAATAATAATCGGTATATTTGTGTTTATTGGTGCCACTGGTGTCTGTAGCCTCTCGCCACTCTCAAATGTACCCATAGCCATAATGAACAAGCACCTACACTGGTACATTATATACTTTATTTATTATTTATATATTTTATATATTTTTGTACGTGTATGAAGGAGACAAAACACAGGTTGCCTGTAACGATTGTCTCCCCCAAAGCCAAAAGAGTGACAGAGAGCCAAACTCAAGAGACGTTGGGGGTCAAAATGTCTGAACACACGAAGTTAAGCAGTCCAAGTCATAAGATGAAGTAAAGATTGATTGAGGGAGAGAGCATAGTATTTGGTTCATCATCTAAATTGTATATGATCAAAATTAATGTATCATCACGCTGCTTGGTATTCACGGCACTTCACTGGTCACTCCAAAATTGAAATCCCTACATTAACCTTCTAGCTTTTCCTTGACCCACCCTTCTCACCTTCCTGCTTGGCCTCATTTATGATCATATTTTGGATTTAATTTCAAAGTTGTTCATTATTTATCTTGAAGGGGCATTCCGAACCCCACTGTTAGGAAATATGGGTGACGATTGCTGCCAAGTATAGATGAACGGAGTGTAGTAGGATTATACCAGACATGCCGTACCCATCTTGCACTAGTGTTTGGTTTGTCATCCTACAACAATTTAACCGCTTAGTTGTTGATTTATCGATATTGAATAGAACACAACTATGCTACTACTATGTTTGTGCTTCATATTAATACCAGGTAGTCATAATTTACAACATATTTCGCTACACAACCTACTTGCACGCAATAGCCGAGTAATCAAAATGAGAATGTGGCAATTTACAGTCAACTAAAAAAAAAAAACGAGAAGAAAAAGAAAGAAAAAAAAATACATTCCACCACTACCATATAATTTTTACTGGGAGAACACAAACAATACGCACACACACACACACACGTTTAAAACACACACGTTTAATGCACACAAACTTTTCATTCACACACCCGTTTAATACACATTTGATATATCGTACACAAACGTTGAATAAACAAACGTTCAAATACACTAAAACATTTAATACACACAAACGTTTAATACACACAGACGTATAATGCTCACATACGTTTAATGCACACACACGTTTAATATACATAGGCGTTTAATATACACAAACGTTTAATACACAAACGTTTATTACAAACGTTTAATACACACAAACGTTTAATACACAAATGTTGATTACACACAAACGTTTAATACACACAAACGTTTAATACACACAAACGTTTAATACACACGTTTAATGCACACACACACGTTTAATACACACAGACGTTTAATACACACAAACGTTTAATACACACATACGTTTAATACACACAGACGTTTCATACACACAAACGTTTAATGCACACAAACGTTAAATACACACAAACGTTTAATATGCACAAACGTTTAATACACACAAACGTTTAATACACACGTTCAATACACACAAATGTTTAATACACAAACGTTTAATACACAAACGTTTAATACACACAAACGTTTAATATACACAAATGTTTAATACACATAAACGTTTAATACACACACACGTTTAATACACACACAAACGTTTAATACACACAAACGTTTAATACACCCACACGTTTAATACACACACAAACGTTTAATACACACACACGTTTAATACACACACGTTCAATACACACAAACGTTTAATACACACAACAATTTAATACACACAACGTTTAATACACACAAAATGTAATATGCACAAACGATTAACACACACAAACGTGTAATACACACAAACGTTTAATACACACAAACGTACATACATATACCCCTACACACACTACCCACGCCATAGCTATTTTCAGAGTAGTTGCTGAACAAAAATTAAATATGCAAATTGAACTTTGTATGTACAGTGAGTTAGAAAACGGGAGTTATACAAGCCCTAGAAAGGTTATCTCATTGATGGAGTGTGACAGTTGGCAACCTGTTGTACTCTCTCTCTCTCTCTCTCTCTCTGAATTAATTGAACTTTCTTTTCGTTACCATTCAATTAAATTCCTCCTCTTCTCATTATAAATACTGTACGTCCCCTTACCTACTAAACCACATACTCCCCATTCCCCCTTCTCTCTCATATACCGGTAGGCTACAGTGTATGTATATATACAGTACATCCACTTATACACACCTACACATAAAACACTTGGGCATGAAGTTATGAGAGATATTTTAAGACGCCACCACAATAAGTAAATCCAGCCTGGTAGTGCTAGGTGGAACTTTCTTATTAGGCTTGGTATTTATAGGCTTGGTATCCCCCCTGTGAGTCATTGTACCTATAGTACCTTGGATGCGGGTACAGTACTCACGGGTTGAGGTAGTTCTTGGCCGCGTGTCTACTTTATACCCAGTACAAGTAGGTTTACCCCCAACCCATCACCTCCCTACTCCCTATCTCTCTCTCTCTCTCATTTCCTCCCTTGACAGCTCCCCTCCACCCTCCCTCTCACCCTCACAGTTTCGCCCCCCTACATATCCCTCTCCCTAACCAGTACACAGTGACCATCCACCTCTCCACACCCACCACTCCACCTACGGTACCTTTCAACCCTTTCATATTATTAACTCCCTCTCCCTACTTCTCTCTCTCTCTCTCCTCTCCCGTTCTTTCGCCTCCTATTTTTATTAATCCCCACCCTACCTGTCTCACCTTCGCTTATATCTTATGCTGTCCCATTCTCCTGACCTAACTCCGCTTCACTGACCTCTATAATCACACCCCTTATAATCAATCTTTACCCTTTCATAGTATTTCATTCACCTGATATTCCTCCTACCCTCCTGCGCTCCTCCTATCCATCCCCTTATCCAATCTGCAATCCTTTTACCACCTTATTCCAACCCTTCACTCCCTCAATATCACACCAATGTACTCCCTTCCCCTCACCTCATGCTTCATCTATTCCCCCCCCCCCTCTCTTCCCCCATGGCTTCCTCCTCCCTCAGTATTTCACCTACTAATTCCCCCCACTCCCTCCCCCTCCCATCACCCTGTCTAAATCACCCAAATATTTCTCCTCTCTGAAACTATTTAGCTTTCTTTTCCGCCATCCCTCAAATAACCTCCCTTCTCTCACTTCCCCTCACTTAGTAAACCACGTACTCCCCTTCCTCCTAAATCTTTCCCACATTCCCCCCTCTCACTTACCAATGTCAGTGACCGTGAGACTGACTTGGGGCTTAATAAATCTTAAAATTTTATCTGTTCATCAAAACTTAAATTGTTACCCTGCCCCTTTTCAGCGGTAACTAAATTAACAACTTAATCATCTTATTATGACGCTTCATAACTTCTTCCTCCATTTTACACACTTCCTCTCACCTCTTATTTCACGTACGTACTTTACCCTCCCTATCTCCTACCCACAATTACCCCAGATTTCACCCTATATTCTCTCCCCACCTCCCTATATCACTCCAATATATCTCTCCTATTTGCAGCTATGTAACCTTCCTCTTGCCACCCCTATTCGCCTACATCACCCTCAAAGCATGTTACACACTCCCCATCACCTCCTATTTTACTTACTTTCCTCCCTTTACCCAATTCCACTTTCCACTATTTCACCTTTCTAGTTGTCATCCCTACATAATTTCCATCTTCAATTTTATATAATTCCCCTCACCTCTCAAACCATGACTCCCCTCCGCCTTCACCCCCCCCCCCACTATTTCACCACCTACTCCCCCCTCCCTCCTCCCTCCCTCTCCATCTCCCTGTGGTGGTGGAGTTCCAAATACAGCAGTGGCCGCCTTCACTAACACCGGGTTATGTTTCGTGGTACTACTACTACTACTACTACTACTACTACTACTACTACTACTACTACTACTACTACTACTACTACTACTACTACTACTGCTGCTACTACTACTACCGTTGTTGCCAGCACCGACCACCACCACATTTACGAACATCACGCCCACTGCCACTTATTAACATTCGGACACTGATCACATTATACACTTGGATGAAAATAATGGGATACGTAGCTTTAAAAAAAAAATAAAATAAAATAAAAACATATATATATATATATATATATATATATATATATATATATATATATATATATATATATATATATATATACCGGTATATATATATATATATATATATATATATATATATATATATATATATATATACATCAGCTCGAGATATATTTATAAACTGCACAAGTAGCAGAATGATTTGTCTTGTGCCTGGGTGGTAGCTAGATTAATAATACTAACAA